>JADRCH010000229.1:2503028-2534254 GCA_019843965.1 Rhynchomys soricoides | reverse complement strand
AACAGTGGCGATTTCATGAACACACAGCAAGAGCTTCTAACAGTGGCAATTCAGTTTTTGTTTGGTTTTGTTTTCCAAAACCTTTTTTGCCTTCTTGTTGACTAAGTATTGTCGTTAGTTTTAGAGATTTCAGTTGACAGTGTTTTTCTTTAGCTGCTTTAATGATGTTGCTTTATGCTTTCTGATATTCAGAGTGACTAGTATATTAGCAGAATTCCATCTCTGGGCCGGGCAGTGGTGGCGCATGCCTTTAATCCCAGGACTCGGGAGACAGAGGCAGGTGGATTTCTGCGTTTGAGGCCAGTCTTGTCTACAGAGTGAGTTCCAGGACAGCCAGGGCTACACAGAGAAACCCTGTCTTGAAAAACAAACACGCAAACAAACAAAACCAAAAAACAGAATTCAATCTCTATGCCTAAGGAGAAAGGAATTTTGTCAGTTGTCTTTTGGCCCAGTATAAGATGCTATGGTGAGATCCTGGGGAAAACAAACAAACAAACAAAAAAACCCTCAAAAAACAATAAAACCCTGCTCACTTCACTGCAGCCCCAACACCAACAAAAAGAAAAGGGAGTCTCTTTCAAGAAAACAACCTCAGCGACCAAACCCTCTCCCAGTAGGACCCCGTCTCTGGAGGGTTGGTTCTGTCTGCCAGCTCGCACACAGTGGATTCACCGTCAACTAGCCGTGCCTTCAACAGAAGTCTTCAGGGGACAGTCAAGATGCAAGCTATGACACCAAAACCAACTTCTAATTTTATCCTTTGTCACCTTTCTGGAGTTGTTGTTTTTACTTTTCCTTTGTGTGTGTGAAGTGTTTGTATATGCATAAGCTCACATGTGTGAGGGTGGACATGTGTGACACGCACGTGTGTTTGAGTATTATGGGAAGGTAAGAGTTCACCCTTAGGTGGTGTTCCTCTGCCACAAGCCACCTTCCCCATCTCTGGGCTGGAGCTCGCCCAGTAGGCATGCTGGGCAGCCAGAGAGCCCTGAGGAGCCACCTGTGTCTGCCACCCCAGCCCTCAATTACAGCATGAACCACCATGCTTGGCTTTTATATGCACGGGTTCTGGGTGTGACGTCTGCAAGGCAGACATCTTAGTGCCTGAGTCATCTTCCTAGCCGTAGAGTTTCCTTGATTTTGGAAGTTTGATCCAGATATACCTCTATATACTTTTCTTCATATTTATTAGTTGTGTTGGTCTTTGATGTGTGAATTGTGCTTTTTGATTCACACGGAGTTAAGAAAGTTTTATCTAAGGTGTCTTGAAATATTTTTCTGCCTTCTCTCTTTTCCTCGTTTATAAACTAATTATATACACATCCATCTCCTTGATACTTTCCTGAGGTCACTGGTGCTCAGTTCTTTTTTTCCAAGACACCCCACCACCACTGTGTACTTTTCCTTGTACTTCAAAATATTCTGTGCGGTTGTTAAGCTCCCTGGTCTTTCCTTTTATGATGTCTAGTCTGTTGCTAATGTAATTTAGTGCATCCTTTTCATCCAAGCATTTTTATTTTATCTCTAGTTGTTTAACTGGGATCCCCCCTCTCCATATATTTTCCTGTCTTCCCTAATATGCTATCTGCCTGCTTTTTTTCCTAGATTGTGTATTTTTATTCGTAATGGGTGCTTCACAGTTCTGACCTGTTGGGTTCATCTTCACTTACGAATGCTCCTAGGTGTATACGACATCACATTCGGACATCTCTGTTTGGTTATTAATTTTGATTTGGTGCTGAATTTTGTGAAATCTCTATTTTCCTAGTCCTTTAAAAATATCGACTTCTGGGGTCAGCCTGTGCTGCAAACAAACCAGGTTCAACCATCCATCCTCAGCAAGCCCATGAAAGGAGCCAAATAAATAGTGAGAAGCAGAAAGGGGGGTTACTCAACATAAATCTCAGTGTGGTCATGCTAGGGAAAGGGACACATAGATCCAGTGACTCTTCCAAGTCTGTCTTCTTGGCTGACATGAGGTATGGTTTAAATAGAACACAATAGGTTTTTTTGTTTGTATGTTTGTTTGTTTTTTTGGTTTTTGTTTGTTTGTTTGCTTTTTGTTTTTTGTTTTTTTTTGTTTTTTTTCGAGACAGGGTTTCTCTGTGTAGCCCTAGCTGTCCTGGAACTCACTCTGAAGACCAGGCTGGCCTTGAACTCAGAAATCCGCCTGCCTCTGCCTCCCGAGTCCTGGGATTAAAGGCGTGTGCCACCACTGCCCTGCCCAATAGGTATTTGTAATGAAACAGTCCAGCCAGGCACAATGCCCTGACAACCTTCTATGAGCCTGTCTGAGATCAAATCCAGGAAAGCCTGGTCCCTTCAGCCTTAAATTCAAATTATATCTAAATCCTTGCATTTACCTCAAACAACAAAGACAAAACCAATTGCTCTTCATAGTCCTGAAAAGTCATATACATTTTTGAAAAAGGCACGCCAATCATAATTTTTAGTGCACAGGGGAAAGGGGGGTGTGTGGTCGTTCATGCCTTTAATCTCAGCACTCAGGATACATAGACAGATAGATCTCTACGTTCGAGGTCAGCTTGGTCTACAGATCAAGTTCCTGTACAGCCAGGCCTACACAGAGAAATTCTACCTCAGAAAACAAACAAACCAAACCAAACAAAACAAAACAAAAAAAAAACCTCAATGTTTTAAAATTAAGTAGTCAGAAGTTCCCTGCTCAGGTATTTTGAGCTGTGGGCCTTGCTCTGCGGCTGTGTAAGGACCTGCACTCCCTGTAAGTCTCCCTACAGGGTACCAAGGTAGTAAAGCCATTATTTTCATAGATACCTAAATCACAGCAGAGTTCTTCTTAAATGTGGAGTTCTCTTGACTTATTTGAGCAATCTGGCATGTGACAGGAAAGGTTTGGGGCTCTACTGAGCCATCTGAGACACAGACACAAGGATGTGGAGATCTGGCGGTGGCTTATATAACTATGGAATGTGGCCAAGTTAGGAAGCCCTTTCCGCTGTGAACTCAACAACAGACTCACGCATTGATGGAGTTAGTATCTTAGTGATTCCGTTACCTCTCAGGAAGACCATCAGACCGGAGCCAAGATTTCAACACAGCCTTTCAGGAAGAACACTTCTTATCCAAGCCATAACTGAAAGATCTGGAAGGGGCTTCTTCCTCAGTAACAGTAAGATGGAAACCTTCCCTTTCAGCTTTTGTCCCTGGACATTTTTCAGCTTGGAACCACAGCTGCCACCTAGTGGTCATGGGGGAAACCACAGGCGACCAGAGAAACCGAAACCAAGGCAGTGCACCTGCATGCTTGGAGTAGCGAGGGTCTTAAAAGGCAACTTTTCAGTCATGCTCTGTTCCATGTAGCAGTACACATCTATCCAGTACATCCATCATCCGTGTCTAGGTGGTATCATGTAGCCTCATAATGAACACGCATCCTAATGACCAAAGCAAGTGTAAACAGTCAAATAACACCTCTTCTTTATTATTATTTTTTTAAATTCTCTGGCTAATAGAGAAAATTTCTTTTTTGGGTAAGTTAAGTCAGCGTACTAGCGCTTCTCTGCAGAGAGTTGGGTTGTGGTGGCTGCTTTCCAAACCAGGCAGATTTATTTGTCTGATACAAATGGCTCCGTGGTTAGGAGCATGCACTGCTCTTGCAGAGGAATTGAGTTCAGTTCCCAGAACTCATGTCAGTCAACTCACAACTGCCTGCAATTCCAACTCCAGGGAACCTGACACCCTCTTCTGATCTCCACTCATACTTGTAGTCATGCACATGCACACCCCAGACATGCACATAAATACATACACAAAAGGAAAATAAAAATACGTATTTTTAAGAGATTTAAAAAGCTAGAAGTCCTAAGAGGCAGAAATGGAAGTGGGGATAAAATGGAAAAGGGACTCGGAAGCTCGGCAAGGAGATCATGGGAGAACACGAGGACCCAGAGACTGAGGGCTTTCTGAAGAGCAATGTAGTGGAAACTGGTGGCAAGGAAGGGTGTGGTGGCCTCTGGGCCCTGGTGACAGAGAAGGATGTGGTGGAAGCTGGTGACACAGAGAGGTGTGGTGGGCATCCAAGCAATGTTTTCCAGCTCTACCTTAGCACACGTTGCTGGCCCTCTCTGCATTTGCTTCTACTGCACTTTCATGTTGGAAAAATGAAGACAATGATACACACCTCTTCAGATTCAGTGAACTTAAACCACAAGGGGCACTGTTGATTTAACCCTCATAGGTTCAGTTCATAAAGATAGGATGCAAATATCTAGCATTCACTGTCATCTAAGACTTCCATTTCTTCAAGGGCAGGTGCCCTTGAAGACTTAAGTAAAAAAGAAGGAAAGACTCGTTCCATCTGCCATGAGAAGCTGGAGTCCTCTTCCATCCCTCGCCTTTGGCCATGATTCCCTTCCCAAGGCTGCTTCTTTCCATCTCTCCTCCCTTGTGCTAGTCAGCTTGTACTTGGAGCCTATGTGCATCTTGATTTCCACACACCACAATTACCTTAATGCAATTGCATCCACACTGTGGACTTTTACTGACAGCTTGGCACAGCATGGCAAACAATAGAAACTTTCTCTGCTTGTATCTGCTAATAAAATGTCTCCAGCCTTTGCACATGCTGGGTACTTTGTTGGCCTCTTTTCTTGAAGTTCCTAACACTCACTATTTCAAACCCTCAAATATCCAATTCTTTCCCCCAAAGATCTCTACTTTTTATTTTAATTAGGCCTATTTTAAAAATATATAAACAGATTTTTTAATTTTCTGTTAAGCTGAGAATCCTCCTAAAAAGCAAGGGATTTTGAAGCTATTTTCTACTTTTTAAAATAACCAGATCTTAAGTATGACTACCTTAAGTGGGAGAGAGTTTTATAGGTGTATAATGTATGGTAGTGTGAGTGAAAATGGCCCCCGTAAGCTCAGATATTTGAATGCTTTGTTCCCAATTGGTGGAACTGTTTGGGAAGGACTAGAAGGTGTGGCTTCGTTGGAGGAGGTATGTCTTTGGGGTGGGCTTTGAGGTTTCAAAATCCCATGCCCCCCTACCTTTCCCCTTACCCCTCCCCCTCTCTTTTTCCCTTTGCCTCCAACTTGTGGATAAGATATAAACTTTCAGCTACTGCTTCAGCACCATGCCTTCCTGCCTGCTGCTATGTTCCTTGCCATGATGGTCATGGACTAACCCTCTGAAACTGTAAGCAATCCCCTAATTAAATGACTTCTTGTATAAATTGTCTTGGTCTTGCATTTCTTCAAAGCAATAGAAAAGTAAGATATAATGATACTGCAATGTGCCATTCAACCCCATCATACCCTTCCACGAACATGAAAACAAATGGTGTTTGATTGCAAAGAGTTAAATTTCTGTCTTGTTGGGCACCTGGGATATGACCAGGGAAAAGAGATAGCTTTTATCGAAAGCTAGAGAGAAAGAATGGGGTTGGTAAGACGGGAGTGTGATGGTTCATCTGGTAGGAGCGTGTGTGGTAGGAGCATGTGTAACTCTTGCAGAGGACCTAGGTTCAATTTCCAGCACCCACATGTAGCTCACAACCATCTATAACTTCAGCTTTAGGGGTCCTGACTCACTCTTCTGACCTCCGAATGCATCATGCACCCAAGTAGTGCATAGACATACATGTAGGCAAAATACCCATAGACATAAAATAAAATAGTATGTCTAAATAGCAAAGAAAACAAGAAGCAAGGAGACCGCAGTCTTAATTTCAGAAAAGACTGAGAAAACTGGGCATGGTCATGCACATCAGTAACCCCAGCACTTGAGAGGTGGAAACAGAAGGTCAGGAACTCAAGGTCATTCTCAGCTACATCATTCAAAGCCAGCTTGGGCTACACGGGAGCCCAAGCTCCCGGGCTTGGGCTGTATCAAAACAGAACAGCAGCAAGTATAACAGCAACTAAAAGGGGAAGAAAAGATGCAGCAAAGACCTCAGTTCACTCCACCTTGTCTCTTTGTTTTGTAACAGGGTCTGATATAGCCCAGGCTGGCCTTCAACTGGTCTTCTTGTGTCTATCTCCCAAGTGCTGGGACTATATTTGTGTGTCACCATGCCTGACTCTTTGTTTTTCCCCTTTTGGTTCAGTGTCTCTCTGTTTCCATGCTGGCTTGGAACTTTTTATTTTTAAATTTTTTTATTAAAATGTTTTATTATATCAGTGTGTGTGTGTGTGTGTGTGTGTGTGTGTGTGTGTGTGTGTGCGCTAGTACATGTGCATGTGTATTTGTGTTACAGCTCAAGTTTGGAGGTCAGAGGACCATGTGTGGGTGTCAGTTTTCTCTTTCTATCATGTGGGTCTTAGGAATCAAACTCACTCAAGTTGTCTGGTGTGGAAAACACTGGTACCCGCTAAGTCATCTTGGGTTTTTTGACAAAGAGATCTTGGCCCAGAGCTCTTAATTCTCTTACCCCTGCCTTCCAATGGATTATAGATATATACTAGGACACCCTACTTTCTGTCCTCCTCCACACCAAGAAAAGCGTCCACCTTTCAAGTTGCACAGAGATTCAAACACTTGCTGCTTGTGTGCGTGCACAAACACATTTCTCTTCTTCCTTCAGTGGCTGCCTGTAGACACTGTGGACACCTTAGGCAGCCCCGTGGGATCTGTGTGAATCAGCACCAAAGTGCTCCATGACAAACTCTTCCACTTCCACCTGGAAGGATGGTCATCCCTACCTCACCAAATTATTCACACCTAGTCTGTGCCCCAGACCCTGCCCTGGTGGCTTCTCTTCCTCATTTTTGCAAGATGCACAGTGAATACCACATATAGCAATATACACTGCTTCTTTTGTCGTCCTTCCGGTGCCTGTGTAATTGTCACCGCTGGGATGAAGTCTTTCAAATGCATGAACCAATCTCTATGCTATAAGAATCCAGTGCAGGGCTAGCAAGAACGCTTAGCAAGTAAGCATTCCCACTAAACAGCCCCAGTGTTCTATCTGTGGACCCCTGTTGTCTTACTTTGCTTTCTATTGCTCTGATAAACACCTTGGCCAAACGCAACTTGGTGAGTAGTGGCTATTTCACTTTACTGATCACAACGCTTGATAAAGGAAGGTCAGGACAGGACATCCAGGCAGGAACTAAGGCAGAGGTCATGGAGAAATAATGCTTACTGGCTTGCTCCCAAAGCTTGCCCAGTCCGCTTTCTTATAGCTCCAGGAGCACCTGCGTAAAGGTGGGGTTGGCTGGGCCCTTAGACATCAATCATTAATCAAGAAAGGGCCCCACAGACTTCCCTACAGGCCAATCTGATGGAGGCATTTTTTTTCAATTGAGATTCCTCTTCCCAGATTATTCTACCTTGTGTCAAATTGACCAAAAGCTAAGGTGTGAGTAAAGCTGAAAAATTTGACCTATGACCTCTAAATGTGTACCATAGTATGTGCACACTCATGCCTACACAGATCACACAGACACACACTAATAATAATAATGATGATGATGATGATGATGATGATAGAGGTAAGCCTGTTGCAAACCTTCCATCCCATATAAATTATTAAATATTAATTAACTTCTAGGCAGCATAACAACCTATCCTAGTCCAGCAATTGAAAACATCACACCATTGTTATTATTTGTGTTTGTTTGGGTCAGGGGTCTGCTAGATCCTCTGCTCAGGGTGTCATGGGCTGTAGTGAAGTGGTCATTTAAGGCTTATGGTCTGTGATGGTTGGAATCAAACTATTGTAGGTATATCAGATGGCATGGGTAAACAGCATAGCACAACAAACTAACATCTCTATGCAATCATTATACATTAATAAAAACGAAGTGGTCGATGTCAGATTCTGCCTCAGCCATGAGTAGCCTTTGTTGTTGTTGATGATGATGGTGAGGAGGAGGAAGAAGTAGAGGAAGAGGAAGATGTGTTCACAATCTCCATTGATTGAAGACAAAATTCTCATTAGATTAAAAATTTCAAGATCTGACATGTGTTTACCTCCTAAGGCTGAAAGATTTCAGTAGCTTATATAGAGATTATGTAGAAATATTGCAATATCCAAGTCTGTTTATCTGTCTGCTAAGGCCTTATCTTCTTTATATTGGGGCCTTGGAATGGCACTAATATGAAAGTCGGAACTGTACTGTACATTAGGTTTTATGAATGATAAAGCAAGTAAATGAGAGACTCACACCTACAAAGGCTGCATTGCAATGTAGGCACACCTTGTAAATGGGCACACTTAGTAAGAACCAATAGATCCTCTTTACCATCACCAATAAGGATGCATTTGCTTGCTCACAAAGGGGCAGAACTGCTTGACAGTTGTTTTTTTTTTTAAAAAAATGAGAGCCTACTGTACTTCCTATTCTTAAGTGCTGTGAGATGTATCTCCTAAGAATGTCAGAAGCTACACCCAGAAAGTCTCCCCAACAGGACTGCCTAAATATGAGCTGAACAAAGATGACATGCTAACATGGATGGGGGGTAGGGAAGGCCTCAAGGTCAACTCTACAGGAAGAACTACAGGCAACGGGAAACACTGAGAACTGGAGAAATAGACGTCCCTAGGGAAGAGCATAGGAACTGGGAATCCAATGCCCAATTCAGCCCAGAAAACATTCATGTAAGTAACATTATATCGACTGAACAGGTTGTATTTATGTATTTAAGAATACATTAATTAATTGTTCATAATGAAAAAATAATTAATGAAAAATTAACTAAAATTAATGAAAAAGGAGGCCATGAATTTAAAAGAGAGCAAGGAGAGGCATATGGCAGGGTTTGGAGGAAGGAATAGGAAGGAGAAAATGACGTATTGTGGCGGTATAAATATGCTTGGCCCAGAGAGTGGCACTATTAGGGGGTGTGGCCTTGTTGGAGTGGGTGTGGCCTTGTTGGAGTGGGTGTGGCCTTGTTGGAGTGGGTGTGGTCTTGTTGGAGGAAGCGTGTCACTGTGGGGGTGGGCAATGAGACCCTCCTCCTAACCACATGAGAGCCTGTTTTCTCCTAGCAGCCTTCCGATAAAGATGTAGAACTCTCAGCTCCTCCTGCACCATGTCTGCCCTGACAATGCCATGTTCCCACCTTGCTGATAGTGGACTGAACCTCTGAACCTAAAAGCCAGCCCCAATTAAATATTGTCCTTATAAGATTTGCCTTGGTCATGTTATCTGTTCACATCAGTAAAACCCTAAGACATGTATTTCTATCATAATCTCAATCTTAGAAAGTGAAACCACACTCTACTTACTCTTTAGAAGCAAGATGTTTTCATTTGAAAAGGGATACATTTCCAAATACAATCTCAGAAAGTGAAACCACACTCTACTTACTCTTTAGAAGCATGATGTTTTCATTTGAAAAGGGATACATTTCCAAATACATAGAAAATGCCTTCATTCTTTTAACAACTGTGTAAGATTTATTTACTTATTGTATGAGGTTTTTAAAAGCATGAGCCTTGCCCCAGTTAGTTCCTAGTTTACCTTTTGATAGTGAGGTTGTTTGTTGCTCTGAGCATATGGGGTGTCCCTAGCCTTCCTGACCTTGTCATTGTGAGGAAAAGCACCCTGTTGGTTTAAGTGGGTTTTCCCTGAATGATAGCAAGGCAGGGCTGGGTTTTCTGTTCCCTGGACATGCACATCGATTGTGCTGGGACCTTTTCGTGCTTCTACTGTGGTAGCTACTCCTATTGATGAGTGGGCATCATTTCTATGCTTGGGATTATGTACCATACTCCTGCCTTTAAAACTTTTTTTTTTTTAAATTTTTTTCATCAAATAGTCGGGTCATTTCAAAGTTTAATGTTGTCAAAATTGTCAATCTTTTAAAAATGAGTTTTAGTTTTTTATCAGTGACTTGGCTTTTTTTTTCATTTATTTTTAAAAATTTCAGTGTGCAGTCTTTGTCGCTGGTACCATGTTACACACAATAATATTTTTATACAAGTATGCATTATATATTGAGCACTTCACCCCACAGTGTCTCTTGTTTTTCACATATCTTTTAACTCCACTTTCCTCCAGGAAATTTGAATATATATATATTTGTGTGTATGTGTGTGAGAGAGATCCACAAATGAGATGATGTATATGACATTTGTCTTCCTAAAACTGGCTTAATTTACATACAATTTTATCTTTTTTCATGGCTGAAAACAACTCGCTTGTGTATAGACATGCACCATATTTCTCTATCCACTCCTTTGTTGTTGCGACCTAGGTGGGGGTCTATGATGTAACAACTGTGAACAGTGCGGCCTGAATCTTGATGGGCAAGCATCTGTGATGTGTTGACTTGCAGTTCTTCAGGAAATACCCAAGAGTGGTGGAGCTGGGCCATTCTGTAGATCTAGTGCTAGTTTTCCGAAGCATCCATAGTGAGTTCTGTAGATGCTGGACTAGTGACATTCCCACCAACAATGCCTGCGTGCTCCTTTTTGAGCCCATACTTGCCAGCATTTGCTGTTGTTTGTTTTCTTATTGAGTGTCTTTCTCTGGTGACTAATGACGTTAAGTGTCTTTTTTCATGTTAATTAGCCAGCTGTACATCATCTTTTGAGGACTATCCATCTCCAAAGTTCACATCTTGGGTGGGTTGTTTGATTTCTTATTCAGTATTTCAAGTTTCTGGTATATTTGAGATGTTAATTTTTTATCAGATGTATGGACTGCAAAGATTGTCTCCTATTTCATAGGTCACCTCTCCACTCTTCTTTCCTTTGTTGTGTAGAAACTGTTAAGTCCATGGATTCTTATTTGTCAATTTTTGGCATTACTTCCTAAGTAACTGGAGTCCTACTCAGGGGAATATTTGCCTGTGCCTGAATCATGAACTGTTTTCCTAATTTTTTCCTCTAGCAGTTTCAGAGTGAGGGTCCTATATCAAGATCATTGGTTTTGTGAGAGATGTGGATCTAGTTTCATCCCTTATGCATGTGGGCGCCCAGTTTTCCTATCGCCATTTGTTGAAAACACTCTCTCTGCCATTATTCTTTTTGCTCAACATTGCTTAGATTCCTTGGGATCTTTTGGGCTTCCATATGAATTTTAAGACTATTTTCACTGAATAATAGCATTGGAACTGTGATGAACATTGCATGCAGTCTGTAGATTGATTTTAAAAGAAGATCATTTACACAGTATCAATTCCAGTCTAAGAGCATATAAGGTCTTTCCACCTTCTTGTGTCTTTGGTAATATTTTTCTTTACTGCTTTAAAGTTTTCATTGTAAAGACTGCTCACCTCCTTGGTTAGGTTTATTCTGGGGTAATTTTTGAAGCAAACAAAAATGGAATTGTTTCCTTGATTTCTTTCTCAACAAGTCTGTTATAGGGTATAGGAAGGTTCCTGCTTTGGTTAAACTAATTGTATAATCCTTAACTGTCTTAAAGTTGCTTCTCAGATATTAATTTTCTTTTGGAAAAATTATGTATAGAACCATATCTGCAAATAAAAATGTTTTAACTTCCTACTTGCCTATTCATATTCCTTTTATCTTCTCTTATCTTGCTGTTCTAGATAAGACTTCAAGCTTTACATCGAATAAGAATGGGGAAAGTAGACACCTTTGTCTGCTTTGAGATTTTCCCCATAAAGTATAAAGTTGGCTATAGGTTTTTCATATATAGCTTTTCTTATGGTATGTTCTCCTTTTACTTAGTGTCTTCCAGGCTTTTTATCATGAGGATGCTGGACTTTATCACACATGGAGATGATCATGTGATTTCTGTTCTTGAGTCCATTTATATGCTGTATTGCATTTATGTTTCATATATTGGAATAGCTCTGCATCTCTGGAGTAAGGTCATGATGTAAGAGCGGTCTGCTTGATGTGTTCTTTAATTATGTTTGTAAATATTATTGAGAATGTTTACATTTATGTTCACCAGGAAGACTGGTCTATAATTTTCTCTTTTTATTGTATTTTTATCTGGTTTGGATAATGTTCCTTCCTTTTCTATTTTATGCAAAACTTTGAGAAGCATTGATGTTAGTTCTTTAAAGGTTGGTGAAATTCAGCAATGAATCCATCAGTGCCTGGGCTTTGTTTTATGTTTTAATTAATTAATTAGCTTAGTTCAAGTCAGAAACTGCCTAAATGTGTAAGTTGGAGAATACCAGACTTTAAGCTCCTTTTCCCACACACAAACACATCCCCAGCACATGCATGAGACATGGGAATACACATCCATGTGTGCACACACACCAATGCAATATAAATAAATGGTGCCCTTTATTACAAACATTTGCTCTTCCTGAGGGGAAGAATGTATCATCCTCCTTGGATCTTATCATCTGCCCTAAGAAGTCAGTAAGCTCAAATAAAGGTGAGACAGAAGTCATCGCTATAGGTGGGAGTCTGTCTGTTCATGGTAAATGGCAATGATTCAAGCAGTTCAGCTTGAATTTCAAGAGAGCTGCTGCTCTGGTTTGGTATAGAATTACTGTGCAGACATCCCTGAGGGAGGCGGGGTCCAAGTAGTAGTCTGCAAAATTCTTGCCCCCATCAGAGCATTCTGAGAGCAGTGCTCATACCAAGATTGATGTCGGAGAAGTCTCCTTCTAATTCTGAGGCCAGAAGAGAGACCTCAAAGACTATAAATAAATAAATAAATAAATAACACACACACACACACACACACACACAACCCACCAAAAAACAAAAAAACAAAGCCCACTCATCTGTGGAATGTGAGGTGAACCCAGAGTGAGGGGGTTAAGTGAGAGAGGGCTGGACAGACCAAAACAGCTACCATAAAGCCAGTGTGTTAGGCTCAGCCAAGTTCCCACAGCTGTTCCAGAAGCTTCCGTAGAAAATGGTTCAGGAACATGGTTTCTTATAGAAAACATCACTGTGGTGAGGGTTCTGAATGTCCCTCACTTACCCTCACATGTATCAACGGATGTCCCAGTGTCTTCAGTTTCAGACGGACAAATGGCACTGAGTGTAACTCATAAAGACAGTATAGGATTGACCTTTCTGTCTTGTTTACCCACTGACAAAAATACTGCTGCTGCATACAGATCCAAATACTTCGGTATGGCTGAGTACTTCTCTGTGTTCACGAGTGCCTGGGGCCTGTCTGTTGTGGGCGATCTGTTCTTATTCATTTCTACTAGAAAGCAGCAGAAGGAAGGCAGATCCTCCGAGCATCTCCCCTCACCGCCACCACAACAGGAGGGATTCCATAAATGGTTTAAGGAAACTAAGTGGTAGGCGGGATCATGCATAGACACATATTCTGTTTTAGGAACTTTAGATGTGCTTGGTTGCCCTCACCTCACAGAAGGTCTTTGATGTTAGGAAATGACAATTTGGAAGTGAACCCCTTCCAGCCCTCAGTGGTGCTGCTGTAAATCTACCCAAGGCTCTGAGATGGAAGTAGAAAAGAGGAGGGAGATGAAATCCAGGCAACAAGACAAAAATCCATTTAGAAAAGAGCTAGCTGCTGCAGAAACGGGAACAGACCCTAAACCAGGAGTGAGTGTAATATCCAGCCACAAGGGGCCATCAGTAGGGTTCATTGGGTAGAGGTGCTTGCCCTCAAGCTTGACACTCTGAGTTCAAGCCCCAGAAACTCTTTATGTGCAGAAGGATACACACACACACACATACACACACACACATGCAAAACAATGTTTTTAAAGAATTGAGGCATGGGGGAAGTCAGATAAAAGATATGTAATGTTTAATTTTTAGAGTATTTAGCTATAATCTCCTCCCCACTTGTAAATTTTGTATTTCTTACTATGTGAAAGAAACGGGTGGCTCTGGTGTGGCCGCTGTCTCTGAGTCTTCCTCAATGCTCTCACCTGCATGATAATTAAAATGAATTTACCCTTAAAAGATAAAGCTCCATTCAGCAGGGGACCAGAGCATAGGGGAGGGCACTGAGAGAGGGAGACCAGCTAGAACCATGTGTGTGAAAAAGGCACAATGAAACCCATTGTCTTCTTTAACTTTAAACTTAAAAGAGCTAGAGAGATGGCTAAGTGGTTAAGAGCACTTGCTGCTATTCCAGAGGATCCAGGGTTCAATTCCCAGCACCCACTCTGCAGTTCACAACTGTCTATGACTCCAGTCCCAGGGGATCTGACATCCTCTTCTGGTCTCTGCAGGCACTGCATGTGTGTTGTGCACAGACATACATGCTGGCAAAACAAAGGTTAAAAATTGTTTTAAATTAATTTTTAAAAGTTTTTTAAAAGATGGAGTTTTCCAGTCATGAAGACTTGAGCCCTATAGCAACAACAGCAGCAACTACAACAGCAACAAAACAATTCATGTGAACTTGTAACCAAAAGTGAGACTAACACGGAACTCTCAGGAGTGTACCATGATGCTATGGACAATGGTTTCTCAGTCTCTCCCCTCACTGATAGCAGACTGGGATTACAGTGGTTGATCTCTGAATCCTAGCCTGGTGGACAGTGATAAATCTCTGCATATGCCATGCACAGATAAATACAATTAAATTGACATCATGATCTCACCTCAGATAATCTATTGTAGGTAAATAAAAATGCTAGCTTTGAAGTGTATCTAAGCAAAATAGCTCTTGCTTATAATGTCAACAATCAGGATGGTTACATGTTTGAATCAGCTGAGGCATAGTGAGACCCATATCAGGAAAAAAATAGGCTAAAGATATGGCTCGATGGATATAGCACTTGTTGAACAAACGTGAGGAACTGAGTTCAAGTCCCCAGAAACGAAGTAAAAAAGACACTGTGGTATGTGCACCTGCACTCTTAGTGTGCCTACGGGAAAATGGGAATCAGGAATAAGAGTATTTTCTATGTGACTCGACAGAAAATGTTTGCACTTCTGACCGGATATATTGATATCTAAACCACCTACCTCAATATCAGTTCTCTCTGTGTTGGGGTTACTTTGATATGTCTTGTGTTTTTGTTTATCTATTGCTATACACATAGCTTCAGGAGAGAAAGGGTATTTGAGTCTTAGACCCTGAAACAAATATGGGTTCCACCCTGATTTTAATAGGCAGAGCATCACAAATGCTGGAAGAACCACAAGAAAGAAGGGGTGAGGGAAGGGGTCCGGTTAATCAAATATGGCATTGCCAAATGGCAATCATATTGACTACCGATTTTGTGACAGAGCCTGACAGTGCCATGTTTGTACGACACTTGGCTACAACATCATTGTGGTGCTTCAATGGAGTAACAATCAAGGCTCTTATGGCAACTGACAGAAACAAGTAACAGAAAATCCAATATAACACAGCATGTTAGATGGTATCAAGTAGCTCAGTGTGTGTCCAGGAAAGCTGAAGAGCCACATCTGGAGGGTACATAGAAAGGAGCAAAATCCAGCACCCAATGGTCCTCTAACCCAGGTTTCCTATTATAGCACAGAAAACTCTTGTACTATCCTATTGACCTTGAAGCAAGCTAAAGAAAATATCACCACTGTTTCTGAACCAGAGGGACCTTTGCTAAGATGTCACCATCGTTGTAATTTATGATGCTTGATCCCTCTTTTCTAAAAACACATTTATTTATGTATCACTTGTTTGTGTGCATGTCCATGCATGATCATGCAACAGCACTCATGTTGGGGTCAGAAGACAACTTTTGGGAGTCAGTTCTCACCTTCCATTTTTTGAGTACCAAGGATCGAACTTAGATCATCACCCTTGCCAGCAAATGCCTTTACCTGCTAAACCATCTGGCTGGCACCTTGATCTCTAACTCTTGATGTCATTAGTTACTGAGTCAAAGTCTATCACAGGAGTACCTGCCTGCTGAGTTATCAGCCACATGCTTATGCCCCAGCACCAAGGGAAAAGAGAGGCTGGTGGTGTTAGACGTGATTGTCCTACCTGGGAGATGATGAGCGTCTTCGTTTTCTTATACTTCTATTTATTTACTTTTTGAGACAGAGTCTTGGTGTTTAGCCAAGGCTATCCTTGAACTTGTACTCTTCCCTCTCCTTTCTCACAACTGCTTGCATTTCAGGTACAAGCCACTCTACCTTGCATAGACAAGGCTTTTAACTTTGTTTCTATTTCATATGTGTTAAACATAGGACATGTGAGTATGTTCCATACTCACAGGAAGAGTCTGTATAGAGGAAATGATTGATGATACATTGACAAGGGTTGGCAGTTAAGGGGAGAAATTTTACCATTTTGCTATTACAGCAAGATAGTCCCAGAAAAATCTATGTGTAAGAACATGACTAAGCCCCAGAGACCTGTCTAGAGCTGCCTGCCTCTCTCCATGTAAGCAACATGCTCAGGACACATGTAAAAAATAGAATGGCTTATACCCAGGTCAACTTCCATACACTACTACCTGGAAGGGAAGAAAACGAGTCATGGCCTTTCACTGACTCTGAGCTATTGAAATTTGTAATAAGAATTCTTTCCTGTGTTTCTTGACCATCCGGTCACTGATGTCAAAGGTACAATGTCATTTCCATGGGGGAATTTTGGTGCTTCTTTCTAGAAACTGGGTGTGCCTGTTAATTTGGAAGACAGGGACTAGCTGAAAACCACTGTACTGTCTGCTGCCTGCAGTGTGATTTGTTCAAGTTCCATCTTTCTCTGCCCTGTCCCCCCACCCACTTTATTTATCTGCACTCGATCATTGGGTTTGTGTGATAATAGCAAGTGTGGTACTTTTTAATAAGGAAAAATAATTAATACAGATCCCTTATATAAGCTGGATTCTAAAGTTAGTGCATGACAGGAAATTTTTATGTAACTTACCTTTGGGAAATTTTCCTTGACTTTTCTTTGATAGTTCATTAAGTTTGACCCACATGAAACGAAAAGAGAGAGAGAGAGAGAGAGAGAGAGAATTCTTTCCTGTGAAAGGTGGATAAGTTGTTAAACTGTGCTCCATAGGACGTTCGTTGGCATCCATCCTTGGTCTCTACCTGATGGATGGATGGCAATGGGGCACCAACCTCTCCTATCTGGGACAGGAAAAAGGTTCTACAGACATTGATTAAGTATTTCCAGGGAGGCAAAATACCCTTGGGTAAGAACAACTAGAAACAGAACAGCTGGCCTGTCTCTGGGAGGAGGCTGATTAGCTTGTTGGCTCATTGGCTCAGTTTTGTTCTGAGGCAGAAAGGCAAGAGACTAATCATTGCATAGAAGCAAACTTTCCAATGCAGCATCCCACCCGCATGTGAAACCAGACGAAAACACACAGGGCATGGTGGGAACTCTCACCTGCCAGGACACATGATGACACTCATTATGATTATCAACTTCATCTTCTCTGGTGAGTAGAGACAGACCATAGTCATTTCTTCCATTTCCATTTTTGATCGTTCGAGAGTTCAAAGGGAGAGTGAGGATGCCTAGCAGTCAGTCAGTTTCTTTCCCACTCTTACTGGGCTCTTGGGACAGCAAAGCGAAGGCTGTCCTAGGCAAGTGAGGACAAGCTGAAGGTCCCTTCAGAGCCCAACAATATTCTAATGCAGTCGGGCTTCTCCCAGACTTGGAGAAATTCCCCCAGTATTTATCACTTATCCCTCAGAACCTCCTAGAATCTGTTTAATTTAGTTACTGTTTCCAGAAGTCTCTGAAGTGAGTCACAGCAGACATTAAATTAGTTCAAGGGTTATGGGTTCTTTCAAGCAGGAAAAACGTCTTCTATTTTCCTTTCTAGCCTTTTATTTTTATTGACATATTAATTCTACAAATGTATGGAGCACAAGGTGATGTTTCATTATGTAAATACCCCTGCATAAAGTAATGATACACAGAGTTTGTACCATAAACCAAAAGAGGAGAAAAAAAATTCCCTGAACTTGACAAATATGATTTTTTTCTCTAATTCACTGAATAGAAATTAATATCCCTCAACAAAATTCCTCTCTGTCGTTGAAATGAAAGTCTGAGATAGACTACAGTGTGCCGTCCTTGCCGCCTTCCTTTGTTCTCTTTCAGACAGCTTTGCTTCACATGGACTCTCAATTCCTCTTTTCTGCAGCTGTAGTCTGGAACATCTTCCACTAGGATGGGTGGAGTGGGCACCAACACTTCTAAAACTGGACTAATCCAAACCCACTCATCTGACCACTCTGATGCTTTGAAGTTTTGAAGGGTCAGTTTAGCATGGCCGAACTTTGATGGATTGGCCCATACACAAAAATTTGAAAGTGAATTCCTTGTGGCGACATCAGTGTGCTTCTGAGCAGTTGTTTCTCTGGATCCCTGAAGATGGTATAATCCAAACTGCTTCACTGTTGCCAGGCAAGAGCCTAAAGAGAAACATAAAGTCTTCTTGGGAACCAAAGGTAGATGAGGCAACTGGGGCAGAGATGTGTTTTATGTTCTAGTTTGCTTCCATTGCTGTGATACGAACCATAACCAAAGCAATTCGGGGAAGAAAGGGTTTATTCATCTTCCACTCCCATGTCACAATCCATCACTGAGGCAAGCCATGGCAGGAACTTAGGCCAGGAACTCAAGGCAAGAACGTGGAAGCAGGAACTGAAGCAAACTCCACAGGGGAACTCTGTTTACTGGTTTGCTCAGCTTGCTCTCTGACATTGCCCAGGACCACTTGCCTAGGAGTGACATCATCCACAGTAGGATGGGCCCACCCACATTAATCATCCATTAAGAAAATAACCCACAGACTTGGCTAAAGGCCAATTTGAAGAGGGTAGTTTCTTAACTGAGGTCCCTTCTTCCCAGATGATTCTATTTTGTGTCAAACTGACAAAAACCAACCAAGATTATCTGTTTCCCATTCTAGGCATCCTGACAATAAGAAAAGCACCTATTCTGTGAGATGCTCAAAATTCCTTTAAGGACTTTAAGCAAACCCAAGACCTGGAGACACAGACAGTATGGCACACCCTTCTGAGTTTCCTTTCAGCTCTTGGTCTTGAGTTATTTTATTTTTCTTTACAGCAATCTAACTACCAAAAGTTTCCATGTGTATTTACATGGTCGTTGCTTAAAATCCTATCACCCCGGACTGCAGAGATGGCTCAGTGGTTACGAGCACCGACTGCTCTTCCAGAGGTCCTGAGTTCAATTCCCAGCAACCACATGATGGCTCACAACCATCTGTAATGGGATCTGATGCCCTCTTCTGGTGTGTCTGAAGACAGCTACAGTATACTCATCATATATATAAAATAAATAAATTAAATTAAAAAAAAATTCCAATCACCCTCCATGCCAAATCTTTAACACCAGCCTTTCCAGATGAGGTCATGAGCTAGGCTCACATCTGTGACTTAAGTTCTTCCAGAATCACTAGGCTCCATGGTGGTAGAGCCTTAGGTTTGGGTGGGTGTCAATGAAATAGAAGACCTAGGGACAAGCTACATGGATCCAAGGCTGAGTGGCTTAGTCATCTTACATTCACTCCAAAATTATAAGAAGAAATGACATTTAGAGCCACCATGTGCTAAGAATTTATCTTATGTATTCGTTTTTGAGACAGGGTCTCACTTTGTACATCTAGCTTTTCTGAAAATCAATATGTAGACCTGACTGGCTTTGAACTCAAAAAGATCTGCCTGCCTCTGCCTCCCAAGTGCTAGGATTAAAAGAATGTTCCAGAACACATGACTCATGCAGTAAAAATTTAAATTCTAGATGTTGTACAAATGAGTATGCTCTAGTCTTCAGAAATAAAATGACTTTTTCTTCTTAAAATATTTGTCCAAAATTACGGCTGAGTCACACAATAAAGGGAGAAACAAAGGTCACTGAGAACTTTTAAAATATTATTCCAGTTACCAGGCTTTAGCCACTTGTATATGGAAGCTCTTATTCTTTTGAGATGAGCAAAGAAAGACTGCAGGGAACCAAGATAATTACCTAACTGCTTAGCTCCACATCTGGCATCTGGGGTCATGGTGGAATAATCTGTGCTTGCAAGGCTTTGGGTAGTTCTTCCCTCGTGCTGTTGTTTACAGCCTTTATGTTCTCTGTCTCGGGCTGGTTCAACTCTGTGCCTAAAGCTTTCCTCAGTGGATGTACAGCCAGCCTAATAGCTCCCATTGTCCATCATCCCGAGTTCTCCATCATACCTTAGTTACTACCTTCCTAGCTTCAGACAATAGCCTTCGGGTCCTTCTGCTGTCTCAGTGGCTTTCTGGAACCTTGATGTAACCTCTCTGATCTCCATGCTTTTCATCCTTCATTTCTACAAAATCCGTATCATCTGGATGACCCTGACAAGTTTTCTAAACAGCTTGAGATGTTTAAATGCCTGCCTTTGGACCAAAATTACAGTGCTTGTGTTAGAGGAAACATTGTTTTCAGAGCAGGAAACCCTTCAGTGTTATTCTCAGGTCAGGCTCTTTCCCTTCAAATGAAGATCCATTCTTACAGGCTGGAGCTTTCAGTGGATAGGGTCTTGCTATACAAGCAACTTTCTCATTGCTCCAGTGACAGAGTGAGTTTTTCTTTGGTGGCATCAAGAGCTTTAACAATTACAGATTCTTTATCTGCATGCTCCTGGTCCTCAACTTTAAGCTTACTCATATTCATTCTCTTGTGAAACTTCACAGTTTTCATATCTCTCTGTCTTTGTCTCTGTCTCTCTTTCTCTGATTAAGAACAGTAAGCAGTAGCCATGACTAGGACTGAATGATAGGCTATCTTTAAATTCATTTGCCAAACTAATTAGTCCATTACTTTTTAATTTAGCCCTCATTCAAGTTCTCAAGGCATAAGCAGAACGGATGTAGATTCTTTGCCACAATGTTACATTAACTGTAATCTAGTTTGTCATAGAGTAGCAGATACCCTCTGAAGCCTCATAAGTTAGGTCTCCACTGTCTGCATTTCTTTAAGCATTCTATTCTTCCAACTACGACCAGAACATTCCATTTAATTCTGCTTACAGCCTTCTATGGTTTCTGCAGCCAATGTTTGCAAAATCTTCCACATTTTTCTTTCCAACCAACCCCAAAGACTTAAAGACCACATGGTCATGTTCATTACAACAATGGTCCCATTCTCAGGATGAATTTTTTATGTCATTACTTTTCTTGTTGCTGTGATAAAATACTTGACAACAGCAACTTAAGAAGGAAGGATTTGGCTCACAGTTTGAGGATCTAGACCTTCCCAATAGGGAGGTCATGTATGCAGGAATGTGAAGTATCTGGGCACATTATGTCCACAATCTGGCAGCAGAGAGAAATGAACGCTGTTCTTCCCATCATTTTCTCCATTTTATTCAGTCCACAATCCTAAACCATTGGAAGGTGCTATGGACGTTCAGCACATATGTTCCCTCTCTGGAAACACTCTTAACTGACACACACACACATCTACTCAAGTTTATAATTAAGAATAACCATCATAGAAAGTATCTCCTCCCTGTTGTAGAGCTGAAGGTGGTGAAGGCTGAGTCTCCTTCAAAAGTTTGTGTCTTTTAGCATGTTGATTTATGTAGAGATGTACACTCACATCTGCAATTATGCTTATGTTTCCTCACATTATAATCTAAAAAAAAATTATAATCATAAAATACATAAAAGTATTTTATGTGTATGAGTGTTTTGCCTGCACATATATTGTGCACCACGTGCATGCCTGATGCCTACAGAGGTCAGAGGACATTGGATCCACTGGGAATGGAATTACAAATGGTTGTGAGCCACCCTGTGTATGCTGGGAATCGAACCCAAGTCCTCCACAAAAGCAAGTACTCTTAGCCACTGAGCCATCTCTCCAGCTTTGCAAAGAACTGTTTTAATCAGTATTTGAAAATGATAAGCAATATAATTTTTCATCATAAACCAAAAACCAATTATGGAACCACTCCTTTGCCATGATACTTGGTTAAAAATGGAATTGTTGAGGTTGGAGAGATGACTTATTGGTTAGAATGCCTCCGTGAAAGCATGAGGACCTGAATTTAGCACCCATGTAAAAGCCAGGTATGGTGTTGCTTACCTGTAGCCACAGCACTGGGGTAGAAATGGGAAGAGAGGAGGCAGATCTCAGAGCTTGATGACCAGCCACTCTAGCCAGTTGGAGAGCTCAGGGTTCAGTGAGAGAGCCTGACTCAAACTAACACATGAGGAGTGAAAAAGGAAGAGCCAAAGTCAACCTCTGGCCTCCATAGGCACATGTGTGTACATACACCTGCAGACGAGTGTTAAGACATGTGCACATGCATCCACCATACACAGACACCACCCACACACAATTTTTTAAAAACTGGAGTTGTTTAAATAAACCTAAAGTGTGATTATGACAGAAATGACATATAATATCTATAAAGGAGAGGGTAATGCTAACATAAAGAACTCTTTGGCTACATGGAAGAGCATACAATCTGCTCTCACACTCTTTCTGTTGTCTCTTGGTATTTTAGTGACAATATGAATATGAAATGAGTTGATTCCATATCAGACCATGAAAAGTGGGGATTCCATGGGAGTTGTTGAACTATATGAGAAAACTTCCCCTCCTACTGGTTTGAATATTAAACTCTCTCTAGTGCTGACAGGAGTTTTCTTTCTTGCTGTGTCTGGTAGAGGGCTCAGTGATGTCTTTTTGGCTTGTGTTCTTCTGAGAAATGGGTCCAGGAGCAGTGTCTCAGCACATCCCCCAGTAAAAAAGACTGAGAATGTTTACCATTAGGCCTCCTGGAAAAGATGACATCCATTTTTACCCTTGACATGCGTTCCTAAGATATCAATCTGGAGTTGGTAGTCTATCGGCCATCTTGGGGTTGTTCTCCCTATTTATTTTGGACTTTTTAGCAGGAGATGCTTTTAAAAGTCACATTCTCAGACCTGGGGATATAGCTCAGTGGCACCGCACCTGCTTAATGTATGTAAGACTGTAGGCTCAAACTCCAGCACTGTCAACAGCATGGGCTGGGAGCACAGAGCATAAGGCAGGAAGCACTGTGCCTACATCACTCACTGCTCCTGACTCGATGTAAAGGCAAGGCCATATCAGTGTGACAGAGCACACAAAGGAATAGTCCTGTGAGAGCAGTTCTGCGATTCATTAATGGACCTTGTCATTGGCTCTGAAATAGAAGTGGCAGGAATCTTTCTGCACCCTTCTCTGGAAGCAAATAATTAACTCTCTGGAAAGGGAATTCAAATGTGGCTCCTATAGAAAGCACATTAGCATATGTAAGCCACAATTTTAGATTAAAAACCATTCTGAGTACAACAGAAATAAAGTACAGAATAAACAACCAAGCTATAGTAATATAAAATTTCCCATTGTTCCTTAGTCAGTCATCTACTTCCATACCAACAATCACTTCTTCAATTCAAACTGAAAGTGACAACCATCAGAAATCAAAATAATAGGGAAGGAAACCCTATGCTTGTTTGTAAGTAAATAAAACTAGGATAATGAAAATACCAATAATGTTAAAATTCCATTGTAAAACTACCAGAATAGTACATTTATAGTGAGTTCTGGTTTATTAATAAAGATCTGGCTGTTCTACTAAGCCACAACTTTATAATAAATTATATTCAAGATATCTAAGCACTGAATATGATGTAAATATGTGACTTTCCAACCTGGATCCTGAACACAATTCTCCCACCACTACTATGAAGTTTAACATGTTTGTTATTGTGTAGGCTCTCTGAGAAAGGCAGTCATTAAGAAATTTCCTGACTGTGCTAGCTAGTGTTTTGTCAACTCGACACAAACTAGTCATCTGAGGAGAGGGAACCTCTACTGAGCAAACATGCCCCTCCAGATTGGACTGGAGACAAGACTGTGGGGCATTTTCTTGGTTGGTGGTTGATGGGCGATGGCCCAACTCATCCCTGGGCAGGTGGTTGGGACTAGGGTGTATAAGAAAGCAGACCGAGCAAGCCATGAAGAACAAGGTAACAAGCTGCTCTTCTCCATGGTCCCTGCTTCAGTTACTCCCTCCAGGCTCCTTCCTTGAGTTCCTTCACTGGTGAAGTGTTACCTGGAAGTGTAAGCTGAACTGTCTTTTGGTCATGATGTTTTATCACAGCAATAGCGACCCTACAAAACTGGCTGTTTTGTCCTTACAGAATGACCACACATCTGATGGCACTGTGATTACAGAGTTCTTTGTGGGTGTAACCATTCATAAGAAGTGCCTTGGGACTTCTCATGCAATAAATCAAAACTTAAACCTCTTGCTCAAAGTTCAATGCCACCTATAAGTTGCTTCTGAATTAGGAAATCTTTGCATTTATACCCTGTGACTGTTAGTGTTGGCGCCTGCACTGGTCTCAGGGGGTTAAATCTTACCACACAGGAAGCATCCTTTGTAGAGTTGGGAACTGGGGGAAAGGTGACACTTACTCTTCTCCTGAGGATAAAGATCCAATCTATCTCCATCAGTATAGATCTTTATTAATAAACCAGAACACACTATAAATGTATTATTCTGGTCGTTTTACAATGGAATCATGAATACTGTTTGCAGACAGCCTTCTAGTACAAACTAATAAGTAGATTTTTCTCTCATGTTAATAAATGGTTTCCAGAGGGTTCTAAAACCCATGCTTCATGGCTCAACCAATCAAGAATACAGAAAGAGCATGGAGAATAAATTGATGGCTGGTTCCTGGCTCTCAAAACACATTTTACAATAACCCTTGGAGGGGTTGGTTTGTTTTGTTAGGATAGGCATGAACTACGACGTCAGGTTAGTTTTTTTAAATGTGTATGGGGGTTTCACCTATATGTATGTCTGTGCATGTGTGTATGCATGTGTACCACAAGCATGCCTGGTCTCCTTGGAGTCCAGAAGAGGGCATTAGATTCTGTAAGACTGGAGTTACAGACAGTTGTGAGCCACCATGTGTGTGCTGAGAATCAAATCCAGTTTCTCTGGAAGACAGGATAGTGCTCTTAACCACTGAACCATCTCTCTAGCTCCTCAGAGAGATTTTTAAACATGAAAAACTCAGAGTTCATACCAAACAAAACAAAACAAAGCAAACAAACAAAAAACCTTCAAACTATTTGTAGTGGCATCCAAGAATTATTTCAGTTTTTTCATCACTACGAAAAAATAAAAGATACCCCATCTCTCTGGTAATGGAAATGTTACCTTTTTCTGCCTCTAAATTTCTTTGCAACATTCACTATTGCTATACTTATGTAAGGCTTTTGCATTTTGTAAAATAATGAATGCACTGTCCCTTGATAAAGAAACTTAATTTTTGAGATTGCAAGCAAAGACTCAAAAAGCAAAGTGTGCTCAGTATTTTTCTGACTCTACGGCTGAGCTCTGGACCCCTGGGAAAAGGGAGAACTGGCCCTTGCCTTGGACATGCTAATGACAAGCACACCGCAGTGGCAAAATACAGATATAGTTTCCAAGGGGAATACTATATAAGAGTGCATGAGGATTTGGGTGGCTGACGAATGGCAGTTGCAATGGTGTCACATGCACCTCCTCGGGTCTTTCGCCTGCTGGACAGTCCTGGCTATGTGACTGGTACAAATTCTGCTTATATGCTGGCAAGTTCCTTGAGAGTGCTTTGACTGAGAAATGAAGATGCAATGCACGTGCAGAGCAAGTCATAAAATTTCAAAAGAAATATCTAAAAAGGGTGTCAGAATTCATCCATCAAACAGAAAATATAAAGGAGATGAAGTGCATAAAGCTTGAAGTAGAAATGATCCTGGAGATAGCTATCGGAGTGCTGCTGCCACAGGGAGGGAGAAGACAGTGATTCTAGAGAGAAGGGAGGATCTGCCGGGATTCATGTGGAGAGTCTAACATGTGTCATCCTCAGCTTAAGGGACTAAATTAGTATCTGATTCGTACGAGAGGATTCAAATGCAGAGAGACAGATATATTTAGACGCTGACTGATAAGAAGGCTGTGGGCAAATGAAGTGTCTTTCCTGAGGACCAGATTTGTATCACTCATGAGAGACAGCTAGCCTGGAAGCCATCTGGAAGAGGAATAGAGTGGGCAGAAGGAAGCTAGTGACGGATTGCTAGGTGCTTAGGCATTGCAGAGGGAGCTGTGAACGGCCAGCTAAAACAGACATCATTGGTTTGCCTGGGTGGAAAAAGTGAAAAGAGAGGCATGCACAGGCAATGGGAATTCTCATGAGAATCCATTGAGAAAAGGGTAATTCAAGGAAGGCGTTCACTGATGATAAAATCAAATAACTCTCACACTCTCTCCATTTCTTTTCCAATCTCCTGGGTTTCAGCCACAATGGCATGAAGATAACCTTGACTGAGATATAGAAGGAAGACTTGTGCCGCCATATGGCTGGAGAGAGAAGCTGACAATGTCTTGAGATGATACAGGGGATTAAAGGACCCTTCAATTAGGACAGACAAAGATTGAGAGATTAGGGGAGCAGTAGGAAACAAGTTTTTAGTTAGATCATGTTTTATGTTTACTAAGCACACAGGTTACACAACAGAGATTTTTACTGCCCAGACTCAATCATTTCACCGTAGAGAATCCAAGGCTGGTTTAGTTGGCATCTTTTCTCAGGTTCACTTCGGCTCTGCCACTCTTAGGCTTTCTCAGGCAAATCTGAGGAAGAAGAAAGTTTCCACTGTCCTATGACCAAAATTCTTTTTGTTGTTTGTTTGTGGGTTTGTTGTTTTGTTTTAGTTTTTATTTTGTTTTGTTTTTGAGACAGGGTCTCTTTATGTATCCCTAGTTGTCCTAGAACTCATGATGTAGACTCAGAGATTCACTTGCCTCTGCTTTCCAAGTGCTGGTGATAAAGGTGTGTGTGCCTGGCCTATGACCAGAATTCTTATCTGCAGAGGAAAAATCGCTCTGTCTTCTCTTCTGCCACCCTATTCTTGTGAATTAAAGAAGTCCATCGAGGTGTCCTGGGGTCCAGTAATAGGACAGCTGATGAGTCATCAAATAACTATGTCACATGCTGTAAGGGGTTATGGCTCTAAATCCAAAATGCTGGTCACCACATGCTAGTGTCCCAGTATAGACTGTACCCAGAAGAGTACAGTCGAGTGGAATCACCTTCCCTTGTAAACACACGAGAGTTATGGGAAGCTCTACCCCAGCCATCAGGGAGTTCCAGCCCCTTCAATGATACCTTATCCATGGAACAGCCTTTGTTTCTGAGGCCCAGCCTGTCATGGGGATACACTTAACCATGGCATTTTTGTTTTAGAGACTCAACCAGTCTTGTGCCTCTCCAGGTATCTGTAGATTTTCATATGGCTGTATTCTCCAGAAAAGGGCCTGGGTAATTGGAGATGGTGACTGTTCACTGGTCTTTGGGGGCTCTGGTAATTTACATGAAGAAAACTGGGGTACTTGCTCCCCATGAGCACTGAGAGGACTGGGCAGTGCTGCTCCTTCTATGCTCCAACTCCCTGGACAAAGTCGCTCGAAACTGGCACTGCTGGCATTCTGGGTGGTTTGGATGTCTGGATTCATTACTGTGGAGAGGAGAGAGGACCACTCACTGTGCACACTGCAGTTTTTGTCTCCATGAGCTGGGGATGTGCTTGCCTACTGTATGTAAGGCCCTAGATTCAATCCATAGGAGGCAAAATTGGTCTCCACTGAGAATCATGGATGTAAGCAGAGAAGCTCTGACTTAATGACTGTCCTAGTGAGGTTGCTTTTTACTGTGATGAGCATCAGAGAAAGCTGGGGAAGCAAAGACTTATTTCATCTTACAGCTTAACAGTCCATGAGAGGAAGTCAGGGCAGGAACTGAAGGCAGGAACCTGAAGCAAAAGTAAACCACGACCATGGAAGAGTGCTGCTCACTGCCTTGCTCTCATGGCTTGCTCAACCTGCTTTCTTGTATGACCCAGGACCCACTGCTCAGGTGTGGCACCACTCACAGTATGCTGGGCTCTCCCACATTAATCATTAATCAAAGTGCCCCCACCAAAGTATCTACAGGCCAATCTGATAGAAACACTTCTACTTCCTTCTCTTCTTCCTCCTCTTCCTCTTCCTCCTCCTTCCCTCCCCCTCCTCCTCTTCTTTCTCTTCCTTCTCCTTTTCTTCCTCCTCCTACTGTTCCTTCTCCTCCTCCTTCTTTTTCATCATCATTATTAATTCTCTCATCTATTACACCCTGACTATAGTTTCCCTTCCCTCCTCTCCTCCCAGAATCTTCTGTGTCTCCCCTCTCCCCCAGATCCACTCCATTTCCCTTCAGAAAATGACAGGCCTTCCAGGCATATCAACCATACATGGCATATCAAGTTGTAATCCCTTCATCTTAAGGCTGGACAAGGCAATGCAGGAGATCAAGGGAACCCTGTTCCCATTGTTAGGAGTCTCACAAGAAGACCAACCTACACAGCCACATTATATATGCAGAGGACCTAGCTCAGACCCATGTAGGCTCCCTGGTTATCAGTTCAGTCTCTGTGAGCCTCTATGGGCCTTGGCTAGTTAGTTCTGTAGGTTTTCTTGTGATGTCCTTGACCCCTCTGGCTCCTACAGTCCTTCCTCTCCACAAGACTTCCTGAGCCCACCTAATGTTTGGCTGTGGTCTATATCTGCTCCCAGATATAGAGTTGCTGGATGAAGCTTCTCTGATGACAATCATGCTAGGCTTCAGGGAGACAATTCTTTGGTAAGTATACCTCCTCCAGATGACCTTAGCTGTGTCAAGCTGACAAAACAAAAACAAAATAACAGCAACAAAAACAAAAACCTGACCAGTATAATAACCACCATTAAATGTTTGACTCTTCTGTTTTGTTTTATATACATCTACTTTTCTATAATATTGCTCCTGTTTTATATGTGTGTATGTGCATCTTTTCTCTAAACTTTTATGATTAGACAGAAATTTAAGATGAAGCCCTCTGGACACTCAGGAACTTCTGAATAAGATGACAGATTAGAGGATACCTCAGTTCAATGCTGTGAGGGAGGAGTCAGGATAAAAAAAAAAAATCCAGTTCTGAATGGCGAAAGAGCTCCAAAAATTCATGAAAGAGGAACAATTAGCTGGAAAAATGTGAAATAGAAAAAGGGTGGCGAGATGAGAAGAATCATCAACTGAGCATCCTGCTACTGACTTCCTGGCAGGCAGGGAAGTGAAGCCTCATCTGAAAGGAGGCCAGGTGGGCTAAGCCTCAAATTCAGTTCCAGGTCTTGCTGAGACAGTGCCTCCTCCAACAAAAATATACAGCAACCGAAATGAATTATTATCATTATTATTAGCATTTATCTGTTTCTACATGATGTGCACATGCATGCATTGTGTATGTGTGTGTGTGTTGTATAATGTTTTCCCAAGATATTAAAGTATTTCATCCTGCCTAGAAGCTCTTAAAACAAAGTAAACAACTCAAAATAGCTTCAGGAAGTTCCTGAAACTAATCAGACTCACTGGGTCTCTACCTGCTAGCTATAAAAGCTGAGAATCACTCTCAGCCAAGTTGCAAAGAAGACGGTTAGACCAGACCAGCTGTCAGGAAAAGGTATAGACCAGAGTCACTTGGAAAGGCAGCTCTCCAACCTGTTGAACTGCCTACAGGCTGTGCAGTGTGCCCCAGGTTCCCAGGTGTCACCCATGCTGGGGGTTGCTGATGGTACTGGTGACACAAATGTCTGAGTTATTTCTGCTCCTGTCACCCAAATTCCTGTAAGGAACTCAATTAAACTTGTTGGTTCACCAATTTGGACTGTACAATTTGTCTGTTGTTGGCACCCTATTTGAATGAATAGAGGTGTAAGTGACATATCCTGAGAAAAAGTTTAGCACACAACAGCACAAGCGTGTGTGTGTGTGTGTGTGTGTGTGTGTGTGTGAGAGAGAGAGAGAGAGAGAGAGAGAGAGAGAGAGAGAGAGAGAGATTCGTATTTCACAGTGTGATTGTGGAGATCACCGGATAATTTCCAGGAGTTGGTTTCCCCTTCTACCACATGGGTTCCCAGGATCGGAACTCGATTATCAGGCTTGGCAATAAGCTTTTCCAGCTGAGCCATCTCACAAGCCTAGGAATTATGTTTCTCTGCCTCTGCCTCCATTTCTGTCTGTCTCTGTCTGTCTGTCTGTCTGTCTGTCTCTTTCTCTCTGTCCAGGTCCCAAATATTTAGCTGTCTTAGTCAGGATGAAACACCATGACTAAAAAGGAAATTGGGGAGGAAAAGTTTTATTTGGCTTACACTTCCATATTGTTGTTCATTATCGAAGGAAGTCAGGACAGGAAGTTAGACAGGGCAGGAACCTGGAGGCAAGAGCTGATGCAGAGGCCATGAAAAGGTGCTGCTTAATGCTTCCTATGGCTTTCTCAGCTGCTTTTTTAAAGAACTGAGGACCACCAGCTCAGAGATGGCACTACCACAATGGGCTGGGCCCTCCCATATCAATAACTAATTAAGAATATGCCTTACAGCCAAACCTTATGGAGATATTTTCTCAATTAAGGTCCCCTCCTTTCAAATAACTTAAATTTATGTGTCAAGTTGACAGAAGAATAGTCAGCACACCAGGCAACAGAAGACTTGACTCAAACAATGGAAGGTCTGGGGGAAGGGCTAGCCCTGCCCTTAGAGGCAAGAATCCCACAAGTCCAACTGACTCAATATACCTGGTGGACCAATTTTAGAGAATTCAGAAAGACAATGCTCCAAATAGTCATCATTTTTTATTTTATTTTATTTTTGTCCATTGTCTTTTATTTTTATTGTAATTTTAGCAGTATTTTTCATTAATTTAAAAAAAATATTTTATTTTTATTTTTATTTAGGTGTGTGTGTGTGTGTGTGTGTGTGTGTGTGTGTGTGTATAGGTTGAGGCTGGAAGAGTGTACTGAATCATCCTGGAACTGGAGGTACAGACAGTTGGAAGCTGCCAGCTACTCAGATCCTACTCAAGTGAATCCATGAAATATAAAAGGAATGACTGACCGTTCCAAACTCTTTTTTGTGAAGCCAGCATTACCCTGACATCCAAACCAGATAAAGATACAACCAAAAGAAAAAATTATAAATTAATCTCCTTGATGAGAGTTGCAAACATTCCTAGTAAAACACTTGCAACAGAATTCAAGACGACCTCAAAGGTTCATTCATTGTGACCGAGCTGGCTTCAATCCAGATACACAGGGATGGTTCAACAAACATAAATCAATAAATGTTACCCATCACATAAATAAACTCAAGGACAGAGACTACGTGATTATCTCAGTAGAGATTTTGCCTTTGACAAAATTCAACCTCCCTTCATGATAAAAGTCGCTGAGAGGCCAGGGAAGTGGGTGCATACCTCAACTTAACACAGGCTATATATGACTAACCTATAGCCACAGGCTATATATGACTAACCTATAGC
>JADRCH010000229.1:2475287-2503018 GCA_019843965.1 Rhynchomys soricoides | reverse complement strand
TATGACTAACCTATAGCCACAGACTGTATATGACTAACCTATAGCCAACATCATACTAAGGAGAGAAACCTCAAATCATCCCCACTAAGATTGGGAACAAGACAAGGATGCCTGCCCACGGTGTCTAACTTCTCAGAGCAACTATGTAGGAAAAAGAGTTAGAAATACAAATAGGAAAAGAAGTCAACATACCCCTGTTTTCTACTGATATGATTCTGTACATACAAGACATCAAAGAATCCACCAAAAACCTTGTGGAGAAAACGCTTTCAGCAAAGTTGAATGTTACACAATAACCACACGAAAGTCAGTAGCCTTCCTCTCTACCCAAAACAATCACACTGAAAAAGAAATCAAAGAAACAATCCCATTCACAGGAACCACCAATAAAATAAAATAAAATAAAACACATTGGAATAAACCTTGCCAAGGAAATGGGAGCTCTCTAACATGAGAACTTTAAGACAGTGGAGAAAGAAACTGAAGGACTTAGAAGATAGAAAGGCTTCCCATGCTCATGGATTGGAAGAATTAATCTTGTGAAAATGGCCATCCTACCAAAAGCAATCTGTAGATTCAGTGCTATCTCAATCAGAAACCTAGGGCCATTCTTCACAGATCTAGGGAACAAATAATCTCAAAATTTATGTGGCAAGGCCAAAAAGCCAAAGATTGTCAGTGCAATCTTGAACAAAAATAATACTGCAGGAGGTATTATTTATTTATTTATTTCAAATTATACTACAGACTTATAGTATTTAAAATACCATGGTACCAACATAAAAACAGTCAGACAAATAGAACAGAAAAATAGAATAGAATAGAATAGGAGTACCTGAATTAGTTCTTAGAAATAGTGCTGACTTTTGACAAAGATACACATTGAAGAAAAGACAGCATCTTCAAGAAATAGTGCTTGTAAACCTGGATTTCAACATGCAGAAAACAAAAACCAGACCCTTCCCTTGCATCCCACACAAAACTCAATTCCAACATATATACATATATATACACATATATATACACACACACACATCTATATCTATAGTAGTAGAGAATAACAAGGGTGTACATACTTTGACTTATAAGTACAGGCATGCGTTTTCTTAAAAGAGTCCCATAACACAAGAAGTTAATTCACAATTCACAAGTAACATCTCATGAAATTAAAAAGACTCTGTGGGGCTGCTGAGACAGACCAGTGGGAAGGAGTACTGGCTGCTCTTCCAAAGGGCACTGGCTTTGTTCCCAGCACATACAAGGCAACTTAAAACCTCTGTTACTCTAGTTCCTGGGGATCTGATGGCCTTTCTAGCCTCAGTGGGCACAAGTCATGCAAGTTATGCAGATAAATATTCAGGCAACACAGTCAAGCACATAAAATAAAGTAAAGCAATTAACAGCAACAGCAATAAATAAGCTCTATATGGCAAAGGAAGTTCAAGTGAAAAGGTGGTCCACAGAATGGGGAAAAAAATCTCTGCTAGCTGTACATTTAATAGATTGGTATTTAGTATACACAAAGAATTAAAAAATAAAAATAAAGAACCCATTTAAGAAGTGGGCTACAGAGGGCTACAGAACCAAACAGGACGTTCTCAAAATTCAAAAATACAGTGGATGATAAACATTTTTAAAGTGTCCAACATCCTGGACTTCCTGTTTGAAAGTGTTATCTGGAGTCACCCAAAGATACCACTAGAAACTCAAAGTGTTTAAACAGTCTCCTTTGGTGCACACCTGCAATTCTGGCCCTTGGGCTGCTGAAGCAGAAGAATCACTAAATTTGACGTCATTATGAGCTTGTATCAAAACTAAAATAAAACTCAGCTACCAGGGCCATGATATAGAAATACTGGATGAATAGACTGTTTTTAGTTCAGTTGTCCCCATTATATCCATGGTCTTGATTCCAAGACCACCCGTCACCTATTCCATCCTTGGATGCTACTTATATAAAATCACCTTTGAAAAAGTGGTAGCTCATGTAAATGGTAGGGGATTTTCACATACCCCGGCATATCCCCTCACATACTTTAGACCTACTGGGTAAGTTCTAAGTATTGCTTAGGTCATAATTGGACTAAGATGATTTATTCATTGTGTATCTGGAATTCAAATTTAACTGAGTGCTCAGTATTTTTATTTACAATATTTGTCCATTCTAGTTGGAACTTGGGGTTCCAAGGAAACACTCCATTTTAATGCTTTTTTAAATCTGTAGGTCTTTGGCACATTATACATAGATGTTTGGTAACTACAATGCTAGGGACATTTTGTTGTGAGTGAAATTAACGCTATGCCACCACCAATCACTACACAAACATGTCATTTCTTTGCAAGGGATAGTGTTTGTTTTTCAGTTCCATGCTTTACACTATAAATCTACCAGTTTTGCAACGTACAATGGCCAGGAAAAAGAAACTTTTGTTCTGAACATTCACTCCAGCCTTGCGGTCTAACAGAGCTGTCTCCTAGGGAGCTGAAACCAGGAAGTCTGGTTTAACAAAGTTGCTAATGCAGAGTCTGGAGGCAGTGTTTGTCTGGCTTTGGTCTATAAACACTGCCACCTAGTGGCAGAATAAAGTACTCCCCACCACCACATTAGAGGCAAAGGAGGCAATCCAGCTAAATCAAGTGTGAAGACCTGCAAGCGTGGGTTTTGGTTGCTTCCACTTAGCATTCAGTCTGTTAACTTTAGCAAGGTAAAGGGAGGAACTGTTATTTACCAGTAGAGCCGTAACAATCCTTTTTAAAAAATAGCAATAGGCGTGGGGGTTAAGGGATGGTGGCAGGTGAGAGACGAGAGACAGGCTCCACGGGTAAAGGCACTTGCCACAGAAGCCTACACACACACACACACACACACACACACACACAGTAATAGTAGGAATAGTGATAGTAATAAAGCACATCAATATAAAAATGCCATTCCTGTCAGCATGAATTTAAAAGCAGCAAAACCAAGCAGGATTTGAAAGAAAATTCTTTTAACTTGGACCTATATAGACAAAATTCATATTTATTTTAATTCATAAGGTATCTGAATTTCTGATGCATGTAAAAGGCTCAATAAAAACTACCAGTAAAGAGTACTCAGAATCTCATCTATAAAAATATCAAAACTCAGAAGCTTGGCTCCCAAGGGTCAACTAAGTGTTCTCTAATCCAGAAAATTCTATAGACTCCAAACAGACCCACCAAAGATCTCAGATGCATGATCATATGAGCACTTGTGGCGATATATTTTTATATCAGAAAGATATATTAGTTACAGATTTAAACATTTGGTGCTGATTTTTTTTGCCATTTGTTTTGATTTGTTTTCTAAGGGGGGTCTGTGGCTTGTTAAAAATATTCATTTTTAACTTGTCAACTTCAGAGTTACTCTTGGCTACATGCCACCTGTTTCAATATGTATGTTTTTGTGAGCTGTGGCAACAAGGATTCTGTTACCTTTATAAATATTTGCTGTCTCCTACTAGATGCAAAGGAATGGAGACTCCAGAGTAGCGTGGTTGTACAGTCGGTTACTAAGCAGGAATATGTTTTGCAAATTCCACTTCTGCCAGTGAGATTATTTTCTTTAGAGGGGAGACAGTTTTGAACTTTCTGTCTATGAAGGAGTCACCTAGTGTTTTCTGATCTCTAACAACGACCAGATACTTAGCTTCACACACATAACAGTCTAGTTCTCACCTACACGATTTTAATACATCCATGTAGCCCTATAGTATTGATTTACCCAGTTAAACTTATAGGGTAGCACTCTGTCTACAGCCAGAAATAAGTTGTTTATCAGCCTGTGCTGCCTGGGTGGTGCCTGACAGATGGCATTGTTTGCATTTCTACCCTGGCACACAGCCGTCCTCTGTCCTCAAAATGGAGTCAAAGCTGCTTGTAAAATGGAGTCTCTCAGGGTGAAGAACGGTCTGAAAAATCACTGCTTTAAACAATGTAGAGTGAGCACAGCCTGGTCTCTGGCACTTTCCTCTTCCCTAAATCCAAAGAGTGTGTCTCATAAATCTACTACAGCCCTGTCTGCTGAGCCTTTAACCCCGTTATGAATTACATACTTTGAGCAATGTTAGAAAGAAGGAAACTGGTTTCTTGGCAACCTTTAGAGCCATCAAGCGAGAAAGCCACAATATATACAGCCATTGGAAAGACAGAAGACGTTCTCTGATAGGGAAGGCCACACTTGTCCTATTGGTCCTTGTTTCTTTCTCTCTCTCTCTCTCTCTCCTCTCAATCCTAGCTTTGCTTCACATTTGGTTAGCTCTGAAATTCATCTGTTTGTTTGAAGCCATGAACCCCACTTTCGCCCTGGTGGAGGTTTCTGAATAGACCTCCTCAGGCAACTGCTGCTGTGGTGTGGAGCTGGATCCCAATTACTGGTGACAACTGCGCTGCTGTTCTCTGCCCAGATACAGGCTTGAGAGCAAAATAATGTAATTACTTCTTATAATCGCCAAGCTTTAAGGGGGTTGTGTTAACAGCATTGCATTACCGGACACTTCTTAGTCCCTGGAGCCTTAATGGAAACATCTGAAACCTTTTGTGGTATTTCACAACAGTAGAGCCCAGGATCTTTCAGCATTTTCTCTGGCTTGCCCTATCTTCTCTCTGGACAGCATAGGAAGTAGATCAGCTAGATGACTGTGTGATATTTGCTTCAACCCAGCTTGAGTAAAGATGTAGCCAAGTACTAAAAATTCTTAGTGACCTTCTTTGCTTTCTTCTGTTGACCCACCTCTTCTACCCTCTGCAGTCCAGCCGGTGATCCAGAAGTGTAGCTAAGTGGTAACACTAGCTGTGTGGTCTGAATTAAACTCTCCAAACTCCCCAAACCTTTCTATCTCTAAAGTGGGCATAGTGATACTGACATCAGCTGTTTCCTGCTCGAAGTTAATCCATACTGGGTAAAGTAGTGGGTCTTTCAGGCTGTGCCTTGCCTTGAGAAATTCCATTTTACAAGCAGCTTTTGATACCATTTTGAGGACATATCACCCATGCAGAAAACTGGTACATTATGTATTCCTGGAAGTAGAAAGGATGCCACCCTAAAATTTTCCTTAGGTGAATTAAGACTATAAGTACACTTGGGAATTGTTCTACTTAGCTTTCTATTCCTGTGACAAAGACCATGATAAAAGCAACTTGGAGGTGGGGGAGCATTTATTTTGCTCACACATCCCAAACACAGTCTATCACTGAAGGAAGTTGGGGCGGGAACTCAAGCAGGGCAAGAACTGAAGCAGAGACTGCGCAGGAGCACTGGTTATTGCCTTGCTTCTCATGGCTTGCTGGGGTTGTTGTTGTGGTTGTTGTTGTTGTCATTGTTTCAATACAATCCAGAACCTCCTGCCTGGACAAGGCACAACTCACCATGGGCTTCCCACCCCCATCAATCATTAATCAAGAAAACACCCCACAGGTTTGCCTACAATCTGATGAGGCATTTTCCTCAGAAGAGGTTCCCTCTTCAGTGTACGTATAAATGACCAACTACCAGCTGTCCAGGCTGAACCAGGCTGGAGAGATGGCTCAGTAGTTAGGAGCACTGACTGCTCTTCCAGAGGTCCTGAGTTCAAATCCCAGCAACCACATGATGACTCACAACCATCCATAATGAGATCTGATGCCCTCTTCTGGGATGTCTGAAGACAGCTACAGGGAGCAGGGCAGAGCAAGTGGGGCTGGAGAGAGAAGAAAAAGTGTCTGAAGACAGCTACAGTGTATTTACATATAATAAATAAATAAATCTTTTAAAAAACGAAAAATCAGATCTGTAGCTGGGGACCTGAGCCTGTGCCACAGGGCTCCATACTCAAATAGCACAGGGAGAGAGCTAGCCTCCCAGGAGTATGGACAAGCCTGTGAGTGGGGATAAGACCAGCACCTCTGCTCAGAGGAATCTTCCTGGAACCCTCAGGACAAAGGGACCGAGGAGCGGCCTGGGACAGGAGCCTTCCAGTTTCCCAGGAGTGTGGACAAACCTGTGAGTGGTGGGTGGGGGAGGGTGGGGGCTGAGGGTAGGAGGGTAAGACCAGCATCTCTGCTCAGAGGGACCCGCCCAGAACCCTCAGGACAAAAGGACTGAGGAACAGCCTTCCAGTTTCCTTCTGCAGTCAGGGAGCTGATCCTGTGCCACAGGGATCCATACACAAATAGCACCAGGAGAGAGCTGGTATACCAGGAGTGCCAACAGACCTTCGAGCACAGGCAAGACCACCACTTCTATTCAATTTCCTGGTCCAAGAGGGACCCTGGCAGAGCCATCAGGACACAGGAACCAAGGAACAGCTGGGGACAGGATCCTTCTGGCTTCTGTCTGCACCCCAGAGCTGACCCTGTACCACAGCTCTCCAAACCCAAATTCCTCTCAGAGACAGCTGGTCTCCAAGGAGTACTGACACAGAGGCTTGCAGGAGGGACAAGCAGCAGTCAGGGAGAGAGCAAGACCAGCTAACACCAGAGATAACCAGATGGCAAAAAGCAAGAGCAAGAACATAAGCAACAGAAACCAAGGCTACTTGGCATCATCAGAACCCAGTTCTGCCACCACAGCCATCCCTGGATACACCAACACACCAGAAAAGCAAGACTCTGATTTAAAATCACATCTCATGATGATGATGATAGAGGATTTTTTTTTTTTTCGAGACAAAGTTTCTCTGTGTAGCCCTGGCTGTCCTGGAACTCACTCTGTAGACCAGGCTGGCCTCGAACTCGGAAATCCACCTGCCTCTGCTTCCCGAGTGCTGGGATTAAAGGCGTGCGATACCACTGCCCGACAATGATAAAGGACTTTAAGAAGGACATAAATAACTCCCTTAAAAAAATACAAGAGAACACAGGTAAACAGGTAGAAGCCCTTAAAGAGGAAACACAAAAATCCCTTAAAGAATTACAGGAAAACACAATCAAACAAGCGAAGGAAATGAACAAAACCATCCAAGATCTGAAAATGGAAACAGAAGCAATAAAAAAATCACAAAGGGAGACAACCCTGGAGTTAGAAAACTTAGGAAAGAGATCAGGAGTCATAGATGCAAGCATCACCAACAGAATGTAAGAGATAGAAGAGAGAATCTCAGATGCAGAAGATACCATAGAAAACATTGACACAACAGTCAAAGAAAATGCAAAATGCAAAAAACTCCTAACTCAAAACATCCAGGAAATCCAGGACACAATGAGAAGACCAAACATAAGGATAATAGGTATAGAAGAGAGTGAAGATTCCCAACATAAAGAGGCAGTAAATATCTTCAACAAAATTATAGAAGAAAACTTCCCTAACCTAAAGAAAGAGATGAACATAAATATTCAAGAAGCCTACAGAACTCCAAATAGATTGGACCAGAAAAGAAATTCCTCCTGTCACATCATAGTCAAAACACCAAATGCACAAAACAAAGAAAGAATATTAAAAGCAGTAAGGGGAAAAGGTCAAGTAACATATAAAGGCAGACCTATCAGAATTACACCAGACTTCTCACCAGAGACTATGAAAGCTAGAAGATCCTAGCTAGATGAAAGCTAGCAGATCTCATACAGACCCTAAGAGAACACAAATGCCAGCCTAGGCTACTATACCCAGCAAAACTCTTAATTACCATAGATGGTGAAATCAAGATATTCCATGACAAAACCAAATTTATACAATATCTTTCCATAAATCCAGCCCTACAAAGGATAATAAATGGAAACTGCCAACACAAAAAGGAAAACCACACCCTAGAAAAAGCAAGAAAGTAATCTTCTTTCAACAAACCCAAAAGAAGATACCACACAAACATAAAAATAATATTGAAAATAACAAGAAGCAACAATCACTATTCCTTAGTATCTCTTAACATCAATGGACTTAATTCCCCAATAAAAAGACATAGACTAACAGACTGGATATATAAACAGGACCCAGCATTTTGCTGCATACAGGAAAAGCATGTTAGTGTCAAAGAGAAACACTACCCCAGAGTAAAGGGCCGTAAATCAATTCTCCAAGCAAATAGTCTCAAGAAACAAGCTGGAATATCCATTCTAATATCAGATAAAATCGACTTTCAACCAAAAGTCATCAAAAAAGATAAGGAAGGACACTTCATACTCATCAAAGGAAAAATCTACCAAGAAGAACTCAACTCTGAACATCTATGCTCCAAATGCAAGGGCACTCACATTCATAAAAGAAACTCTACTAAAGGTCAAAGCACACATTGCACCTCACACAATAATAGTGGGAGACTTCAACACCCCACTCTCATCAATGGACAAATCATGGAAACACAAAATAAACAGAAACACAGTGAAACTAACAGAAATTTTGGAGCAAATGGTTTTAACAGATATCTATAGAACATTTCGTCCTAAATCAAGAGAATATACCTTCTTCTCAGCACCTCATGGTATCTACTCCAAAACTGACCATATAATAGGTCACAAAACAGACCTCACCAGATATAAGAAGACTGAAATAATCCCATGCCTCCTATCAGATCACTACAGATTAAGGCTGGTCTTCAATAGCAACAAAAACAACAGAAAGCCCACATACACATGGAAGCTGAACAACACTCTACTCAAGGATAATTTGGTCAAGGAAGAAATAAAGAAAGAAATTAAAGACTTTTTAGAATTTAATGAAAATGTAGGTACAACATATTTAAACTTATGGGACACAATGAAAGCAGTTTTAAGAGGAAAACTCAGAGCTCTGAATGCCTCCAAAAAAGAAACTGGAGAGAGTATACACTAGCAGTTTAGCAACACATCTGAAAGCTCTAGAACAAAAAGAAGCTAGTACACTCAAGAGGAGTAGATGGCAGGAAACAATCAAACTCAGGGCTGAAATCAACCAAGTAGAAACAAAAAGAACTATACAAAGAATCAACTAAACCAGGAGCTGGTTCTTTTAAAAAATCAACAAGATAAATAAACCCTTAGCCAGACTAACCAGAGGGCACAGAGACAGTATCCAAATTACCAAAATCAGAAATGAAAAGGAAGATATAACAACACAAACTGAGGAAATTCAAGAAAACCATCAGATCCTACTACAAAAGCCTCTACTCAACAAAATTGGAAAATCTGGATGAAATGGACAATTTTCTAGGCAGATACGAAATACCAAAGTTAGGTTAAGATCAGATAAACCATCTAAACATTCCCATAAAGAAATAGAAGCAGTCATTAAAAGTCTCCCAACCAAAAAAAAGCCCAGGACCAGATGGGTTTAGTACAGAATTCTATCAGACCTTCAAAGAAGATCTAATACCAACACTCTTCAATCTATTCCACAAAATAGAAACAGAAGGAACACTACCCAATTCATTCTATGAGGCCACAGTCACACTGATACCAAAACCCCACGAAGACCCAATAAGGAAAGAGAACTTCAGACCAATTTCACTTATGAATATCGATGCAAAAATACTCAATTAAATTCTCACAAACCGAATCTAAGAACACATCAAAATGATTGTTCACCAAGGTCAAGCTCATCCCAGGGATGCAGAGATGGTTTAATATACAGAAATCCATGAACGTAATCCACTACATAAACAACCATATGATCATTTCATTAGATTCTGAAAAAGCATTTGACAAAACTCAATATCCCTTCATGATAAAAAGTCTTGGAAAGATTTCAAGGTCCATACCTAAACATAGTTAAAGCAATATACACCAAACCAGTAGCCAACATCAAACTAGATGGAGAGAAAGTTGAAACAATCCCACTAAAATCAGAGACTAGACAAGGCTGCCCTCTCTCTCCCTACCTATTCAATATAGTACTTGAAGTTCTAGCTAGAGCAATCAGGCAACAAAAGGAGGTCAAAGGGGTACAAATTGGAAAGGAAGAAATCAAAATATCACTATTTGCAGATGACATGATAGTGACCCCCAAAACTCCACCAGAGAACTCCTATAGCTGATAAACAACTTCAGAAAAGTGGCTGGATATAAAATTAACTCAAACAAATCAGTAACCTTCCTATACTCAAAGGATAAAGGGGCCGAGAAAGAAATTAGGGACAAACAATATAAAGTATCTCAATGTGACTCTAACCAAACAAGTGAAAGATCTGTATGACAAGAACTTCAATTCTCTAAAGAACGAAATCGACGAAGACCTCAGAAGATGGAAAGATCTCCCATGCTTATGAATTGGCAGGATTAATATAGTAAAAATGGCCATCTTGTCAAAAGCAATCTACAGATTCAATACAATCCCCCATCAAAATCCCAACTCAATTCTTCATAGAGTTAGAAAGAGCAATTCTCAAATTCATTTGGAACAACAAAACACCTAGGATAGCAAAAACTATTCTCAACAATAAAAGAACTTCTGGGGGAATCAGCATCCCTGACCTCAATCTGTACTACAGAGCAGTAGTGATAAAAACTGCATTTGTATTGGTACAGTGACAGGCAGGTAGATCAATGGAATAGAATTGAAGACCCAGAAATGAACCCATATACCTACAGTCACTTGATCTTTGCCAAAAAAGCTAAAACCATTCAGTGGAAAAAAGACAGCATTTTCAACAAATGGTGCTGGTTCAACTTGTGGTCAACATGTAGAAGAATGCAAATTGGTCCATTCCTATCTCCCTATACAAAGCTCAAGTCCAAGTGCATCATGGACCTCCACATAAAACCAGATACACTGAATCTAATAGAAGAGAAAGTGGGGAAAAGTCTCAAACACATGGGCACAGGGGAAAAGTTCTTGAACAGAATACCAATGGCTTATGCTCTAAGATCAAGAATCAACAAATGGGATCTCATAAAATTGCAAAGCTTCTGTAAGGCAAAGGACACTGTCAATAGGACAAGACAGCCACTAACAGATTGGGAAAAGATCTTTACCAATCCTACATCCAATAGAGGGCTAATATGAAATATACACAAAGAACTCAAGAAGTTAGACTCCAGAGAACCAAATAACCCTATTTTAAAAAAAATGAAGAACAGAGCTAAACAGAGAATTCTCAGCTGAGGAAACTCGAAGGGCTAAGAAGCACCTAAAGAAATGTTCAACATCCTTAGTCATCAGGGAAATGCAAATCAAAACAACTCTGAGATTCCACATCATACCAGTCAGAATGGCTAAGATCAAAAACTCAGGTGACAGCAGACGCTAGAGAGGATGTGGAGAAAGAGGAACACTCCTCCATTACTGGTGGGATTGCAAGCTGGTATAACCACTCTGGAAATCAGTTTGGTGGATCCTCAGAAAATTAGATGACCCAGCTATACCAGTCCTGAGTATATACCCAGAACATGCTCCAACATATAATAAGGACACATGCGTCACTATGTTCATAGCAGCCATATTTATAATAGCCAGAAGCTGGAAACAACTCATATGTCCCTCAACAGAGGAATGGATATAGAAAATGTACATTTACACAATGGAATACTACTCAGCTATTAAAAATAACGACTTCATGAAATTCACAGACAAATGAATGGAACTTGAAAATATCATCTTGAGTGAGATAACTCAGTCACAAAAGAATAAACACAGTATGTACTCAATGATATTAGCGCAAAAGTTTGGAATACCCAAGATTCATTTCACAGACCATATGAAGCCTAAGAAGAAGGAAGACCAAAATGTGGATGCTTCAGTGTTTCTTAGAAGGGTAAACAAAATACTCACAGGAGGGAATATGGAGACAAAGTATGGAGCAGAGATTAAAGGAAAGGCCATCCAGAGACTGCCCCACCTGAAGATACATCCCATATACAGCCACCAAACCTGGACATTATTGTGGATGCTGGGGAGTGCTTGCTGGTGGAAGCATGATAAACTGTCCCCTGAGAGGCTCAGGCAGAGCCTGACAAATACAGAGGCGGATCCTCCCAGCCAACCATTGGACTGAGCGGGGGATCCAGGATGGAGGAGTTGGAGAAGGGACTGAAGGAGCTGAGGGAGTTTGCAGCCCCATGAAGGGAGCAACAGTGTCAACTGGCCAGACCCCCCTGGAGTTCCTGGAGACAGGACCACCATCCAAAGAATACACATGGAAGGACCCATGGTGCTGGCCACATATGTGGCAGAGGAGGGCCTTGTTAGATAGACATCAGGGAGAAGAGAGGCCCTTGGGCCTGAGGGTGTTTGTTCAATGCCCCAATGTAGGGGAATGCTAGGGAGGGAAGACAGGAGTGGGTGTGTGGGTAGGTGGTGGAAGCACCTTCCTAAGGGTGGTGGTGGTTATGGGATAGAGTGTTTCCGAAGGGGAGACCTAGAAAGGGAAAAACATTTGAAATGTAAGTAAAGTAAATATCCAATTAAAAAATAAAGAATAGAAGAAAAGAAAAGAACCTGTGTTTACCTCAACTAGATTGCCAAAAAAAAGGTAGGATTCTGGAAAATTGTTGTAATGGATACCTTGTAAATTTATTGCTATTCAATAAATTCTGACATTGTTGAAAGATACAAGCATGTTCACCTATCTTTCTGACCTAGTGTACTCACAACAACCAGACATTATTTGGTTCTAAGTATTGTCTCATTACTAACTTTGACATCATGATTGAGGTGTCTTTGGGAACCTTTCAGAGGTGAGATAACTGTGCGGTCTTTGACAAAACATCTTGTAGAAAACAGTTTCTGTGGCCTCTGGGTACTTGTCAATGGAGCCTGTAGTCTTCTTTCTTAGCAGTAAAAGCAGACCAGGTCCTGGGAACAGAGCTTCCTTCTTCTCTCAGCCCATTCTCCTCATGTTGTAATTCTTTCTTTTCCATCTTGCCTCAAGTTCTCCCATTCTCCTGGTATCAACTCTAAAGCCTATGAACTGCTATGGCTAGGTATGGGCAGACGCCTGAGCTGGCACTAACAGTTGTTTCCTGTTTGGGTTTTTTGTTGTAATGTGCTGCTGTAGGCCTGCTAGACACACACTCTGCTGTTGAGTTACACCCCAGCTCAGCTGAAACTTATGTGATCCTTTTGGGTGTCCTGGGCTTCTTGAAAAAATGGTGGTGGTTTCCAGAGGTGAGCATCCCCCAAGAAAGAGATGCAGACAAGCTAGATTGCTTTTCTGACTCAACTCTTAGAAATCATTTAACTTTCCTGCTGTGGGTTACACAATATCTAATTAAAAATATGTTCAAGCCCAAGGGCTGGCACTTGTGAACTAATCTTTAGAAATCAGGCCTTTAAAGACACAATTAAGTTAAGACGAATTGCAATATATTTTCCAGAAAGTTTTTTTTTTTTCTAATCACCTCAGATAGGCCAAAGACAGACCAAAGAAGCAATTTCATCCAAGGCCTGTTTGGTGAACCAGTGGGTTTATTTGGGTCCCCTAAAAGCACGGATGACTTCAAAACAACCATACTGCTGGAGAGTTGAACCCCAGCATAGGCGATGACCTTATCAATCCGGCCTCACTCGAGTCCTACTCTCAAGTCACCGACCACTTCTTCCATTTGGTAGCACAAGCTACCTAAGTCCTCCTAAGACCACAGGCAACTGAACGACAGGAAGGGATGGCAGGCAGAATCTCTAGTGAGGGTCTGGTGAACACTGTCTCCTAGGAGGGAAGTTAACAGTTCAACTTTCATCACCATAGACCTAACTATCGGAATGTTGGCTTCTTATTTCATTGCCATGACTTCAGAGCCAAGGTTTTCTGAAGATTAGGACGGTCATGTGAGAGATGGAGAACACAGCAATATCACAGCAGACAGGTGTTATTAGAGTAGCCTTGATGCAATACTTAGCGACCTTATACAACAAGGGAAGTTTGGGACACTGTGGGGAAGAATGTCACAGGACAATAAAGGTAGACAAAGAATTCCAGAGATTGCCAGCCACAGCCCAAACTAGGAAAGAAGTGTACAGAAGACTATTCAGAACTGCTAGAAGGAGCCAACACTGTGGACACCTTGACTTTGATTCCTCACCTCAACAACTATAAGGTAATGCATTTCTGTGAGTCTTGTCATTACTTTGGGTTTTGGTGCATTGAGACATTATCATACTGTATAACATTGGGTGGCTTGGAATTCATAGTGTGCACTAGGATGATTGCAAACTTGTGGTGACTCTCCTGTCTCAGCCTCCCGAGTACTGGAGTTATAGCTATGCCATGCCAGGCCTGGCATCTCTACTGATTCTAAGCCATCCCATGTGGTCCTCTTGGTTACAGGAACTGATGTCTTCTGCATTTACCCACTGAGATGGATACAAAGTCCTAAATGCAGTCTGACTTTTGGAAGTGGATACGAAAGTGTTTGGGGGCCTTTGGTTTTGCTTTTAATGTGGATCAAACTCCAGGCAAATATTAGTGTTGATGGAAGAAATCCACAGATCTCACTTCAAAGGGGATCAAATACGAGTGATTGTGGCCTAGAGACAGATTCAAGTTTCCTCAAGTGCCATGCTCCTTTGTGGTAATAATCTCATGATGTTTTCATAGTTATGGATCTAGGGGCATTAAAAATCAAGGAACTTTTAAAATCCTTTCAGATGTACAAACAGATCGTAAAGTATCTTCCCACACAAGGCTATATCAGATATTGTCAGACAACATCTGAGGCTTTTAGCAGAGATTTGCCTGCTTTGTTATAATTTGCCTCTGATAGGTCCACCACTGTGTTTGAAAATTTTTATTGAAGAATTCTATTTATTAATTCACCAGTATTTGGGGCATTTTTAAGAGTTTGATGTTATAAATATATTTCTATAAACATTCATGTACAAATTTTTGTATGGATTTGAGTTTTACTTCTCGAGGGCACCATTTTGCATTCCCACCAACAATGTGTGAGGGTTCCAAGTTCTTTCCTTGTGTCCTAGCGTAGGATCTATCCTGGGAAAATCCTGAGAGGCACTTGAGATATGTGCACTTTACTGCTGTTGGTGTTACAATTGTGTCTACTTCCTTTACAGTGGCATCCCAGTCTTCTGTGCCCCTCTTGACTCTCTGAAGCTAACAATGTACATTTCTCAGCCTTCAGTTCCATCAGTGTTTGCCTCATCTATGTCTCTTACACTGTGTGGCTGTTTCCTCCAGGTTGGGCATGACTTCCATTGTCTTGAAGCAGAGCAGCTAAAATCACACATGGATGACTCTCAGATCACAAGATTTGGCCCATTAGCAATTGCTCACAAAGGGAGAGGCCTCATAAGACCCCCTTTGCATAAGCAGCAAACAGTTGCTGGGGGAAGACAGTCCTTTGGTTAGTAGAGCTGCCCTAAGATGCTGGAGGGACTCCAGTGAGCACTGTGATGCAGCTTCTGCAAGTCCTCCATGCTGCAGTGAGACATTTTGGTGATGCAGCTGCTCAGTCACCTATGCTTTGTAAGTAGGCTCCACTCATGCTCCTGTAAGTCACACCAATGAACTGTTTCCTGGACTGTGGATGGAATCTATCTTTGGTCTGTCAATGCCCTCTCTATCTGTGGTGAACAAAAATAAAAGTATACAGAATCATGTGTCTTACTAATGGATCGACCTGGTACTCATAAAATGTTCTCTCTTATCTTTTATTGAGGTTATTATTGTTAGTGTGTGTGTGCATTAAGGGGGTGGCATGTGTATTGAAGCGAGAAGACAACTTTGCGGAATCTGTTCTCTCCTTCCATTTTTACACGAATTCCAGGGATCAAACAGAGGTCTCCAACTTTGCACAGCCATCACCTTGACCAGCTGAGCCATTCTGCTAGTCCAAAATGTCTGTTTGTATATAACATTTTGCATTTTAAGATATTTTTCTGGTATTAGTTTATTGATTTCAGCATTCTTATGGCTATTGCTGGCATGATTTTTTTTTTACCTTATCTTTGAGTATATCTGTGTCTTTGAATCTGGGATGTGTCTCCTATAGGCAACATATACTTTTACCTCTTAAGTCCAGATTGACAGTCTCTGCAATCACCTTTAATGCTGCTGCCAATGTCATGGGATTTGTATATGACTTCACTCTTTGCTTTCTGTCGGGTTTCCGTTGTTGCTGCTCTATACTTCCCAGTATAAACAACCTCCTTTTATACTGAGTGCCTGTTTTCTAGCGCAATATTAAATCCTTTAACGACTCCTTAGTATATTTTTAGAGTTAATGGTTGATATAAAGATATATTGTTATTTATGCTTCATACAATCTTACTTCTTTTCAGGAAGCAGAGAGGGAAAAGGAGAGATGATGACTATAGACCTTGTTAGGTCAATCTGTCTAATTCCTCCTCCTTTTTGCTTCTTCTTGTGGATTCTGGTTCCGGTCGATGTCTGGATAAAATTCTGTTCTTGGTGTCTTCTTGGGATGTCATTGTCAACTATGCACATTTCTACGTTATATGGGCAACTATAAATATATTACTTGTGCATTTTCCAAATCATTTGAAAGAGAAAAGAAGGACTTTCTTTTATAATTACCTACGCTATCGCTTTGGTGTTTGTTTCATTTTTGTGGACTGAAGTCACAGTCTGCTGTCATTTGGGGAACTTTATTTCTTGTGAAGTAGGTCTGCCAGCAGTGAACTCCTTTCGCTTCTGTTACCACTCTCTGCTCTAACACAACAGTAATGGCCAAGCTGCCAAAGGACAGGGAATAAGAAAATATGACAATTGAACTTGGAAAGTTTTCCTTATTTGCCTTTGAATAAACCAGTGTTTTATGATAGAAATCCTATAAATCTACCATTATGGTTCTCCAGGGGTCTTCCAAAGACTAGTGATGTGAAGGAAGACTATATTATCCTCAGATTTTCTGACCTTGTCTTCACCAAGTTTCCTCCCAGTGCTGTAACACAGTACTTGTAGCACGCTGTCTTCCTTCCCTAAGAAACTATTGCAGAAGTTCACAAAGTTCTCAACGGGTTCTCACATTTCCAAATGTCTTTGAAACCATAGGAACACTCAAGTTACAACAGTCTTCTCTGAGTTCACCCAACATTATCTGCACATAGTGTAAATACAGCTTATATCTGAGTGAGGCTTATTATTGATTGACAACTTGCCAGACACTAGAATCACATGGAGACAAGTTTCTCTGTGTGTCTGCCTGAGGTGTTATCTATATTAGGTTAGCTTCTGGGCATGCCTGGGAGGGATCATGTAGATTAGTTTAATTGGGGTAGAAAGAACCATCTTAACGGTGGGCTGCATCATTCCATGGACTGGAGCCCTGGACAGAATAAAAAGTATACAACTATCCAAGAAGTAACACGTGTCACTCTCTGCTCCTGGCTGTGGATCCAAGTGTGATCAGCTGCTTCAAATTCCTACCATCATGACTTCCCTGCTATGACTGACTGTATCATTGAACTGTGAGCTAAAATCTGAAATAATTTGGGTTAACAATACATCTTCAGGGTTCTGATGACAGGTGTTTCCTGTTCAGTATCTTAAATCCAGAAAGATAAATTAATCCTTGAAGGAAATGATATTGAATTTGTCTCAAACTCAACTGCTTTGATTTAGCAAGCCACAATAGTTGTTAGTTTTTACTTTTGTAGAATAAAACAAAATTATCAAGCAATTCTTGGATGATATCTGTTTTTGAAAAAAAAAGAAAGAGTATAGATTATAGAATAAGACTTAAATTATCATTGGGTGCGTTCATACACACCTTTAATCCTAGCACTCTTGAGGCAGAGGCAGGCAGATCTCTCTGAGTCCAAGGTTTGCCTGCTCTACATGGTGATTTCCAGGACAGATAGGACTATATACAGGGACTCTGTCTCAAACAACAACAAAAACAGTAATTAAGTTATTACAGACACAAGATCACAATTTGGGATATATTCATGATGCAATAAGAGACTTTTTTAAAAAATGACAAGATTACATTCTATTGAGTGTTGTGGCAGGTTTTGGGAATAACGAGAGAATTCTGGGAGACCAATGGTGAGGAGAGCCTGGGGACGGACGACACGCTGCCATTTGAAGCAGACTTTGTGCTTCATCCAGTGTGGAATGATGAGTGTTACAACTGAAGTGATGGTGATCAAGGGAGAGCAAGCGAGACACTCTTAGCTTGGAAAGGTTGGGTTGTTAACTGAACACACTAATTCATTGAGCAGATATTGTCCGATACTGTTCTCATAGCTGGGGATTCAAGAGTGAACAAAACATGTGATTCCCTTCTTCATGGACCACAACAATGTTATCTTAAATATGTGTGAAAATTGATTTCAAATTAAAATGTTAAATCATTGAATAGTAAGATAATACTTCCCCAAGCTGTGTCCATTGGCAGCTGCCACGAGAGGTTGATAATGATTTGTAGAGAGCTAGAGGTCATTCTAGAGTATTCATCATTTCTCACTACCAATTCTGTGCTAGGCAGGCATGATTGAGATATGGCCCTTGCCTTGGGAGGGCTGCAAACAGAGGAAATACATCTAAATAGGCTAATAATTACAGGTACCAAGTACTGTGATACAGGCATGCCAAAGCAGAGCAGGCAACACTAAACAGCAGAGAGAGAGAGAGAGAGAGAGAGAGAGAGAGAGAGAGAGGAAGAGAGAGAGAGAGGACGCCAAGGATGGTGCCACCAAGCCAATGCTGGGTGATAGGGTTGTCTTCATTAGGTTTTATTGCTGTGAAGAGACACTATGACCATGGCAACTCTTAGAAAGGACAACATTTCATTGGGGTATGGTATGAAGTTCAGAGGTTTATTCCATTGTTATTAATGTTAGCATTCTGTCTAAGCTCCACCTCCCAGTTACCTGGCAACAGCCAGGTTTGCCTGACTCACTATAAAAGGGGCTGCTTGCCCCCTCCTCACTCTCTTGCTCTCTTGTCTTCTTCTCTCCCCTCCCCATTCCCTTCTGTCTCTCCATGTGCTCATGATCGGCTTCTACTCCTTTACTTCTCTCTCTTCTCTCTCTCTCTCTCTCTCTCTCTCTCTCTCTCTCTCTCTCTCTCTCACTGCCTCTACTACCCTTTTAACTCCCCTCCCCATGCCCTGAATAAACTCTAGTCTATACCATACTGTCATGTATCTGGTCCCTTAGGGGGAAGGGATGCCTCAGCATGGGTCTGCTGAGGCACTGCTTTCTCCCACTCCTCACCACACACGCATAGAACATATATATCTCTTTATCTTTTTATCAACACATCTTTGGTGCTGAAACAGGGATTTAGAAACTGCAGGTTTGCATCCTACCCCTGCTATCACATGAAGATCCACGTTCATAGCCTAAAGGGCAGAGAACTGGTAAGCCTCTCCACTGATCAGTGTAAAGGTCTGCATGGTCCCAGGGGAGAGTTCTTGAGCTTGGAACTACCCCTGGGCTGCCTTTGAGGATGGGAGACATTCAGTCTTTCACTGGTCCTCCATCTAGGATGAGATTTTCCTCTCCTTTGAGAGTTTCTTTCTCGAGGGTGAGATCCCAGGCTGGGCCTGGACAAACTGCTCTCTGTATACTCAGAGGGCACCAGCCCAGAGCTTAGCTCCCAGCTCTCATGTGTCTCACCCATGGGTCTGTCTTCGCTGCCTTGTCCCTACTTACTGGGATGTCTTGGTCTAATTCACAGTTAACAGAAAACAATATCTCTACAAGGCCACTAAACTGGCACTTTCTCACTAGCGATCCATAGCGTAGGCTTTCCGTCCCCCCTCCCTCATTTGCTAGCTTCCACTGCTGCAGCAGCCATTGGTTCCACCAGTTAGCCTGAAAAGTGGGTCTGGCCCCGCTCCTTGCATCATGCCAGGGACTCTGAGACTTGCTTTCCCAAGTAAGTGACCACCTGCCGTGGGTTCTCTCCCACGAGGGGCTCCTGTGCTCTACCTGCCAAAGCTACCACTGGGCCCTGCCTGCCTGCTCCACGGGAAAAAGCAGCTTTGGCCCTGCCCGCCCCTATCTGCTCCTGCCTCTGTTGGCACTTCCTTCTTTGACCACTGTAAGCACTGTTACAGTTGCTTTTAGATGATATCCTGCTTGGCTGCCCACAACAGCCACGAGAAAAACAGCCTTCTCCTTGTCCAAGAAACCGCCTTCCAGTGCACTCGAGGGAGACCCTCCTTCTCTCCCTTTCTGCCCAGGACTCATTAAGTGAAGGCTAGCAGCACTGCGCACAGCAAGAATAACGTGCTTGTTGCTAGGATAGGGACGCTACTTCAGGTGCTTCCTTTTCCCTACCCACTGCGGGACTCCAACAGAGGGAAAGCACTGGGCCAAGGCTTCTGGCTGTTAGGAGGAAGTTCTACCCCACGCTCTATCAAAGTAAACACACCATTGTTGCTGCTGCCGCTGCCACTGCCACTTCCACGGTCACTGCCCCTGCTGCAATCACCGTTCAGCAGCAGAAGCACACACACCATTATTGTAGCTCCTATCAATCTGTACTCTCCAGGCTACTGGCCACACAACCATTCCACCCCCATCCCCGCCCCAGCGCATGCCTGGTGCCTCAACTGTGTGCATGTACACGCACACCAGACTAGCCATTCCCATGGCTTGCCTGCCAGGACAGTTCATGTCACAGGTCTGAACCAGCCTGGACAAACTCACTTTCTGTCATCATGATCTCAAGCCATGGCTGTTTGCTCTCTTATTCTGGTGCACACCAACTCTAAGACAAATGTTTCTCTGCTACTGCAAAAATGTCTTTTTCTCTACTTACACAATCTGTCAAAGTTACTTAAGATTTTCATTCCTCTCCTGTCTTGACAGATGATGATTTTTGCTACTGCCATTAAATTATGGTGTGCTTTATTCAGATATGACCAATTGATATAGCCCTCAATCTTGTCAGAAGTCTGCTAATTATTAATATATTTAAGTTTATGACTGACAGAATCTCCCAAAGCCTTTAACAGTTTACTCCCACAAGGTCTCAGAAGACTTGGACACAGCTACATGAAGCTGCCTGGGTTATGGCATGATAGCCACTGACAAACACAGTGGGTAAAACTGGATACCCTTAGTCAAATGACTTACATTGTCTAAATCAAGGTAAGCAGTTCCTCATGTCACACGTATCCATTTCACAGAGAAAGCTTGAAAGCCAGACTGACTCTGCCCAAGTTGCCATGGAGACGTCAGGGAACTGTTAGCTAGTGGACTCGGTCATTTTAAAAATAATATATGACTGCTAGATTATAGCTTATTCTTCCCCAGATTCCTGACTACATTGACTGCTAAGGTAACTGTAGCTTGACAGCTAGGAAACAGACCTAACTCCTTACCAAAACTCAGTTCCTAACGACTAGTTCAGATGTAAGCGTTCATAGATGCATTGTTACCTCCTTACCTAAACTTGGGTTCCACTGATTAAATGCTTCATACTTCCTCTTCTCGCTGCGCCACTGTCCTAACCTTATTCGGGTTCTTATAAATGTGCTTAATGCTAATGAAACATTCCACTACATGATCCAACTATATAACCACAAACTCTTCTTCCTTCTGCACCACAAAAAAACTAACGACTGTTCATGTTGTTATCTCTTTTGTAAACTTATAAGCTACAGGAAACCCACTCAGATCTACCTCTCATGGGCCAAATAGACTCCACCCAAATAAGTACATCTGTCTAAAGTTCCCACTTACTACCTATTCCAGAGGGTGGGATTCCTCTGGGTTTCAAATGTATATCTTAAGAAAAAAGTTTCTTTCTTCCAAACATACTTAATCTCTGCCTATAATAAATATATATGTGTGTGGTTCAGCATCTTGTCAAGTCCAGGCGCTTACTACACCCAGGACAGCTCCAGGGAAGCACCCTCCAGATGCTCCAATCTCCTCTCACGGACACAGATGCTTCTATTGGACCTGTTCCTTTTGACCTATCCTCAGATGGCTCACAGACCCTGGACAACAAGGAAACAGCCAACTCTAAGACTAGACAAACATCCCCATACCAATTCTTCTAGGTTCCCTAGAGACACATCCTCCCAATGCTGGCAGGAAGTAGCCAGATATCACGATGACCCTATTCCTGCTTTGCCATCACCTCTTTCTAATTTTTTCTTTTTTTAATTAAACCAAAACGTGTGTGTGTGTGTGTGTGTGTGTGTGTGTTAGCATTCTGTCTAAGCTCTGCCCCACAGTTACCAGGCAATAGCCAGGTATGCCTGACTCACTATAAAAGGGGCTGCTTGCCCCCTCCTTGCTCTGTCTTCTTGCTCCTGCTCTGTCTCCTTGCCCCTTGTCCCCTCTCTCCCCATTCCCTCCCCCGCCTTCATGTGCTCATGGCAGCCTTTACTCTTCTACCTCTCTACTCTCTGTGCCTCAACTACCCTCTTAACTCCCCTCCCCATGCCCTGAATAAACTCTAGGCTATACTATACAGTCATGTGGCTGGTCCCTTAGGGGGAAGGGATGCCTCAGCATGGGCCCACTGAGGCACCACCTTCCCCCACACCTCACCACACCTCCACAGAACATACCCTCCCTTCTCTTTATCTTTTTATAAACACATCAATCATGGTGCCAGGCATGGTGGCATGCAGGCAGACGTGGTGCTGGAGAAGTAGCTGTGAGTTCTGATCCAAATCCAAAGGCCTCAGGAAGGAAGGGTGACACTGTGCCTGGCTTGAGTGTCTGAAACCTTAAAGCCCACCCCAATTACATACTTCCTCCAACAAGTCTACACCTACTCCGAGGCCACACCTCCTAACAGTGCCTTTCTCTATGGGAATCACTTCATTCAAACCACTAGGGCGGGGTGAGAGTGGGGTGAAGTTATCCAACTAAAGAGAGGAGCACTGTGTGTATAGGCCCAGCAGGAAGGAGAGTGAAGTGAAAACTCAAGGGTTCGTTGGAAAGTTGGTTGGATGGTGTTTTGCTGGGGCAAACACATGAAGGAATGTTTTGTTAAAGTGGACCCAGGCGTGAAAGGCTAAGGTGGATCCAGACACAGGAGAGAGGATGTTCTGCTAAAGTGAGCACGTGAAAGGACACGTGATGGAGGAGTCTTTGCTACCGACACACATGTATTGGTCTGCATTACGCTGCGTACTGCATTTGTCAGGACTCCATAGAGAGTAACACACCAAAAACTTCTGGTGGTGTGCTGCAGTTCGTTGCCACCTCCAAGAACTTGGGCTGATTGGATGCATGAGCTAAGGCAAGACCCGTGCTGAGGCAAGACTCATGGAGGACACATGATGTTTGGAGGGTATAAACAGGACTCCACAGAGTGATGGAGGCAGAGCTTGGCTTGCTGGTACAGCTAGCTGTGCCATGCTTGTGGGTCTCCCATCTTTGCTAATCTTCGCTTCCTTGAGAGAGACAAAGCTGAGAACTTCTTCTAGTGTCCCTCCAGGTCCCTCTTGCTGACTGGAGGCGAGGCTGAGGCCTGGCAGTCTCTGCTACGTTGTGTCACCACTATTGCTAACCCGACTCTTCTGAATTGGACTGCTGGTGTATCTGCTAAGTGCTTTTGAGTGGATCGAGCTGCTGCTGCCTGCTAACCTGTGAACTGAACTGCTGATTTCCAGACAACACAGACAGGAGTTGCTCCAAAGAACCTTTCTAAACAGGTCCACTTCCCGTATCTTTTCTTTTCCACCCCATAGTGGGTGGTGGGTTACAAGGAAGGTTAAAGCATTTAAGAAGCATCATTAAAAATAGGATTTGAAAAAATTAAACTGTAAACTTCCAGCAATGCTTTGTGTTTAGAGAATACAGGGAGAAATGCAGCAAGAAACAAGACAAGAGGCATTCCAATGATGAAAGCATCCAACTGCTAAAGGACACAGAGCTGAGAAATCTCTGGTTTTCCACTTAGGACAGACAAGCAAGAAGATAAGAGAGACAGAGAAGAGACTGGTAGAGCACAAAAAATTAACTTCAAGAACAGGGAGAAGCTTTAAGAGAAAGATGGACGGCTACATGAAGAAAATACACAGCAGAGGAGACGAAGTAGAGCACTATGCATCAACGTGGATGAACCTAGCAAAGAGAACAGTAACTAGGAGAAAAATTGCTAGAGGGCCATGTACAATGGCAGAAATATTAGGACATCCACTGCAGAGAGACACAATTGTCTTGGTGTGGAAGCTGTGATAGAAAGGTTGGCTCCATGGGGCTCCCCTCAGAAATGGTGATGTTTCCTCCCAAGCTAGTTGGTGGACTTAAGAACTCTCTATCTATTTTAATTTAAATATTGTACAAAAACAAGTCACTGTCCATAGCTAGGAAATCTTAGTGGAGTGGGTGCCCGGGTGGTGTTTGTGGTGTTGGTAAAAGGTTGTAGAACTCAGTCAGTGGGAGAGGAACGTTAGGAACACAGAGTTTAAGCTTGACTGGGAACTGTCATTGTTCTAGAGACTGGATACAAATATAGGACATCAGGCCAGTTCTCAGGATTTATGCTAACTACACAAGTCATCACTTTGCACATCTGTAAAGCAGATATACAACAGTATATTCCTTATGGGGGAAACTGATTGGCTGAATGTAGTGGCTCCTTCCTATAATCCTGGCATTCAGGAAGCTGAAAGAAGATGACGAAGTCCAGACTAGGCTAGGCTACATAGCAAGACACTATCAAAATAAAATAAAATAAACAATGCTACAGAAATAAAAAGTACTAGTTACCAGTATTAGCTACAATCTTCATCATCCATCCAAAACAAACAAAAGCCAGAATAAAGTCCTTCACAATTTTCCAATGACAGACTAAAAACTACAAAATTATATTTTAAAAGAAGTGAATGGGGACACAAACGACCTAACAGTTAACTGTGGACATTTAGCCAGTCATTCGTAACATCTCTTGAGTATAGTGTGCCCTATAAGCAGCAAATCAAACTTACACCACAGGAATTTATAGATTTGTTTAAAAATATTTCAGAGAAATGGTTTAGCACTTAAGTGCACTCACTACCTTTCCAGAGGACCTGGGTTTCATTCCCAGCACCTATGTTGGGTGGGTCTCAACTACCTGTAACACCAGCTCCAAGGCATCCAAGGCACCTGACACCCTCTTCTGGCCTCCCCAAGCACTTGGCAAACATTCAAACACACACACACACACACACACACACACGTACAACATGAATAAAAATAAAAACAGATCTTTTAAAAATGTAACTGAAATGGGGGCTGGAGAGACAGCTTTTCTCTCAGAGGCTCTGAGTCTGGTTCCCAGCACGGACACTGGATAGCTCACTAGCACCTGTAACACCAGTTCCAGAGGATCTGAAGTCTTCTTCTAGCTGCTCTGGACACTTGCACACAGATAGCATACAGGCACGTACCCATAAATAAATCCTTAAAAGGAGTGAAACAGACTGATGTATTTATTACCCAGAGTTCACTTTGTTTCTGCTCAGTTATTCATTTTATTACATAATTAAATAACATGACATAGGGCATATAGTTCTGAACTTAAGCACTTCAGAGTGAATCCCAAGCTCACTTTCTATGGCTATTATTCTGGATGGTACTGACTCTACTAAAATCATTAATAATAAAACCATAATGCCTGGTCTATAAAGTGAGTTCCAGGACAGCCAGGACTGTTACACAGAGAAATCCTGTCTCAAACAAAACAAAACGACGAGAGAGAGAGAGAGAGAGAGAGAGAGAGAGAGAGAGAGAGAGAGAAGAAATCCACCATAAATGGAAGATACTAAGCTAAACTCTAGCTTTGCCTGACCCAAAGAGGAAACAACGGAAGGAAGCCTCCTGGTTTGCATACGAGTTGGGAAATTCTTCTTGTGAATTCTCTTGGTGAGGAAGCATAAGCAGTTGAGCGCTCCTAAGAATCTTCTCGAGGCCAAGCCCTCATTCTCAATTCTCAGGTTCTATTCCATCGCACCTCATTTGCGGTACCCAACAGCCGCGTCCTCAATGCAGAGAATCTGCAAACCTCAGAGCGCCATCAGACAGCACCCTAGCCTGTGCGTGCCCTGGTGGGCGTGGCCTGCGCCCTGCGCCCTGCTCCCTGACGCACAGCGAGCGCGCCGACGCACAGCGCGGTGTGCGCGCGCCGCCCGCGGGAGCTCTTGAGTGGCTAGAACGGCAGTGGCTCGCAGAGCGGGCAGAGCGGGCGCCAACCGCCCGGGGTGCGGCGGGAGGCGGCGCGGGGCTGCTGGTGGTGGTTCCCGGGGCTGCTGGTCATGATCGACTCTGTGAAGCTCCGGCGCGACTGCGCGGCCGACTTCTTCTCGCACTACGAGTATCTGTGCGCGCTGCAGGACTCGGTGCCGCTGCCCGCCGTGCGCGCCTGCCTGCGGGACGGCGTGCTGGACTTCAATGCCGACCGGCTGCGCGCGGTGGACTGGGCGCCGCTGCTCAGCACGCTCAGGGTGAACCGCGACCTGCCGCTGGTGGCCATCAAGAGCTCTTTCCAGCCGTGGCTCGGGGAGACAGTTCTGCGGTCCGGAGGTGCGAGGGGAGGGAGCCCGGGGCAGCGTAAGCCTGCGAAGCGGCCTCCACCTAGCCACAAAGGAGTTTTTGCCGCCGCCTCGAGCGGTTGTCTGGAGTAGTCATGCTAGGGAGTAGAACTCAAGACTGCCCCTTATTACAGCGAGGATGACCAGCTATGCTCCTCGAGGGGAATATGCAGGACAGTTTAGCAAATGGTCCCTACCCTCTTCTTTTTAGGGGGTTAAATGTACAATCTCACCTCATCCGTAATGCAAGTTTAATACAGAAAAGGAGGAGGTTAAAATAGAAAGAAAAAATGTATAACAAAACAAAAAATCTTCAGGGACGTCTTTTATGATTTTTAGAAAAATATGTGTGTTTTGCCTTCGTGTATGTGCACTATGTGTGTGCAGTGCCTGCGGAGTCCAGAAAGGGTCGAAGAGGTTGGACTCCGTATGTGAGCCACCATATGGATGCTGGGAACCGAGCTTGCACCCTTTGCAAGAAGAGCAAAATATGCCCAACCCGCGGAGCCATCTCTCCAGCCAAGGGACTGTTATTTTTGACGAATCGTTGTAAACAGTTGACTCTGGTTATTTGCAGATAACATATTTGCAAATTCCTTTCATTTAAATTGTTTATAACTCCCAAGCCAAGTCTTTGTGATGCTTCTATGGTCATTCATGAATGACCATATGGTCATTCATTCGGCCCAGCAGCCGAAAAAGAAAATTATCATCCTTACCGATTTGTGTGGTTGTGCACACTCAGAAACCAGAAAGGGGTGTTGGGTGTCCTTTGATTACTCTCCACCCAGTTTTTGGAGACAGGGTCTGTTTTCTCAGCTTGGCTGGAAGCCAACAAGCCCCAACTGCCCTCTTGACCCCATCCCCTTCCATGCTGGAGTTCCAAGTCTTGCTCCTCAGGCCTAGTTTATGTGGGTCTTGGGATCTGGAGCTCCAGACCTCAAGATTGTGCAGCAAATGCCCTTAACTACTGAGACAGCTTTCCAGCTGATTTTTCACACTCTCTTTTGCTTTTAAATTTGCAAATAATTGTTTGTGTGTATATGTATGTGGCATGTGTGTGCAAATATATGCATGTTTGCATGTGTACACATACACATGTTGTCATGTGCAGAGTCTAGAGGTCGGCCCTGAATGTCTTCATCTATTGCTTTCCGATTTGTTTACTGAGGCAGAGTTCCCCCCATCCCCCCTGAACTCAGGGGACTTGCTGATTCCTTTGTCTGGCTAGCTAGTTTGCCCCAGGGATCATCTCTTGTTCCTTCACAGAGATTACAGGCTTTTAGCTTGCTGGGAATCCAAATTTGGGTTCTCAGCATTTTTCCCTGCAAGCACCTTTATCAGTTTGGCCATCTCAATTCCTAATCTCTCTCTCTCTCTCTCTCTCTCTCTCTCTCTCTCTCTCTCTCTCT
>JADRCH010000229.1:2431664-2475277 GCA_019843965.1 Rhynchomys soricoides | reverse complement strand
CTCTCTCTCTCTCTCTCTCTCTCTCTCTCTCTCTCTCTCTCTCTCTCAGTGGTATCATGTAAGGAAAACGGGTGTTGGAGGCAACCTAGGGTTTGAGTCTCATATTTTACACTCTCAATTCTCACACATATGAAAAACCACTGAAACAAGCCTGTTGTGGATTCTTCGGATTAAAGCCTGTTGTGTGTTAAGTGTCTGCAAGTTACTATTGGAGAGGGAAGGTGTGATAAGCTAGGGGGTAGATGTGGTTATTTGAAAGTCTAGCCCTTTGCTAGGTCTGGGATAAGCAGGATCTGTGATCCCTTCTTCAAGGACAGTGTTTGTACCTCTGAAGAATCCCTTGACTGCCATAGTGATAGCCCACATTTAAGGAAAGATGAACGGTGTCTTAGAATCAAGGCAAGCCTACCTGATCATGCTAGTATTTTATGTCGAGTGTAAGGAGACCATTTCCCTTTGGACATCCTTTAAGGTATTTCCGTGTCTCATACCCAGTGGGTATAGGCTGTAGGTGTTAACCCCTTAGACACCACTTGCTTCTCTCTCAGCTGTTTTGACTGTACTATTGAAGAAGCTCCTGGCTGGTTTTGCTCTTGAACTCAGTTTCGCTTTGTACAGATGGTCTCACTTAGCACAGCACCAGCTGCAGTTTGTGCCTTCTTTACAAAGGTACTGGAAAATGAGCTGCACTCTAACCAGGCCTGCTAGAAGGGATGCTTTTCCTAACCTGTGTGATTCATGTGCCTCTTTCATCCCTTTGTCTAATTGGTCCAACATTGGGGCATGTTTTTCTAACCATTCTTACTGTGCCAGTGGTAGCTTTGGTCCTCATCACATGTATTATAAAAGCCAACTCTTGGAGACTTGATCCAGCCTCTGAATTTCTCTTTGCACACCTTCAGCATTTATACTGTCCAGCAGGTGTCAGGCTTGGATCTCTTTGCACACATAATTTACTCCCACTCTGTTTCTCCTGGGTACAAATGAGGGCTTTCTTGAAGCCATGCCTTAGGTGTAACTTCTTGCCTCCATAAGAAACAATACCATGTATGGCTTGTGTTTCTGTATCTCACATGGCTTTGAAATTTCTCTGTAAGGACATGGTTCATTTCCGTGCCTTGGCATTGAGGAGTTTTAATACTAAAATTGTATGATTTTACTGAGCCCTGATTTACTGAATTTGTTTTAGGTGCTGATATACACAGAGTTTGTAGAAATCGAGTTCCTGTAGTAAGATCCAAAGACATGAGCTTCCAGTTATGTAAGGCTCTTAAAGGCTGCTTAAGTGTATCAGGTGTGTTAAGAAATCTGGAGCTAAATGGGCTGATTCTGAGAGAGAGAGATTTGACTATTCTCACAAAGGTAAGCCTTGTTCATGTGACCTGCAATATTTAAAAGCTGGTTTTGATGGGGAAATACTCACTACATATTTTACTTTTTTTCTGTTAAGGGATTGAGTAAATCAGCCTCTTTGGTGCACCTGTCTTTTGCAAATTGTCCAGTTGGAGATGGAGGTTTAGAAAGTGAGTCAAGTCATTTCACTCTTGTCCTGTGAGGATGGGCTCATGTTTGTCTGTGTGCTGATAACTGTCGACCTTTTGGGGCTGCTGCTTCCACCTGAGCTGCCTCCTTCCTGTGCCTGCTCAGATGCTGACCCTACCAGAAAAGCTTATCATGTTTAATACTGTCTGAAATCGATTTAAAGTTGTGATATGCCATAAAACAAGCAGTTTGTAGTACTTGGTATTCTGTTATTTGTGTTTGCTCCTAGTTTATGGTTTTCCTTTAAGAAATATTGGTGGGAGCCAGATATGGTGGCACATGCCTTTAATCCCAGCACCCAGGAGGCAGAGGCAGGAGGATCTCTTGAGTTTGAGGCCAATTCTGTTCTATAGAGCAAGTTCCAGCACAGCTAGGGGTACATAGAGAAACCTTGTTTCAAAAAAAAAAACAAAAAAACAAAAAAACCAAAAAATCAAAATCAAGAAAAACAAAACCAGAGGGGAACATTCTTTGTGAGAAGGGCAGTAGTAAGGATGTAAAGAGAACAATAAGTCATCACCATCTCCAAGTAACACAGCTGGTGCAGTTGCTTGTGTGTTTGAGGTAAGTTCTTACTGTGTAGTTCTGGCTGTCCTGGAACTTCTGATGTAGATCAGGCTGGCCTTGAACTCACAGGGTTCTGTTTCCCAAGTGCTGGGATTAAGGGCATGTGCCACTACACCCAGCTTCAAAATGCAATTGCAATGTCCATATATCAATAGGCAGTATTTAAAGTATTCAGTTTTGGCAGTTTAGTGGAATTAAGCCTTTGCTGTACTCTAGAACAATTCTTTGTTATTGCAACCAATCTGTTAGTGGCTGGGCGGGTTGTAGACAGTGACTTTAGGGATATACCTCTAAACTGGCATAGCCTGAAGACAGCGAGTAAACCAGGATTGACCACGTTGGCAGGCACTTGGTCTTATTGTGTGTCTTTTTCTTTCTTTTAGTTATTTGTCAAGGTATAAAGAACTCTGTTACTCTCAAGACCGTCAACTTCACAGGATGTAATCTAACATGGCAAGGAGCCTGTCATATTGCCAAGATCTTAAAGGTGACTTTTGAATGACCAATGTTATTGAATCACATTAATACTTTGGTGTGGGGTTGCAGTAATTTTTGTCTTATCAGTATGGAGACTGCAATTTTAGTTTTATTGCATGTTATAACCATTGTCTAGCTTGGGATTCTGACCCTTAAAGATACACATTTAATCTTAAAAAATAAGACTTTAAAGTATAATACCTCATGACTAATACTTGTTATTTTAGTTGTTGAAAACATTGCAGCACCAGAAGAAACTTTATACTATTACAGTCTCCAATAATTGACATTATTCTTAACTACCATAATTTATAAACTAATAAAAACAGTTCATACAGTCTTTAGAGTTGTAATAACTACTACGTTAGGATTACTTAACAATTTGACATGAGCCTTTTTGTAGGTTTTTGTTGTTTGTTTGTTTGTTTGTTTGGGGTTAGTGGGGTTGAGACAGGATATGGCTTTGTGGTCCAGTCTGTGCTCAGACTCATTGTGTCACCCATGCTGGCCTGGGACTTGCTACGGTCCTTTTCTTTCAGCCTTCCAGGTGCTAGTTTCCAGGTGTATGTCACCTCAGCTGCCTTGAATTTGTAGTTTGATGGCATAGATCAAAGATAGAACTAAGGGCAGTGGACCAAATGTAGCCCATTACATGTTTTTTTGCAAGTAAGGGCTCTACCTTACCCTGCCTAGCTGTGTGCATGGAAACTGGCTACTTGTGCCTTACATCAGGAGAGTTGAGTAGTTGACAGAGGAAACTGACCCATGGAGCTGAAAATGTTTATCTTTGGACCTTTACAGAGTAAATCTCTGACCCTTGTGATAAATAATGGTCAAGACCGTGGATTTTGTTTTCTGGTATGGTGATTGAATTTTGTGAGGCTTTCATTGTTGGTGTGTGTGTGTGTGTGTGTGTGTGTGTGTGTGTTGGGGGGGGATTGCACTAAAGCCAACACTTTGGGCAAGTGCTCTACCAGTGGGCTATATCCTAGCTGTGCTTTTGACTTTTTGGATTGAGACTGGTTCTCTGTAAGTTGCCTTGGCTGGGCATGAACTTACTCTGTAGCCCTGACAGACACTGGACCTGAAATGCTTCTGCCTCAACCTACTGGTAGGTGGGATTATAGCCCTTACCACTAGCCTACCTAAGGGTTTGGGTACTAGGCTAGTGGCTTTAATTTAGCCCTCACCCATTTAATATCTTGTGACCATAGGCAAGTTGCTTCACCTCTGTAAAATCCCTGTTCACTCTGAGGATCTCTTGCACTACCTTCCCTAAGACAGCCCTTGTGCAGTGTCTGTTGCTTGTTGCTTTGCTGTGGCCATTCTTAGAAAAGTGGAGTCAACTTTACTCCTTCTGGTGCCATTTCACAGCTGCTTTGCCCTTTTCATATTCAAGCAGGAAGGCTTTTATTTTTCCTTGTAGTGTCAGTGTCCCGGGTGGGCAAAGTTTACCTGGTGAATATAGAGAATTGGTTACAGTCTAAAGGCTACAACTGTGACTAAATAGTTTTTACCTAAGGCATGTCAGACGCTCTTTGCTTATTCTAGGACGCTAACAATGGTAGGTATGTAAGACTAAGAAGTATATGTGAGCCATTGGGTTAAAAGATGATGTTACAGCCTCTGAATGTGTCTTTTTATCATCTGAAAGCTGCACTTGTTGGCCTGACTACTCAGCTTAGCATGCCCATGGCTCTGGATATTAAGGACCAACCTCAATATTAACACAAGTGCAAATGCGCGCACACACGCACGTGTGTGCACACACACACAGATTCTGTTATTTCTGTATACATAAAACATAAATAAAATATTTCTTCAGCTTTATATAGCTTGCTAAATATTTAAATTGTAATGGAGACCATTAGCGGACAGGATAGCATTTAGAACCGTAGAAATGTTAAACCAGTTCTTTAATGAGGCAGAAAAGGAAAATACATTTTCTTAAACTTTAGTGAGTTGTCTTTTTCCATAACTGTTGAGCAGCTGTCAAGCCCTGTGGTGAGATATTCTGAGGGCAGACTACTGCCATATTTGTACTTGGGGGTGTGGTATATAATCAGCTAGCCTAGTTTCCTTCTCCAGCGTCTGATTCCATGCTGTTAATTTTGAAGTATCAAACCATGAGAAGGCATGAAGAAACCTGGGCTGAGAGTCTTCGCTACAGGAGGCCCGATCTTGATGGCATGGCTGGCTTAAGGCGCATCACACTGAATTGCAACACACTCATTGGTGACCAAGGTGCAAGTGTTTTTGCAGACTGTCTTAGTGAAGATTTGTGGCTGCGAGGTAAGTTAAATGAGCTCTGGAAATCGGGAACCCTCTGGCAGTTTTTATTGTGTTTTTACCCTGAAGTCACATACTTCTCCATAGAAAACAATGTTACCTGGAATCCAAACATCTACAAGTTACTACTGTTCATTGTGGCATATTTTCAGTCTTTTAAAAAAATAGATTTGTCGCCGGGCAGTGGTGGCGCACGTCTTTAATCCCAGTACTTGGGAGGCAGAGACAGGTGGATTTCTGAGTTCGAGGCCATCCTGGTCTACAGGGTGAGTTCCAGGACAGCCAGGGCAGCACAGAGAAACCCTGTCTTGGAAAAACCAAAAAAAAAAAAAAAAAAAATAGATATGTCTGTATACTTAGAGCTTATAACTGGTTCTATTTACAGCGCTCTCTCTCTCTCTCTGTATGACAGAGAGAGAGAGAGAGAGAGAGTTATACTGAGCTCAGCAGTACAGCCTTATCTAGAGTACAGGTACTCTCGATTGCCACTATTAGAACCACAGTTTTTTTTTTTTACTGTATGCACATTTTAAAGCATTTTCATATATGATCTTGACTTAATTAAATCAACAACCATACTTTATTACTATTTTAATATATATGCTATAAAATGTGTGCATGTGTATGTGTGTGTGTATGTATGTATGTATGTATGTATGTATTGTTATTGTTTTCTAGACAGAGTCTGACTAGGTATCCCTGGCTAGTTTGGAACTTATTGTGTAGACCAGGCTAGTCTTGAACGCCCAGAACTTTCCTCTGTCTTCTGAGTGCTGGGATAAAAGGCATACTGTAGAACACCTGATTGCTGTTTTAGTTTTAAGATTTTTAAAACCAAGCATTTGTTCACTTACTTTGGGTGTGGATGTTTTTCTGAGTGTCTGTGCCACAGTACACATGTGGAGGGCAGATGAGAACTTGTTTGCTAAAGTTGGTTCCTTCCTTCAACAACGTAGTTCCAAGGATGAAACTAAGTGCTCTGGCTTGGCAGCGGGTGCCTTTACTTGCTGAGCCATCTTGCTGCCCTGGGTTTTATTGCCATCGTTGGTGTTCATTTGATGTTCTAGTGAAATTTATGGCTATTGCTAGCTCAGTTAGTGGGTTGTATCTTTTGTGTCGAGAGGTGTCTTAGTTTGGGCTGTTACAAAATGAATACTACAAACTGGTGGCTTAAACAGCAGGAGTTTATTTCTCCTAGTTCTGGGGCCTGCGAAGTCCAGGGTCAGGCACTGGCAGCTCAGCTTTAGAGCCAGCTCTCATCCTGCTTGTGCAAGGCTACCCTTGTTCCCGTTTCTTAGCCTAGTCTGCTTTCTACTGCTGTGATAGAAAACTTAACTGTTGTAGTCATTGAAGAGACACTGTGACCAAGGGCGCTCTGACAAAAGAAGACATTTAGCTTGGAGCTTGCTTACAGGTTCAGAGGTTTAGTCCATTATCAGCATGGTGGGGAACATGGATGCACACAGGCAGACGTGGTGCTGAAGCAGTAGCTGAGAGTTCTACATCCTGATCTGCAGGCAGCAGGGGGAGAGAGGCTGGGCCTGGCATGGGCTGCCCCCCACCCTACACACACACACAAGGCCACACCTACTCAAGGCCACAGGGTGGGGTGAGGTCACTAGCACACTGTAGAAGAGGATTATTATTATTATTATTATTATTATTATTATTATTATTATCCTTGCATATGCTTTTCTGACTTTTTTTTTTTAAAAAAACTGCCTTGACTAGTCTTGTTCAGGAGTGTTCTAAGCATGAGTGAGAATTGTCTGTGTTAAACTGTGTGGAGTCAGGAAGTGACCTGTTGTCTTTCATCAAAAGCACTTGACCTGCAGCAGTGCGGCCTCACCAGTGACGGGGCCAAGGCATTACTGGAGGCCCTGGAAACCAACAAAACCCTGGTCGTTCTGGATATAAGGAAAAACCCACTTATTGGTATGTCGTCTGTTAAAAATTAGCTGACAAATGGCATAAAAATGAATCTGTGTATTGGGATTTTTAAAAACTTAATGTATTTATTTTCTTGTTTTATAACTTTGTGGTTTTAGCAGCCAACGTATTGTTTTAAATGAGTTGTACCTGGGAATTGCTCAGGTGGCTCCTGATTCCAGTGACCTAGATGAAAAGACTGATTCTCTCAGGGACACTCCCTCATGTCCATCTGAATCTCTGGCTCTCAGGAAGAACGTTCCATTTGTCTGCTAATTTGTGAAGAACTTTTAGATTTTGTATGAGTCTAACCACTGGTTCAGGTAGTAAGCATATATCAGTGTACCAGACAGAGTCTTGCTGTCCATCAGTCAGAGAGTTCAGATGCAAATGTGTAAGTCGGTAATGAACTTTAGTAGGAAGTGCAAATATAATTTAATAAGACAGATGAGGCACTTACTGGAGAAGTGACACTTGAGTGGACAGCTGAGTGAAGAGCGGGGCATGTGTGGACGTGTAGATACAAGATGGCAGGAGGGATGGAAGATTTGAGGGCAAGGCAGGGACTGGAGAGACGGATCAGTGGTTAGAGCACTTACTGCAGTTGTACTAACCCAGGTTTGGTTCCCAGCTCCCACGTTAATACAACTGTCTGTAGCTCCAGTTCCAAGGGGTCCAGTGCCCTCTTCTGCCTTCCATGGGCACCTGCATACACATCATGCCTAGACAGACAAGCCAACAGACACATGAGCAAATAAATTAATAAATACTAAATAAATCGTGTGCTATGTGGTCAGACAGGAGCTAGGGACTTGATAGTGTAAGGTCTTCATGGCCAGGTAAGGACAAAGCTAAGTGAGCTGAGATAGACAAAGGTGTAATCTAGTAGTCTTTCAGTCAGGTGACTTTCATGAGGAGAATAGCACAAAGCCTAGCCGGTGCTGGTAGCAGTATGAGGGGAGCTGGCAGCGGAGCACAGTCGAAGCTGTCCTGACTTAGGTTTGGCTCTGCTAGTTAGTTGCTTGGGGGTGGGGCGTGATGTTGGGATAGTGTGACCTTTAATTTTCTATGCAGAGGTTCCAGAGTCACTTCAGACCTAAAGTGCTGAAGGGTGATGGGAAGGTTTTACAATACACTAAGCTTGTGAGGAAGAAGAACATTCAGATGCAGAAATCAGTATGTTGTTTAGTTGTATGGGAAAGCAGCCATAGCTTTCTTCTGTTTGTAAGTAGGCAGCCAGTCACTGGCTGTTCCTTGAACAGTCTCGCTTTTCCTCTACTTCAGATCATTCTATGATGAAAGCAGTTATCAAAAAGGTTCTCCAGAACGGAAGGAGTGCAAATTCAGAGGTATGGCTCATGGCAATCTTGTGGGCAGAATTTCCATTTAGTTACCATTTTCTTCTGCTTTTAGTAAAATTGTCGATATTTTTCTGCTACCTGAAGTAAAATCAGGTGGCTTTTCTGTTTTTTAAAATACTGTATCACTATTCAATTTGGGATCTGAGAACTGAGAATTGCAAAGCTTTATTAGTATAGAGTATCTCCCTCATGTCCAGCTACAGCTGAGTCCTGTTATCTGTAGCTGAGGTCACCCGTCTCTCTCTTCCAGTACCAGTGGGTAACATCCCCGTCATGGAAGGAGCCATCTAAAACTGCAAAGCAGAAAAAGAAAACAATTGTCCTAGGAAGCAGTCGGAAAGGAAAAGCTACCATTAGAATTGGTAACTGATTCTGTCTGTCTTTGCTTATTATGTCACCAACACTCACCCCTACCATGCGTTAGTATGTTAATATTAAGGTCGCATCTCTTGGGTAATAGCCAGTGCTGATTACAGTATGTTCTGGGGCCTAGACTATAATTATTCTAATTCAGGTTATGAAAATTCATGGCAGGTAGAAATGGTAAATGAATCATTTGGAAGGATTATAAGCATTACTGTTTTTTAAATTAATAATTGTTTGTTTTTTACATATAAAATATTCATCATGTTGACTGTTTCCTGCATGGTGATTATTCTTCATAATTTACAGTTGAGATTTGGAATGCTCTCTGATGCAGGCTTACTTAGCAAACAGTGCTGGGGATTGAATCCAGGATCCCATGCATGGGAGGCAAGTGCTCTTCCACTGAGCCACATCCACAGCTTGATTTTTTTTTTTTTTTTTTTTTTTTAAATTGACTGAATCAGATAACACATTTCAGTGATCTAAAAGCCAGAATATAAAACAGTGCTGAGGACAAGCTTTGTGAGGTAGGACTGGAACACTTTAGGAAAGTGTTCCTTGATTTTTTTTGAGATTTATTCTTGCTGTGTTGCCCAGATTGACCTGGGACTTGTAATTGTTTTATCTCAAACTTTTTTTTTGTTTTTGTTTTTGTTTTTTTGTTTTTTCGAGACAGGGTTTCTCTGTATAGCCCTGGCTGTCCTGGAACTCACTCTGTAAACCAGACTGGCCTTGAACTCAGAAATCCGCCTGCCTCTGCTTCCCGAGTGCTGGGATTAAAGGCATGCGCCACCACTGCCCGGCTATTACAGACTTTTAAGTAGTTGTGGTGCAGGTAAATAGCACCATGCCCAGCTAGAAAAACAGTTTTTGTCTTAGTTAAGGTTTCTGTTGTGTGACAAAACACCATGACCAAAAGCAGCTTGAGGAGGAGGGGTTTATTTCAGTTTGAGCTTCCATGTTATAGTCCATCATCCAGGGAAGTGAGGGCAGGAATTCAAGACAGGAACATGGAAACAGGAAGCCATGGGGGAGGGCTGCTTACTGGCTTGCTCATCCTTGCAGTGGTTATTATTATTCTGGAGGTTAGCTATGCCTCTTTGTTGCTCTTAAATATTATTTAGGGGTTTCTACTCCACTTGAGATCATTTTGTTCCCAAATAAAGGATGTGGAGACCTTTAGATTTATAGCAAGCTTTAGAGCACTAGAACTGGGCAGATATCAACCCTCTCAGCTATTTTATCTGTTTCCCTGTCAAAATCCCCGAGATATTACTTGCCATGTTTCCTTTGCGCTGCTTCTGCTCCATCAGGCCAGACCTTGAAGGCATTTGCTCATGATCTATGCTACCCCATGGTTACCTCTTCCTTCTTCTCTTTCACTCTCCTTCTGGTCTGTACATGAGACCCCCAAGCCCAGGGAACCTTTTCTCTGCCCCCCCCCCTTCTGCCCAGCCAAAGCTGTAGGCACCTTTATTAAGCAATCAGGGATAACTTGGGGAGCAAGGTTTACGTAGCATTATTTGGTGTCCGTGAGGATCTGCTTGTCGGGGCAACCAGATCTTGGGGGCCAATATTTAGTATTCGAATACATAACAGCACCAGACCAACCCCCTACACATTCTGTTTTCCTAGATGCCCCAGGACCACTTGTCCAGAGGTGGCACTAGCCACAGTTCATCAATCATTTAAGAAAATAGCCCACAGGCCATTTTGGTGGGGACATTTTCTCATTTGAAGTTGCCTCTTCCCAAATGACTCTGGCTGTGTTAAGCTGACATAAAACTAGCCAACACAATCCTCCAGTGACTGTATAGTATATAAATACACTTCTAAATATTAGTTAACCTAAAATTCAGGCTATTAGATTTGTGGCTGGGTTCAAATGGAAAAGTATTTTTTATAACAGTAACATCCAAGGGCTAGCAAGTAGGTGAAGGCACCTGCTTTCAGGCAGGACAACATGAGCTCCACACTCAGAACACACACGCACACATGCACATGCACACACGCTCATACAGTAAAAGAAAACTAATGTTTGTAACATAAACTTGAGGTTCTTCTAAATGTATAAATTTTTTGTAATTTGGTTCTGATATTTTTGTGTTTCTAAACAACTTTTTTAACTTTTGTTTTGTTTTGAGATAGGGTCTTCCTCTGGCTGGCTTTAAATTTGCTATGACTTTCCTGCCTCTGCCTGCTAAGTGCTGGGATTATAGGCACAAGTCTTGTAGTGACTTCTTTTCTAAAACACTCTGTCTTAGTCTTGGCCCAAGATAGTTTTGGATTCACTGTATAGCCACAGGTAGTCTTAAACTTCAGACCCTCCTGCTTTTACCTCCTGAATGCTGAGGTGATAGACAAGTACCACGATGTCCAGGATTACAGGCTGATGAGTAAGGATGTAACTTAAGACTCTCATAAATGCTAGGCAAGCACTCATAACAGCTGAGCTACAGTTCAGCCTTAGAACACATTACCTTTAGCACACATAACTTTTTTGTGATAATAAAGAATGACGGGGCTGGAGAAATGGCTCAGAGGTTAAGAGCACCGACTGCTCTTCCAGAGGTCCTGAGTTCAATTTCCAGCAACCACATGGTGGCTCACAACCATCTATAAAGGGATCCAGTGCCCTCTTCTGGTATGTCTGAAGACAGCTATAGTGTACTCATATAAATAAAATAACTCTTTAAAAGAAAAAAGAAAAACAACCCCCCAAAAATACCTAACATTTAATAAAAGTCAAAGAAATGATATATGTCTGTAAGAAGTCATATGTGTTCTACTGCCATAGACTGAAATGTTTGTTCTGTGAAGGTAATTAACTTAAAAAATGGAAGTACTTGGAAGATAGGGGCATGAGGATCAGAAGTTTAAGGAGATCTTCAGCTATATAGAAAGTTTGAGGCTAGCGGTCTACATGAGACTCTGGCTTAAAAAAATAATAGTAATAAAATGAAAAATGCAGTAGAACAGGACGAACAGCGTTCCTGTAATGTTTGCATTAATATATGCAGGAAATGGCACAGGACTGAGTGGAGGCTGCTAGAGTTACACTGTGCACACCTGTCTTGGGCCACTGAGATGGCCGTTGGGTGAAGGCAGTTCCCACCAAGCCTAATGTCCTCTGATCGCCACCTGTGTGTACATAAATTTGTGTAATTTTACAAAAATTAACTTTAGGGGACTGGAGAGATGGCTCAGTGGTTAAGAGCACTGACTGCACTTCCAGAGCACCTGGGTTCAATTCCCAGTACCTACGTGGCAGCTCACAACTGTCTAACTCTTAAGATCTGACACCCTCACACAGACATTCATGCAGGCAAAACACCAATGCAAATAAAATAAAAATAAATATTTACAAAATTAACTTTAAAAGAACTATGTCCTATATTACTACATTTACAACATCTTAGCAGTCCAACACTGCTGAAGAGGTTCTCACGTGGAAAAGAGGCCAGAAAGATAAACACAACAACTAGTTTGTTTTATTTTGTTTTTATTATGCTTTGGTTTTGTTTTTTCAAACAAGATCTCACTATAAGACTGACATAAAACTCTTGGGCTGAGATGAAAAAGAACTGTTGTAGTAAACTTTTATTTGTTTTCAATAACAGCAGAGACAACTTAAATGTGAACTTGGGGATTTATTCTAATGGATGTTAATATATGGATTTAGCTGCTACATGCATTTCATGTTTAAGACATTAATATAAGCCCCTCATTTCATTCTTTTTTTTGATAAATTTTGCATTTGTGTGTGTGTGTGTGTGTGTATTAACTCATGTGAAGACTGAAAGCCATCAAATTGAGGACAATATCCACTCAGCAGCCTTTACCCTATTTATATGTATTCCTGTAATCCACACATTTGTATGGCAGAGGCAGGAGGGTCATAAGTTCAAGTGTAGCCTGAACTACCCAGGGAAACTCTGTTCCAAAACAAGTCTATAAATTACTCGTACTGTAATGGTTTTGGTATCATAGTCTGTTGTTCATTTGTGTAGTTAGGGGTGTGTGAATGGTGCTCTGCACCCTGACTTTCTTTAATCACTTCCTTGAACATAGGTTTAGCTACAAAGAACCCTGTGAGTAATGGGAGAAAACACGGGCTCAGTAAAGACTGCTGTGCTCCCGATCCTCTGCCTCCAGGCGCGTCCAGATTCTTGCCCTGGCGCACAGCAGAACGTGCAAAAAGAAACAGGTAAGATGTTCTTACGCACAGCCTCTGCCCAAAGAGTGCCCTAAGGAAAGATAACAAAAAAGTGTGGATCCCCTGTTGCCAAATGTGTACAAGTAACCTGTCAGCCATTCTGCTCAGTCTGTGTGGGTTTTTTCATAGTTTAGTTTGAGGTGTTTAATACTCTGGTTCTACGTGAACAGTGTACGTAATACAAATAAGTTGATCTCGTAGTGTGCATGCATCTAAGTATAACTTAATTTGTTAATACCCTTTTAGGAACTTTGCATTAATCAAAACTCGTGATGTTTCTAATCACCTGAAGGTATGTATTTGTCATATTTCTAACATACAAGGAATCGGTATAGGAAAAGAGGGGGTCAGCTGAAAGGAGCTTTGTAAAATGGATTTCCCTCTCTGAAGTAAATACATTTTAAGTCTCCTGATTCCTGACTTGGTGCCATGGTACAGGGCATTGTACCTTCTATGCATATGACACACACTGGGGAGGTCTTGTGGTTTCATCCATAGATACCCCGTTCCTCCAGGCAACATGTAAGTTGATGCTCACAATAGGTTTGACCATTGTTATTATTATTATGGAGCTCATCACTAAAACATGTCCCAATTTTTAAGGACTGTTGCTTTGGGTACATGTATATGTTACACACACACTCTCTCACATCACTCTACACATTAAAGTCAGGGCCACAAACAGTCCCTATTTCATTGGCTCAGTTCTGGAGCAGGCTAATTCTGTCAGACTGCTGTGTCCTCCTGTAGTTTGTTGTTTTTAGAGGCCACAGATCTCTAAAGAGTAGAAGGAGAGCATCTGATGTTCACCCTGAGTTGCCAGGACCACATTGTACACACTGAGGTGTTAGGATGCCATCTTGTTCTGTCGTCGAGGGAACGACAGGGTTTGCTCATCCTACAGAGTTGTTCCTGCACCGTTTCAGTCTGTACATTTTCAGTAGTGTTATGACCACGTCAGTTTTTAGCTGGAGGGAAACCTCATTGAAGCTTGACAGGAGACTCAGACTGTTCCTACACTAGTTCAGACTGCAGGATGAAGAGAAGATGAGGTGGGCTACTTTCAGTTGTGTGTGTGGGTGTGATTTAATTTTTAAAACCATTCTAGTATTTATTAATTATACTTACTGACTTTATATTCTGTTCATTTGTTTCCTCCTAAGAATTATGCTTCTGCACTCTTCATGTCTCACAGTAGAGAATAAATTTATCATCTGTGGTATATAAGTTGACCTGAAAAAGAAGTGTTTATTTTGGCTTCCCATTTGATTATTCTAGGAGGAACTTAGCAAATATGTGCATGTCAAACAGTAATCAGACGTATGTAGTACATGGTTTTGTAGTAACAGCAAGAATAAGTTAGTGGCATTTTTCTGTTACTGATTGTTTTAGGCTAAGGAACAGTGAGATACATTTATAGAAAATCACTTGATATTTTAGACAGATCGACTTGATTAGGTGTCTTCTGGTATTTAGTATTTGGCTTATGGTATTAATAAGTCGTGTCCTCTTTATTTAAGCAATCAGATTTTCCTGTGACGGTGACAGTAGAAAGTCCTTCATCCTCAGAAACTGAAGAGACTGAGGATTCTTCAGAAAGTGTCCATGAAGTGCCTCAGAAAACCAACATTAAACAAGAAACATTACAGGTACACAGCTCCTCCTTTCAAGGTACAGAGACCATTGCAAAGACCATTTCAAAGTGTAATCGCTTCTTGGCGAAACTTGATTGTGCAACAGACTCAGGTAGCTCATTGGAGTCCTGTTTGCCCCTCAGTTCTGACTCTTCCTCTCCTCAGTGGTGAAGAGAAGGCGAAATGAGTATGTATACTCTATAAAATAAAACACGGCATCAGTTTTCTTCTTCCTAGAATCAGAACATTAACTGTAATGAGAACATTAATGACCATAAAATAAACTTAAAAGAACTCAAGTACTGACACATAGTCAGCTGATTCGGTGCCACATGTGTGCGTGTGTACATGTGTCCATTATATATGCATGTGAAGGCTTGAAGACAGCCTCAGCTGCCATTCCTCAGTTGTCATCCATACTGGGTTTGTTGTTTGAGGAAATTGTATGGTTTAGAGATAAAGTCTTTCATTGGTTCAGAATTTGCCAGTTAGGCTTGTCTGCCTGGCCAGTGAGCCCCAAAGATCTGCCCACTTGCTTCTGGGGTGCTGAGGTTGTGAGTGTCCACCACCACACCCTGCCTCTTCTCATGCTCTGAGGATCACCTTAGGTCCTTATGCATGTGTGGCCTGGCTTCGACGGGGCTAAAACTTCTCAGCCCAGCACTGTCTAGTTGAACTCTCTTATCATGATTGAAATATAACTTTTTTTTTTAGTAAAAGTAAAATTGGAAAGAGGTTCTTTTGTTTTAAGATAGAGTCTTACGTAGCTCAAGTTGTCCTTGAAGTCATTGTACCTCAGGCTGGCCTTGGGTTGCTGGTCTTCTCCTAGCCTCCCATGTAAGCTACCATCCCTGGCTTTGAAAAAACTTTTGCTACTGATATTTCCTTTTCACAATATTTAAAAATTAAGAAACTAAACTTTATTTAAAAACTGTGCATCTAATGTCGTTCCATTTTTCTGTTTAGGTAAGCCAAAAAGAAAATTAGCTTACTTAGCAGATTTTTGTACATTAAACATAAGGTTTATTTGGACCTTAAATCAGAGCTGATTTGTAATAAGTTCTGGGAGACCTTATCTTTTAGGAAAGTCTTGGCTTTATTGTGGGTTACATGAGTCACATGAAATTAGGGGAAGCGGCTGGGACCTGGGTTTGAACTCAGAGCTTCATACTGTTCAACATGCATGCTATCACTGAGCCACACCACCAGCCCCACAGTGACTGCTTAAAACTAAGTCTGTCCTGGTATGGAACTTACAAATCCAGAAATGGCTATCCATCTGTTGTTTGTTTGTTTGTTTATTGGCTTAAAACAGCAGATTTGATTTTCACATTTCTGAGAGCAAGGACGTCCACAATCAAGGTCAAGCTGGTTTGTGTGTGATTAGGGCCCAGATTTCTAGTTCCCAGATGATGCCTTCTCAAAATGTCATTAATGGTTGAAGGGCAGTTACCAATTTTGTTTATTTTATTTAAGCCAGCTACAAGATACAGCTTTAAAGGCAAACCAATTTCCTGGCCAGCATATAAGGCCTTAGGTTCAGTCTGAAGCATTACACATCCCCTGAAGATAAATGCCACTGCTGCTTTTTTTTTTAATTAAAATTCACAATACTTATATAGAGAATTCTTGAAGTAATCACTTACAGAATTATAGATTCTTAGGAGAGAACCTGTGTGGACCATGTGGGAACACTTTTCATCTTGTCTGTACAGAGCCTGAGTGGTTTGTTGCTAAGGTGCAGAGGAGCACTGGGACCTCTGCATTGTTTTCAAGGTGTTGGATTGTTTTCCTTCTCCAGGGGTCTCAGAGAGTTTGGTCAGTTTTATGGGGTTGTTCTGTTTTGTTTTCCTTCTGATTGTTTAATAGCTGGAGACTATACTTTATCCATGATGGGCAAGCTTTCTATTACTCATCTGACTGAGCCTAGGAGACAAAACATCAGAAGTGTCTGTAGTCACTGAGGAAGACCAAGGCTAGGAACTGCAACTAGTTGCAACTGCAACTTCTTACTCAAGGTGTATTGAGGACCTTCTCAGTGTATATTCTCTTTGAGAATCAGCTAAAACGTGTAAGCCCACAGTAAAGACAGTAGAAGGGATTCTCACTTAACTAAATGAGAAGGCGAGTGGAAAGAAGTGTAACTGATCGGTACAACATGGAAAACCATCACTTAGAATTAGTGCTGGACCAGCCTGTAGCTTGGAGGGAACCTAACCTGTGCTCCACTGTGCAATTGGAAATGGGGCATACCAGAAATTGCTTCCTGAGGGTCTGAGGTTGGTGCTGGGCAGTTGTAGTCTGTGTGAGTATTCTCTGAGTGTTCTGTGCACACTTTGGCATATCAGTATTCTGTGGCTAAAAGCCTGCCTCAGGCAGTGGCTGCCCTAGAGTGCTGAATGTGGGTGTGGGATCAGACTGTTTGATCATAAGCCTGTCTATAGTAATTGAATTCACATGTTCATTTTGCACTGACCAATTGTGCATTCCATGCCCTCTTCTGAGTTTGTATATGTGCTAATTCACTTAATCACCGTGTATTCATAGATAAAGAAATCAGGACCTAGAGTTATAGAATTTGCTAGTTAATGGGTCAGGACTTTGTCCCTAGAGAATTTTCAGTTTTTAGAGGGGAAAAAAAAAATCAAAACCCAAAATTTAACTACTACGAAGCAAAGAAATGGAGATTAGAGAGCGAGGGCAAGCGTCTCCACTTGTTCATTTGAAGAAAACTGTATTCTTAAACACATATGGCCAGGGCTTCTTCCTTCACTCTTTATTGCCTGCTTCCTTTGTGCTAGGCATAGGAGGTGATAGAATAAATGCTTAATAAAAGATGTTTCTCTTCTTTACACATCTCACACTTTCCATGGGGAAAGTGAGTCATAGTAGATGTGACGTATCAGAGTGCTAGGCTGGCTTAGTTTGGGTTTCTGTTGTTGCCACAAAACACTATGACCAGATAGTAAGTTGGGAGGAAGGAGTTTATTCAGCTTACATTTCCACATTGCTGTTCATCAACAAAGGAAGTCAGGACAGGAACTCAGGCAGGGCAGAAACCTGGAGGCAGGAGCTGATGCAGAGGCCATAAAAGAATGCTGCTTACTAGCTTGCCTTACATGGCTTGCTCAGCCTGCCTTCTTATAGAACCCAGGACCACCAGCCCACTACCCATAATGGACTGGGCCCACCCACATTGATCAGTAATTGAGAAAATGCCTTATAGCTGGATCTTATGGAGGTATTTCCTCACCTGAGGCTCCTTCCTCTTTAATGACACTAGCTTGTGTCATGTTGACATAAAACCAACCAGTACATAGGCTTTGTTGCTGGAAGCAGTGTCAAATCCTAGGCATGTTTCAGAAGGCTGTTAGGACACAGGTATTCCAGGGCCTCAAAATGTTCATCCAATACATACCTTTAAACCAGGAGACTGAAGCAGGAGGATGGAGAGTTTGAGTCCAGACTGAGCTACATAGTAAGCTACTATCTCAAGATGAGTGCTGAGAGGAGGGACGCTTGATACAAATCTGACCTTGTCTGACTCCCTCCACTAGGGGGAGAAGCTGTTTCATGTCATTGAACTTGGCTGTGCTATGGAGAGCCAGTCAGAAATGGAGATGTCAAGAGATTGTCCATGATTGGGTGGGACTTTGCAGTGATGACACATCACCCATGGCCCTTTAAGTACCCCTCATTTGTGCCATATAAGTGAGTCCAGGAAGCTCATTGGCTTGCAAAGGAAAGGCGCACTGTAGTCTCCTTTCTCAAGCTGTTGTGCATTAAATCATTATGTGGATCATAAACACAGGAGTTTACACTGTCTTTCAATAAGTGAATTTTATGTGCTGGTGAGACGGCTCAGTAGTCGAAGGTGCCTACTGCCAAGCCTAGTAATCTGAGTTCCATCACCAGGATCTCCATATCCCCATGGTGGAAGAGATATTGTTGTCTGACCTCCATATATGCACTGTGGCACATGTATGCCTCTCACACAGGCAGCATGCCATGAAATGTACTGAACATTTTATTTTAGTTTTAGGAACTGTTAGTTGTGGCTCTAGAAAAGGAGCTCAGCAGCTAAGAGCATGTCAGTTCCTACTGCTCTTGTCACGTGGCTCTCAACTACCTGTAAGTCCAGTTCCAGGGGACCCAGTGCCCTCTTCTCTCTCTACAGGCACTGTATGCACATGCAGAAATCCATCCCCATGTGCACACGGTAAAAGTTTTAAAAAGATCAGTCTTTAAAGAGAAAAGGAACTTGATATGATCAAAGCATTTAGCAATACTCAAGACATACAGTCTGAGTGTAAAAGTACTTGATTTCCATTGAGGAAATAGTTTAAAACAGTTTGCTGAAAGGGAAACAACCTTGTTGACACACACTTAGACATTTTATATCTTTGTTTTCCTTAAATATATAACATTACTTTAAAAATGATTTTTATTTTATGTGTATGAATGTTTTGAGGTCATGTATGTATGTACCACATATGTGTCTACTACCCAACAAGGCCAGAAAAGGGTTTGAATCCCCTGGACAGTTGTGAGCCTCTTTGTGAGTGCTAGAAATTCAGCTGCTGAGCCATCTCAGTGGCCCCAGACTAACCTTTTAAATTAAAATTCTGTGTTTAAGTGAATGTTCAGAAGCCTTTAAAATGTAAACCCAGGGACTAGCGTGTTAACTCTGTGTTTAAGTACTTGTCCTTAAAGCTTAAGGTTTGTAGTTTGGATCAGAACCGGCATAAATGCAAGGTATGTGTGGTGGCCCACCTGTACTTCCAGCCTCTGAATGCAGAGATGAACTCCTCAGAGCCAGCTCACTAGCAGGACCACCTAAGTTTGTGACCTCTGCATTTGATTAAGAGACCTGCCACAAGGAAAGGTAGAAGAGTGAAGGGCAGTTTCAACATCAACCTCTGGCCTCCACATGCACATTCATTCATTCACTCTCACACACACACACACACACACACACACACACACACACACACAAAGCCAAGTGTTGGGCTACATACCTGTAATCCCAGCACTCGTGAGGCTAAGATAGGAGGATCCATGAGTATAAATCCATTGTGAGATTTTAATAGGTACATGTTTTATTTACTATTATACAATCAACTACTCAAAAATGGTGACTTATGATAATAGCAGATACTCGTTTTATTCCTAAGCATGGAAGTTGAACTTTTGCTATAAGTTTGACGGCTTAATACAATCCCTTTTTATGAGCTCACAGTTCTAACATAAAAGTCCAGACAGGAATCCCTGCTCAGAGTATCACAAAAGCTGAGACCATGGTGTAGGCCAGACTGTTGCCATCTGTCAGTGCAGGGAAGGAATCCTCTTCCAAGCATGCTGGTGTTGGTGGCATACATCAGCTCTTAGGGCCCATTTGCTTGCTACCTGTCAGTCAGGGGACCCTCTCATCTTCTGTGGGCTACCTCCTCTTCAGAGTTGGCAATGAAGAACTTCTCTGTTGTCTTAACTCCTTAGTACTAAAAATCTTTTTCATGAAGAGCCTGGTACCTTGAAATAGGTTCTGTAATTATGTCATACCCACACTATCCTAAGGTCACTTGCTGTGAAGGCCTTAATCATCCCCTCGCAGCAGCCTCTGCATGAGTGGTGGCATTAGGGAAATATTCCAGCCCTGGGAAGTCTTGGGGACTACCCAGGACTTTATCTATGACAAATAATCACATCACCATCAAGGACTATAAGATCTCACTCAGTTCCTGAAAATGGTGTGCAGGTTTGCTCACAGGTACATTTTTCCTGATGGTGGTGAAGAGCAAGGTCAGCCCCATGCAACCAAGACTGCTCCAAATTCAACACCAGCTGCGTAGCAATGGAGGGTGTGCTGCTCTGCTCCCTCTGCCTTAGCCGGCAGTCCTGCTTTTGTTGTAAGGGTTGATGGGTAAGTTAGGGACTACCTAGAAAACTCAGCACAATGCTTGGCATACAGAAAAGTGTTTTTAGAGTGTTACATTTTTAAGTATGCATTTTTGTTGCAGTTTCATGATTTTGGTATGTTAAGAATGATACAGAGTTTTCTATTATGAATAACCAACAAGTAAGAATAAAAATTTCCTTTCGTGACTTTAATTTCTTATTGTTGATTCACTGTTATATCTATCTATCTACCTTTTATGGTAAGCACTGCAACTCTTAAGTTAGAGTGGGATTTAAGTGAACCTGTAATGTGTTCATTTGATACATTTTAGTAATAAACTGCACTAGGTGGAATGTGTCTGAGTAGTGACATGTCATCCTGCTGCCTGAGGTTACTTCTGGCTCTGCCCCTCAGTTCTTAGTGATCTCTGTAGCTGGGAGAGTGGAGGGATCAGAATAATTAGCACATTTACTCCATTATGACTAGGAGAAACTGGAGGGGTGCCTACAGCAGCTGAAGAAGGAGAGAGTGATCCGCCTCAAGGCTGACAAGCGCATCAATGAGGTAAGGAAGTCTTCTCCCATATTTTGAGTTATTTGTTGGTTTTGTTACGGTTTCAACTTGTTCTGTACTTACAAACTTTAAAATACTTCAAAATGGTAAGACATAGTGTATTGTGAACTGAGTTGAGCATTTTAACCTTGCATTCATTCATTCAGTGTCATGAGACACGCTCCAAAAGTGTATTGTGAAACATGTAAGAAACAGCTTGCCCCCTCCCCCTCTCCTGGCTTTTGACTGCCATGTGTGGAATGCATTTATCAGGGTTATACTGTGTGTGTAACGTAAGTGGTGCTGAGGCTCTCTTCTCACAGCGAGTTAGGAAAGCAGTCATCTAAAGAGTCTTAAGAGAACAAGCCTTCTGGTGCGTGGCTGCAGTGCCAGTGCTTGGGTGGCTATGGCTAGGGGACTGTGCCTGGACAGACTCAGTTTGTTAAAAATTGGAAGTCTAAGGTAATGACAAGCCCCTAAGAATGCCATGGGAGATAGAAGTCTATACTGTGAGCACTGAACTAGACTATTGGACTACTTTGCATAACACTGATAAGTTTTACAGTCGTGCTTTTTTAACCACAAAGTGAATGTGAAGAAGAGCCTTCAAAGCGTATGTATTGTAACAAGTATCGAGCATTGGAAGACATAAGCCAAAAGTATGTTATGTAAACTTTGCCTTTCTGAGAAATGCAAGGGTTGGGCTCATGTGTTGCCTGAGAAGAGAGCATGAAGCTACAGAGAATTGCTCAAGGTTGAGAGTGAGAGCTGAGCATCAGGGCTTTAACGTAAGCACAGTATACCTTGGGGACTGCCAACTATTGCAAGCTGCCACCTTGCTGCCAAGCCCAACCACCTAAGTTGGATCCCTAGTCCCTACATGATGGGAGGAGAGAACTGACTTCCACATGCATGATGAGGCACATGCCCATGCATGAGCACATATTCATACAAACATGTTTTTAAAAAGTTGGCTTACTGAAACCAGTCCTTAGTAGATTAAGTATAGCAGGTTATAATTTTGCTTGGATTAGACTGTTGTGTTTTCTAATATCAAATGAACCTGGTTTGATCTCTGCTGCACAATGGTCCAATGTGAATTTAAGCAGTTAGGGATGTGTTCTTTGGAAAAATCATCAGTAAAACAATGACTGTGTTTTCATCTACTTGTTATATAGGAAATTTCACCAAGTGTCTCCAGTGAAGATCATTATGTGTCATGGTTAATCTTCACTGATTGAGAATTAGATTAGTTAATTAAATGGTTTTAAAAATGTAGTAAGTTAATTACATTTTTAAATGTTTTAGTTTAGGTATTGAAAACTTTTCTTTAGATGATTGTGAGGAAATCACACTGTGCATTCTCAACCTTCTTTTGTAGCTGGAACATGAAAATGCTCAGCTAAGAAATATAAATTTCTCCCTGTCTGAAGCCCTTCGTGCACAGTCGGTGACAAGCATGATCCTGGATGATGAAGGAGTCTTGGGCAGCATCGAGAGTTCTTTTCAGAAGTTTCATGCTTTTTTGGATCTCCTTAAAGATGCTGGGTATATCTGGAGGGTGGGCATTCTTTCCTCAGTGGCTTTAATAGTAGCTTGCTGAGGAACTTGACATTTTTAGCATCCACAAGGCATTTAACGTAATTATCAACAGTATGTTTGATTTGCTTTTTAGTGGAGAATTCCTTTTAAAAGAAATGCAGAATGGTAAACCTGCCTTGTTAGAAAGCCCATCATAAAGAGCAGCATAAAGAGTGCTTGGTGGTCTTGGTAAACATAAGTTAATGCATTGGCCATGTGAATTATACAGTTTTGTCTGCTATAAATTTGTCCCTTAGCGTGTTTTTAAAAGGACTAAGTTAAACGTCATTTCATTGAAAATATTTAAGAATATACAGGAGATTTCTTACCTTTTATTCATCTTGCTTATTAAATAAGTTTTGAGTTAAATTCTTCTGACCCCCTAGGTTTCAGGATGTAGTTGATCCCCACGGGTGCTATAGATACAGGAATAGGTCAGGGTTGTCTCCTAAGAACAGTAGTGTCAGAAGAAGATGCCAGTCAGGCATGGTAGCACACAGCTGTAGTCCAGCATGTGAGTGGTAGAAGGGACAGGAGTTCAAAGTCACGCTTAACTACATATGAATTTTGAGTATAGCTTGGGCTACATGAGTCTCAAAATCAGAGAAAAAAAGATGCTAAAAGAGAGAGCTGAAGGAGTTGATGGGCAGAGTTTGAGGTGAGTGCGTAGAAGAGAAGCTGAGGAGAGAAGGTGTGTATGGAGACAGTTGAGGTTGAGCTGTTGGGACAGCACTCAAAATGAAGCGGCGGTGGCTGCTATGGAAAGTCCGGTGATAGGTAGTGTAGTTTTGAGGGGAACTGGGTGCCAAGAGGATGGGATGATCTGGTCCAGAGCTCATGGAGCAGGGTAGAAAGGCGGCAGTTAGGATGGGGCTGTTGTCTGAAGTAGGTGTCGGCTTCTAAGACTTTTAGATCTTGGTGTTCATTTACACACCTATTTCTTGCTTGTATGTGTAGGTGAATTTAGGTTGTTCCCAAGTGAGTGTCTTTTCCTCCTCCTTTCTGTTTGCAGGCTTGGGCAGCTTGCCACTATAGCTGGTATAGATCAGTCAGATTTCCACCTGCTAGGCCGTCCCCAGATGAACTCTACGGTTAATACACCTGTAGAAGAACAAAGGGCACTTGAAGATGAGAATCTGGATCTGAAACAGACTGCCATAGGACAAATGCAGGATATCCGAGTAAGTGGACCTGGCAGACCTTGGTTACAGCCCCCAGTTAGCGGATGGAGGAGGTTGGCCGTCACAGGACAATCTGCACCCAATATTTTTTCTTCTACCTCACCAAGACCCAGCCGCCAGTCTAAGACTTGTATGAGGAGCTGCTGGCTTGAGAGCTCAGTCATGTCACACCTTGGATACTTTACATACACAGAGAAGCTAGGAATTAGGTGTCTTAGCAATAGTTTTAGTATTTTATTGTGGAAAATTGAGGCTAATTATAAAAAAATTCTAAAAATATACAGCTAACTCTGGATATATATATGATATATATGAATCATATATATATAAAATCATATATATGATTAATTTTGAGTTGCCAATCACATGGTATCATATAATTAAGAAAACAAATGAGTATAGAATTTTCTGAGTGGGCTGGAGATGGCCTGACTGTTGAGAGAGCTAGAGCTCTCTCTTTTCCTGAGGACTTGAATAGAATACTTAGCTCCCATGTTGGGTGGCTCACAACCACCTGTAACTATAGCTCCATGGGATCCTATGATTCTTCTAGCCTCTACCGTCACGTACACGTCTCTCTCTCTTTCTCTCTCTCTCTCTCTCTCTCTGTCTCACACACACACACACAAAACTAAAAATAATAAAAGTAAACATGAAAAAAGTCACAGCTATACAATGAGGTTTCCACCTCTGTAGCGGCTCGCTTTGTTCTCAAGCTTTATTGTTTTCCTCGTAGTCTCAGAAGATTACAAGTGATGCTATGATTCCCTTACCTCCCGACACTGTCCAGGTTCCAGCTTCTACACAAGAGGCAGCGGGAGCGTCTAGAGACAGCCTGGGAGTTGTAACCCTGGAGCAGCTGGAGGGATCTGCAGCGGGATTCATTGCTCAAACAAGCTCTCCTGTAGCAGATGGCATTTCTGGAGGCAGGAGTCAAAGAGAAGAGGTGGTGTTGTCTAAATACAGCAGGTCTTCTTCAGAGAAAGGGAGCACAGCAAGTGAGCCCTCCAGAAGGCAGACTGCTGAGAGACACTCCAGGAAGGACCTGCTTTCTGACTCTGACTCTCCTGTGAACTCAAAAAGCAAAGGACCTGGGGGAAAAAGGTCTCTGCTTAATGAGCCAATTACAAGTGAATCTTTGAAAAAATGTGTTTCTATCAAGAAAGAAAATAGAATAGTAACTGTCTCATCTAAGAATATCAAAAGTAAACCCAATCCACTAGAACATTCTGAAAGTGATACTCTTGGGTCTGATTTTGAATTTCAGGAACATGTCCATTCGTCAGCATACCTGACCTGACGTAGGTCTAACCTTTTGAAATTATGATTTTTACCTTTAAATTTTAATAAATTTTCTTATGTTTTTATTATATTGAGTGATATATTAAAATACAGGGCTAGAAATACTATAGGGCAACTTTTCTATACTTATTTTTAGGCCTTGTTTTTTCTTTTCACTCACATGATTTATTTGGCACATATTTGTGAAAAGTCTAACTTATAAACACGTGTGGGTGTGGTGGCTTCCAGCAAATAAAGCAAAGCGTTTACCCTCGTGGAACTGCTGTGCTGTGGAGGAGACAAAACAGTAAAGCAGGGGGTGGGGCCAGCAAGGGCTGAATACCTGAAAGACTGCACATTTGGTCAAGTGGAGGAGTCGCACTCCAGAAAGCCGTTGGCTTACCCTAGTAATACCCAGAGCAGCAGACGTCTTCCCAGGTCCTTAACTACAATGACGTTTGCAACAGCTTTGGTTAACGTATACCAAGCCATTTTATAAATGAATTTGAGGAAACAGTATATGACTGGCCCAGAGTTGTAAGCTTAGAAATAGGTGATGCTGTTGAAGTTCTGGCTAGATCCAGTGTGCAGCATCGTTTAGTTATCCCGTTTCTCTGTTAGGGACAGGACAGCTCAAGGAAGATGCCAAAGAAAAGCCGTTGGACACTGGCAGTTCATGAGCAGGGCTGTTGGAGGCACATCTGTCCCTTACCCCAGTTGGGCAGAGTATGTAAGAGCATGAACTAACCCTAGACTAGTTGTCCCTGCCTGGCAAAACACATAATCCTGTACCACAACCAGACTGTCGTGGAGACGGGTGTGAAGAGAGCTGGTGGTGTTAGGATCTCTTGTAGACAGCCCTGCCTGATGTGATGGTAAAGAGGGCTATGCGTTCATTAATCATCGATTATCACAGGGAAAAACTGCAGGATGTGGTCTTGTCTCCACCCTTTAACAGAAGGGAAGACATGTCTTTACCGTATTATATTGTATAGTGGTGCTGCTGGGAATTTAGTCATGAGGGAGGCCATCTAGAGAGAATAAAGGTTGTATCTAACAAGCATTCACCTCACATCCTCAGTAAAGTTAAACTGGCTAGATTCTCGTGGCTAAGGACCTGAAGAGAAGGCGGTGCCTGAGACAGGGAGCAGCGTACAGAGGTGAACCGAGCCTCTAGTGCTGTGTTTGGAAAACTTCAGCCACAGCATTAGCCTACTGGAGCCATACAGGCCCTGGCCAGGGAGACCACAGAAGCTCTTCCAGTCTATGCCTTGTTGGGGTGGAAAAAGTGAAGGGAAAGCCAAAATTACACGTGTAGGTTTCAGTTTATCTTTTAACTTTTTGGTGCTCGGGATTTCAGGATTGAACTGAGGCTTCACGTGCCAGGGGTCACACTCTAGACCCTTAGCCTTACTACTGAAGCACCAGCGAGTTTTCCCTCCTTTTCTTTCATCCCTAGTGCTGGGATTAAAGGCGTATGCTACTATGCCTGGCTGTGGTTTTGTCTTCATTTATTTTTATTGTTGTTTTTTATTTTGATTTTGGGTTTTTTGTTTCGGGGGGGGGGGTGTACATGCATGCTATGGAATGGAGCCAGGACCTTGCACACAGTAGACACTCTGTCACCGAGCTGTATCTTACCCAACCTGTTCCTTTCCTACCCCTCACCCTGTTCTCTCATGAAAGAACATTGGATTTTGTCAAAGTTGGTTGGTTGGTTGGTTTTCTGAGTTTGTTGAGATGATAGTGTGATTTTTTTTTCCTATAAGTTTGTTTATATGATTTATTTCACTTACTGACTTCCATGTATTGAACCATCCCTGTATTTCTGGGATAAAACTTACGTGATCATGGTGGATGATCTTACTATGTGCCTGCGTTTAGTTTGTTAGTGTTTTATTGAGTCTGGGTTGTTGCTGGAGTGTATTTTTATTGGAGTAAAACTGGCTTCATAGAATGAGTTGGGGGGGGGGGTGTCCTTCTGGTTTAGTTTATTTTTGAATAATTTAAGAAGGATTGGCCTTGGTGGCAGGGAGCACAAGCAAGCCAGATTGAGGGTGTGAAGGCAGCAAGGGCATCCCCCGCCTCTCACCTGCCCAGTGGTGGCACGGGCAAGGGAGAGATGCCCTACCCCACTTCAGCCCTGGCCACCTGCAACAGGCCGGGTACCTTTCCTGAGCACCGGCCTGGTTGAGAGGACACGGGTGAGTCACTGGAGGACTGGAGGACGGGAGAGCTGGAGAGCTGGCGCCGCCCCTTGCTGGCTGAGCCATTGGGTGAGCTAGCCAGGCTAGGGCTGCAGAGCTGGTGGGCTCACCAACACAGCTAACAGCCTAGGGCTTTGAGTTGGCCCACCCCAACATCTACCTCATCTATGAACTGCTGGGGCACAGGAAGGGGCCGGTCCTGCAGATCCGAAGCTACAGGATCTCCATGACTCGGCAACAACAGGAAATCTGAGAGGAGTCCCAGTGAGGATCCAGTATCGATGGTGTAGCAGAAGCTGTAGGCTTTGAACCAAAACCAATGTCTCACTGCAAAGCACATTTCCAAGTAAAGATGTGTGGGCAAAAGGGGAGACTGACGCACTGGGACACGGGGCAGCTTCCAGACAAGATGGGGTTCTTGCTGTTTTTAATTCTTACTTTTATTTTTTATTTTCTTTTGAGAAGGAGGTTACAAGGGTGGAAGGTGGATATGAAGGGATGGGGAGATTAGTGAGAATGGGGTGCATGATGTGAAATTCACAAAGAACCAATGAAAGGATTTTAAAAATCCCTTATTCTGAATTTCTTTAGTAACAGTTATAATGTTTTCTGAATCTGTTAACTTGGGTCCTCCTTTGTTTCTTTTGGTTACTTGGGCCAAGGGTCTCTCAATTTTTTATCTTCTCAAAGAACCAGTTCTTAGATTTCTTGATTCGTTGTATTATTTTCTTTCTATTTTACTAATTCTGCTTTGATTATTAATAATTTTTGCTTTGTGTTTGGTTCGTTCTTTTTCTAAATTCTTAATGTATCATTAAGTCATTTATTTGTGCTCTGATTTTTTAAGATATATATATATATATATATATATAGTGAGTACACTGTAGCTACTGTAGCTGTACCTAAACACCAGAAGAGGGCATCGGATCCCATTACAGATGGACAGGTGGTTGTGAGCCACCATGTGGTTGCTGGGAATTGAACTCAGGACCTCTGGAAAAGCAGTCAGTGCTCTCAATCGCTAAGCCACCTCTCCAGCCCCCTTGTGCTCTGATTTTTTAATGTAGGCATGATACGAATGTCTTAGAGTCTCTTTTAGTATGTTCCAGAGAGTTGTTTTAAATTTAACTTTTAGATGTTTTTATTTTATGTGTATGGGAGTTTTGCCTGCATATGTCTGTGCACAGCATGCATGCAGTGCCCACAGAGGCCAGAAGGCATCAGACACCCTCCAACTGGAGATAACAGATGGTTGTAAACCGCTTGGTGTGATGGGAACTGAACCTGGGTTCTGTAGAAGAGCACACAGTACTTTCAACTCCTGAGCCTCTGTACCAGAGGTTTTGTTGTGTTGTGGTTTAATTTTCACTAGTTCCAGGTATATTTTAATCTCTCTCTTGTTTTCTTCTTTGATCTAGTCATCATCAGTAATGAGTTTATGCACTTACTAGAGACTGGTTTGCTGTTGGCTTTAAGTTTTATCACATAATGCTCAGATAGGATTCATGGGATTATTTCTTTTTTTTTTCTGATTTTGTTATGGATGGGTGTGTGTGTGTGTGTGTGTGTGTGTGTGTGTGTGTGTGTCCCAGAATGTAGAGAAGCTTCCATGGGTGTATAGGGTGTATATTCTTTAGTGTTGGGTGGAATATTCTATAGACAACTGTTATATTCATTTGATGTCTGATGTAAATTAATTTTGATGTTTCTTTGTTTATGTTTTGTGTGGATGACTTATCTATGGGAGAAAGCAGGGTATTTAAATCACATACTATTATTGGGTTGGTGTTAATCAATTTCTTTAATACTAGAAGTATGCGTTTTATGAAATTGGGTGCACCAGAGTTTCATGCATATATGTTTAGGATAATAATGTTTCCTTGATTAAAATGTCCCATTGATTAGAATGAAGTACCCTTCCTTCTCTTCTGATTACTTTTGGTTTAAAGGTTTTTTGTTTTGGTTTGGTTTGGTTTGGTGTTTTTTTTTTTTTTTTTTTTTGCTGGATTTTAGGATAGCAATACCTGCCAGCTTCCTGATTTCATTTCTTCGGAATACTTCCTTCCACCCTTTTGCTTTAAGTGTTACCTCTCTTTATAGCTGAGTTTCTTGTAGACAAAAGAAAAATGGATTTTGTCCCTTTATACATTCAACTAGTCTATGTCTTTTTCTAGAGAGTTGAGGCCATTAATATTTAAAGTTAATACTGAAAAATGTGTTTAATTGCCATCTCTTTTTTGCTGCTTATGTTCTTGTTTGTACTTTATATTTTATTAATATAGCTTCATTTGGCTTCTTTCTGGAGTCTCTTGTATATGCTTATTTTTCTCTTTATTTCAAAGTATTGTATCCAATATTCTCTTTAGGGTTGTTTTGGTGAGCATGAAATTTGGGAGCTTTTTGTGTCATGTAATTGTATATTTCTCCTCCTACTACAGCGGAGAGTTTTGCTAAGTATAGTACCATGAACCACAGACTAACAAATCCTCCAGTGCCAGACACGAGAAATCTCCACTAGAATTGTTGGTCAGGGTAGTCCAAGTGACTCCAAAGCGATAAAGGTTGTGCTGTAGCCCATTGTTGCCTCTGAGGGGTTGAAGGTAATCCCTCTTGCTGAGGACACCACACTTCAAACATGGGACTCAAAGACTGAGCTGGGTCTCACCTGAGAGACTCCTTCCTGCATTCTCATTTGCACAGTACTAGAAAGTATGATGTAACCTGTCAAGGGATGGAAATAATCCATATGAATCACAACCAGCATGACAGGATACCCTTAAAATTGCAGTGGTGGTACACATGTTTTGGTGGTAATCAACAGCTGTTTAATTGGACTCAAAGCTCACTCAGCAGGAAGGAAATCGAGCTTGGAACCAGAAACCTAGCTGATTACTTGGGGCTGGCTAATGAGGTCATGGATCTCAAAAGAAAACCCACCACATCCACTTCACTAGAGCAACATAATTCCTAATTGGATTCTAAAATTCTTAGAGCCGAGGATTAGTGTAACTCTCACTACCCCTCAAAGAAGCATTTCCTTGTAGCAGATAGAAACAATTACAGAAAATCACAACTAGTCATAGTGCAGTATCCATGGGTCATGGGGAGCCTAGCTCTAAAGACCACACATATACCATTGTGTATCTATAACACAGTACCTGCACCTAAGATATACTGGCTGGTTTTGTGTGTCAACTTGACACAAGCTGAAGTTATCACAGAGAACGGAGCCTCCCTTGAGGAAATGTCTCCATGAGATCCAGGTGTAAGGCATTTTCTCAATTAGTGATCAAGGGGGGAGGGCCCATTGTGGGTGGTGCCATCCTTGGGCTGGTAGTCTTGGGTTCTATAAGAAAGCAAGCTGAGCAAGCCAAGAGAAGCAAGCCAGTAAGGAACATCCCTCCATGGCCTCTACCTCAGCTTTTGCTTCCTGACCTGCTTGAGTTCCAGTCCTGACTTCCTTTAGTGATGAACAGCAATGTGTAAGTGTAAGCTCAATAAACCTTTTCCTCCCCAACTTGCTTCTTGGTCATGTTTGTGCAGGAATAGAAACCCTGACAAAGACATAAGGCTCAGGGACCATCTCTGATGAGGAGCTGAAAAGATTGTAAGAGCCAGAGGACCAAGGAAGTCTGTTATGATATAGTAACTGCTAGAAATGACAAGAAAGTTACTATGATACTTCAACTATGTGGTTGCCCAAACCAGACCTGGACAGGGAATGAGGAGATCTCACTGGATCCCGTTTGTAGAATCCCCTAGACAAATGCAGGCAACTAATGAAGCTGAGAGAGGAAGAAGTAGCTTCTCCTGGGTTTTCTGTAATGCTCTAAGATCCATGACAACATGGTCAGCCTTGAAATCATACAGACCCTAGTCATACTAAATGGACTCAACAGGTTGTGTTTGCATACTTAGGCATTTATATGCATATGTGTACATACACACATACACAGAGAGAGAGAGAGAGAGAGAGAGGAAACAGGAATCAAAGTAAAAGAGGCCATCAAATTGAGAGGAAGTAGGGACAAGACTCGGTTTGTGAAAAATAAAGACTTTGGGGGGACTGACAGAACCCCGAGCTGATCTGCTGGCATGTGATTCAGCCACTAGGAAAGCTCAACCAGGAAGTAGCACATGCTGGTGTACCAACACACCATAGTTTTGAACATAGATGCAATATCCAATTAGAATATGTGGAGATGATAGATCCCCATTTGTAAAAGCTGTAAGAAATATCTAGGGAAAAGGTTGCTTTATCATCAGGAAGGTTTATCAAAACGTTTAATTGACAGATATTAATGAATTGGTGATGATTCTGGAGATAATGTAAGAAAGTGAGCACTTGCAGTCATTGCTGGGGGTTTAAGTTAACCTATGGTTTTTTTGATTTTTGTTTTTTTTTTACTGTTCTAAATTGTTTATTGGGTATGAATTTTATAAATATTATGTATATTAGTGGTAACGGTGGAGCTAGAAAGTATTACACCTTCTCCAGGCTGCACGGCAAGAACCACCAAGACCACAGCTCTTGCGGCCAACAGATGTCAGACCACGCGTCTGTTTGTGGACTGGTTTGGTGATCCACTGGGTGTCAGGATTTCTTCTGATAGCTTTATGGAATGGATCCACGAGGACAAGCTCAAAACATTTACATGTGGAATCTTCACTAGCCCAGTAGGAATTCAGGACTCTCAAAGCTCCATAACAGTGCCCAGCTCTCTCCTCAGCAACAGACTGAAGGCTTCCAGCAAATTTTAGCTGGTTAACACCATGGTAGACAGGCTTGCTGTATATTGCACCCTTAGGAACCCGCTGTTTGTAACTACCAAGGCAGACATGAGCCCTGTAAGTGACAAAACCTTGCTTAGCCTTGTATCTCAGCCTTCGAGCTTTATCAGGCCGGATGAGGTGGGGAACCCTGTGCAGGCCAGAGAGCTGGCTGTATTGCCAGCAGCAGACCCTGAGAAGAAAGTGCATCATGTTGGACTGCTTCTTCTTCTATAGCTCCTGGATGTATTTGTATGTATCCACCTTGGCTCACCTGATGGCTGCTACAAGAGGAAAGGAAGAAGCCTTTCTCCCACAATCCCTTTTGTGGCTCCTCGATTTTTTAAAAAAAATATGGATAATTTGGCAGTTACATGAAGTAATAATTAATTTAATAATTCTTCAATACCCATCCCAATGTTATGGGTCCCTAATGAAAGACACACACACAATCTTTATATTTTGATATGCCTAAAACATCTCAATGGCTGTGCCACTTCCTAACCTCCAAGTGGCTAACCCACCTCCCTCCGATATTCCTGAGTTATTACTTGCTAAATCCTATATTCCATCTTGGCTGTCCTGGACTCAATTGGGCATCCCTTTTGGGCAGCTCTCCCTGAGCTCCTACATGGCTGCAATGCTCTCTGTCCCACACCTTCTCAGGTGTGGAGTCTCCTCTCTTCCACCTCTCTACGCACGGTGGATCTCCTTCTTTTCCTTCCTCTCTGTCCCTAGCCAGGAATCCTCAGAGCCCCTCCTTTGTCTGCCCTGCCCAGCCATTGGCTATCCGCATCTTTGTTTACCAATCAGAACCAACAGGGGGCAGGTTACATGTGTACACTCCAGTGAGCCACTCTGGGAACGTAATTAGCACAAGCATAAAGCAGCCACACATACTTAGTATTTAAAACGTGTCTGCCGAATTCAAACTGCAGTTACGCAGCATAAAAAGGTATCCATGCATTTGTCCAAAGAGCTAGCTGTGAGAATGTACACAGAAGCATTTTTCTAAACATTAGAAAACATAATTGCTCATGAAGGCAGGAAGTGTTGAACTGGAGAACACCAACCTCTGCCATGTAATATTCTGCAGCAGATAAAGCATGAGCATAAAAATGTTCCTAAGCATACTGAACTGACAGCGCCATACTCAATCGTGTCCTTTGGCTTGTGTTCATATGGCTCAAGCTGGCTCACATCTATCTAATGAACACTTTAGTCTGTGTGCCTATAAAATAGCAACAAGTGGTTGACAGGGGTTTCTCCGGCCCGAGGCAGCTGTGTTGAGAGGGTAGAAGTGAAAGGTGATGCCACGTTTTACTCTACATACGGAAGGATTTTTATATTTTTTTTTTTTAAAAAAACAAGCATGTTTTTATGTCTGACAAGTAAAATTGTAATTTCTCCTTAGAAAATTTGCAAAATGAATATGTATAATCTGCTATTCTTCATCTCTCAGGTCCATTCTATGTTTATGTTTCTTCTAGTTCCTTATTTATGTGAATGGGAATGAGCTTAAAACCTTTAAGAACAGCCAGGTAGTGATGGCGAATCCTTTCAATCCCAGCACTTGGGAGGTAGAGGCAGGCAGAGTTTTAGGCTAGCTTGGTCTACAAAGTGAGTCCCAGGACAGCCAGGGTTACCAAAGAAAGTCTGTCTCAAAAAACAAAACAAAACAAAACCAACAACAACAACAAAACACCAAAAAAACAAAAACAAACAAAAAACAAACAAAAACAAAAAACAAAACAATCCCCCCCCAAACAACAAAAAAATCAAAAACAAAACCAGAACAAAACAAAAAAGCTTTAAGAACTTCGGATCTACAGCGCTGATGTATTTTTTTTTTAACTGTAGCTTACAGTAAAAAGTAATGATTTCTGTAGAATGAAAGGTAGTGAGGACTGGGGTGTAGCTCAGTATAGTGCTTGCCTGTGCATAAACCCTGCGTTTGATCCTGCCCCACCTGCCTGGGCGCACACAAATGGAAAATTCCACCAAGCAAGGCTGTGCATCCAGTGAGTCACACGGATAGGGGCTGTTCTAGTTCGTCTTTAGAGAAAATCCCTTCACAGCTTACTGTTTTGCAATCCACTACAGGTCACGTCCTGCAGTTTGAAAAACGTTTCCCACAACCACTCTGTGGACCTTGACAAAGCTGTTCCTCGTGCACAAGTTCATTCCACTTTATGGGCAGAAGGCATTGCGGCTCTGCTGTCTTACCCCCAGAACCTAGCTCCCTTCAGCTGGGTAATGCTCAACAGGTCGCTTTCATTAAATGTGCTTTAGAAACGCTTTCGTGGACTAAAAGCTTGAGCTTTCAAAGGGACAGACACATCTATTTAAGAGCTTTTAAATCCTGTTTGGACAAAATGAAGAAAAGCAAGAAGACTCTCAGTGATGGAAGGCACTCACTGGATACGCCCAGCGGCCCCACAGGCACCGAATGTACCAGCAAGGGAACGCCTCCAACGAGGGCCCACTTCTCAGTACAGAATGTAAATTTTAAACCAATGTGAATTTACAAAGAAAGAAACCGGGGTACTTTAGAACTAGATAAGAACATCCTCCCCCTGGATGACATAGATCATTAACTTTGTTCAGGGGGACCTGCGGAGATGTCCCCGTAGATTGTTTGTTCAGTGCTTGAGAAAGATAATCCTCAGGATCCCTGACATTCAGGGGAAGTGTTTATCTCTTCCAAAAAAAAAAAAAGCCAGACACACTCCATAAAATCTTAGCAATAGATCCTCCCAGCTGAAGACCTGGAAGGGTAAAATTTGAGTAGGGTCTGGGAATATTAAAATCTGTTTACCCCCGGGCAGTGGTGGCGCACGCCTTTAATCCCAGCACTTGGGAGGCAGAGGCAGGTGGATTTCTGAGTTCAAGGCCAGCCTGGTCTACAGAGTGAATTCCAGGACAGTCAGGGCTATACAGAGAAACCCTGTCTCAAAAAATCAAAACAAAACAAAACAAAACAAAAAAATCTGTTTACCTACCAGTCAGCTCTGATTCCTTTGCTAAAACTGTATGTAGCTCTCCCAGAGACCGACTGTGTTATTGAATCACAGACAGGAAGCACCTTCTCACTCTACGTCCTGTCTCACTAACCTACAAGATGCGAGTGTTCTCTTTCTTTTGAAGGACAGTACATACTGTTAGGAGGCTGCAGAGAAGCAACGGGCAGAAGCTGGATCTACTTCCAGCCTGGTTTCTTCCCAGTGTGGCCCTTTGCACTCTTCTTTCTCATAAGCTCATTCCACAGTGATGAACCGCAGAGCCGTGATCAGAGGCCTTGGCTGTGAGCGAAGCCTTTATGAGAGCTTTTCTTTTATGTCCAACTAGAACTTCAGGTCTAACACCTTCATCCGACCTTGATTTTTCTATGCTTCCCAAGTGCTTTTTTTTTTTTTTTTTAAAAGGACCCAGATAGTTCTTTCCTCAAATCTGAAATGAGTCATTCTACACATTGCAAAGATCACAATCTTTTACAGGCTTTTTATTTCCATGTTTGGTTAGCTTGAGAGCTATGACTTTTCTGTGCAATAAAAAGATTCTTCTCTACTATGCTCTGTATAGTAAAAGTCACCTAAAGTCTTAGCTATGTGGGAAGCTGAAGCAGGAGGCCAGCCTGGCATCACAGGGAGATCATCTCACCTTGGGGAAATGGCTCAGTGGGTAAGACTGCTTGTAGTACAAGCAGGAAGACCTGAGTTCTAGTTCCCAGGGCCACATAAAATCCCGGCACGGCTAGGCATGGTGGTACAATTCTTCAATATCAAGAGATTAAAGACTTGAGAGGCAGAAGCAGGTGGATCTCTGAGTTTGAGGCTTGCCTGCTTTACCCAGTGAGTTCCAGGATAGATAGGGATATATATTAAGACCTTGTCTCAAACAAACAAACAAACAAACAAAAAAACAAAACAAAATTTTAAGTTAGAGGTGGCAGCGTGTGCTTGTCACCTTAGCACCGGGGGACAGAGACAAGTGAATCCTGAGAGCTCTCTGGTCAGCCAATCTAGTTTATGTTTCAATGAGAGATCCCGAAAAGCAAGAATAGGAAGAAACTCCTTGTCCTGTGTCATTGATATGCATAGACCATGGACATCCACATCTGCACATCCATGTGCACATCCCATCCACACATATCCCATACATCACACACACACGCGCGCGCGCACACACACACACACACACACAAACAAAAGTAAATCAACTAACTAAAAAATTCTTCTCTAGCTCTGGATTCCATCTCCTCAGTCTCTCTCAGAGGGAAGTCCTGTGCCTTTGGCCTAGTCTGGTGAGTATCATCAGCCTTGCTGGTGCTTTGCCTTCTGAATTATGCAGCAGTTCTGCAGGCATAGGACTCCTGTCAAGAATCACTCTGCCAACTGAGTAATTGGTTCATTTACTCAGGTAAGCCAGAATCTCATGTGGAAGGAACAAGGCTGCTTACCAGAGCAGGTTACAGTCTTTCCTCGAAATAGGTAAAGAGACACCTCTGACATAGGTTTGCTTTGAATAGTTTTGAGAGGCCATCAGCTTAGAAGATAGCCAGTGAACAGTAAGACATGCTGCAACAAGAAAGAGACAACAGACTGTTAACTGCTTCAGAGCATTGGGTTGCTTCCAGTCACTTCCATTGGCATGGACTTCAGATAGACAGTCATAGTCTCCCCACCACTGGCATGTGAGGCCCGTTGACAGACCCTGCACCCAGAAGAGCCTGGGCAGGAAATTGCTTTAGACTTTAATTACCTTTATTGTTATTATTCTTTTATTTGCATAGGTGTTTTGCCTACATGTAAGTCTGTGTACCATGTGCATGTGTCCTAGCTGTAGAATCCTAAAGAAAACATTGGATCCCCTAGAACCAGAGTTATAGACAGTTGGGTGCTAGTAGTCAAACCTGAGTCCTCGGCAAGAGCAGCCAGTGATTTTAACTAGTGAGCCATCTCTCCAGCTCCTAGACTTTCCTTTCTTTAGCTCAACATCCAAGCTGAAGGGGATTTGAATGATTTTAATAATTCCCTGAGAATGTAAAATGTGTGTAACATATATTTGCTTAGATCAAGGCAATGTGATGTTGCCAGAATGTATTAATTTGAGAAGTGTTGCATAATCTCTGGGGAGCTCGACAGACTGTCCTGCTCAGGAAAATTTAAGGTGGAACACTGACTTGGAGAAAGAGGTTTTAAGTTAGAGATGGATAGCCTTGGGTAAGTTCAACTTGTGTCTCTTCAGACCCATGTTAGAGACCTCAGAATCCAGTGACTGATCTCTGGAGGATGCTTGCAGGAATGGGCATGGGAGCAGCCTCTTAGAGGACTCTCTCTCACACAGCCAGTACGTTTTCCAGGCAGGTTGGCTGCACAATACTGTGCAGAGCCTGTTCTTCAGATGTCAGCATGAATCCATGGATTGGTAGCTGAGTGTCTGCATTCCCAGAGTTTGGAGAGCTGCGTTTCCCCTCTTCTTTACAGACTCCTGCATTACCCAGTAGCGTGATTCATTCAGACTGGTGATAGGAGAGGCAAAGGCCATGAGCTCAAGTCCTCTCCACTTCTGGGTCTTGTCTGTCCTCAGGCAGCCTACAGTCTTCTGCATTTGCCATTCTTTGCTAACAAATTTGCTAATACTTTTTCTGCCTCTGTTGCAAGACAGGGTATGCCAGGCCAGCCCTTGCCACCTAGGTACACTCCATTTGTGGGGAAGAAAGGGAAAACTGTCCTGGGTATGCCTCCCAGTTTAGTTGACAATCCACCTCTGTAGCTGTACCCAATTAATGCTACTCAAATTGATCCTGGCAGCCGCGCTGTCCGTGATACCTGCCCCAATGTTCTGGGTTCCCAAATGAAAGACACATACATATTTTCATATGCCTTAAACAGCTCAATGGCTGGGCCACTTCCTATCCTCTACGTGGCTAATCTACCTCCCTCCGATATTCCCAAGTTATTATTTACTAAAATCTATATTCCATCTTAGCTGCCCTGGACCCAGTTGGGCAGCCACTCTTCCCCAGCTCTTACATGGCAGCTATCTCTCTGTCATCTGTCTTCTCAAGTGTGGCATCTTTCCTATCTTCCTCCTGTCATGGCGAAGCTCCTTCTTCCTCCCTCGGTCCACATCTGTCTCCCTGCCCAGCCATTAGCCTCTGGCAACCTTATTTACCAATCAAAACCAACTGGGGGCAGGGTTCCCTCAGTGTCTTACATGCAGACATATGGATTCTTGTGTAATTTTGAGGACCCAAATTATCATAATACAAGTATCATTAGACTAAACAAGATCCAGAAGTCACGTTGACATATATGGCAACTCCAGATAACAGCTATGCATAATCTAGTCAAAATTAATTCAAATTTTAATAAATAGATAAAGATAAAATGAGCAAAGGCTACGTAGTATTCAATTTCTATAGGTGCTTCTAATATTTATGATAAGTTTTATTTGGGCTCAAAACTTCGGCAGGAGCTGAGTAGGCTTAACTGGTATTATAAAAACTCAGCTGAGTGTCTTCTTTCACAGATCAAGGAGCACAACAGAGAGCTTCAGGGTCCCACCTACACATTGTTGCTCTGTCATGGAGAGATGGATTTCCATAGGAAATAACCTCACTTCCATTAAGAGAACTACTATTAAAAGCAGCAAAATCAAGCTGGGCTTGGTAGTGCAGGCCTGCAAGGCCAGCTGCTCAGGAGGCTAAAGTGTGAGGATAGCAAGTTTGCGACTTGCCTGGGCTATGGAGTGAGTTCAAATCCCACCCTGGTAACTGAGTGAGACCTTGTCTCAAAATACAGAAAGTAAACAGAGGGCTGGGCATGTAGTTCATCAGTAGGCACTTGCTTCACTAAATTAACAACAGAACTGTCATATGCTCTATGCTCCACCTCTGGATATCTGAGAGAAGCGAAAGCAAGGCCTTCGTTGCTGGCACTCCCTTTTCTCTGTGTCCTGGGGGTAAAAGTAAGCTACCTCACACTCCTGCTGCCATGGCCTTCTTTACCAGGATAGACTTTAAACCAGGTAGCTCCCCAGGCCACTGTAGCTGGGGAGAGGGTGCCAATCTACATCTCAAGCTGTCAGTCTCACAGGCACATTCCTGTCTGCAATCCGAGTACTAGGGAGGTGAAAGCAAAGGAATCAGAGGTTCCAAGTCATCTTTAGCTGAAGACTGATGACATCATCCTCGAGGTGCTAGTGTTTCAGGGATTCAAGAGGTAACAGTTAACAGAGGCATGCGGCAAACTTCCAGAAAGCCACAAAGGCCAGGATATGTAACACAGACATGCATTCCTCGAGAGGAGCTCCTGAGAAGCCATTATTGCGGGAAACTGAAGGTGAAGTCTGAGTTGCAATGGAGACCTTAGCAATGTGGAACATGGAGCCTCTTCCAAGAAAAGATGCAAACACTGAATGGCACTGGCCAGTGAGAGAACTTTGTGGACTGCAGACAACAGAACTGGACCGGTAGGGATGTCAGATCTGTTGGAGGCTGGATGATGCCACCAAAAGACTGAGGTGTTGGACTTGGAACTTTATAATCTAGTGTTTGTTCTGCTGAGTCTCAAAGTCCTTTCGGTCCTGCCTTTCCTGCTATGTTCCGATGCTTCTATTTAGAGCAAGGTTGCTCTGTGCTGCTGTATTTTGGAAATGTATATATTCACAGATTTATTTATTTATTTCTGTTTTATTAGTATGGGTGTTGTACCTATACTTGTCTGTGCACCACATGCCTACAGTGCCCATGGAGAACAGAAGATAGCATAGGATCTTTTGAAACTGGAGTTACAGATGGCTTGTTAGCCATGTGAGTGCTGGCAAACCAGACCATTTCCGTATTTTTCTTGTAAAAGGAGAGATGAGCTCTTTATTCTTTTTTGAGTTTTTCAATCCAAAAAAATAAAATCAATAAATCTCAGATGCTCAGTCTGAGGTGACGGGATAGAAAGTGCAGAGATGTCTTTGAGAAATACTTTTTAAATATTTTATTTAGTGTGTGTAGCTGAGGATGGCTGGATGCTGCGGGGCTCTTGCGGAGGTTAGAGAGCAGTTTTCATGAGCTGGTTCTCTCCTTCCATGTGTGGGTTCTGGAGATGGCTAGGTTCTAGGCTGCCAGGCTTTGAGGCAAATACCTTTACCTGCTGGGCTACCTCACCACCCTAGTGATTATTGCTTATTTATATTTGAGACAGGGTTTCCTGTAGTGCTAGCAGGGCTGGCCTTGAATTTCTGATCTTCCTTTCTCTATCTCCCAAGCGCTGGGATTGCAGGCGTGCACCAGCACTCTCAGCTAAAATGCATTTTTTAAAGCACTAGAATGGATAAGAACGTTCTTGCGTGATTTATGTTTCCCAGGAATGTATTGTACTCTGAATTCAGCTGCGTAAGGTTATATGCAATTTAGAACCATCAATATTTAAAGTAAAGCCTTTTTGCTTTTGTAATATCGCCTCACACCTTGGTTCAGTAAAATGCATTAACTGCTGATTTTCTGTCGGGACAAGTAACTCATGTTATGTAGCCTCTTCACATGGATAATGAATTTAAATATCCAGGAGATTGGGAAAATCATGAAAAGTCCTCAGGATTTGGAGACGAGGTTCTGGGCAGGTCTGTGTAAAGGAGGAAAGGCAAGTATAAACATGGCACCTGCCTTCCAGTCCCTGGGCACCCCTGCAGACAGCATCTCCTTTGGGGGAGCTGAATTACTCCCACCTCTTTCTGATACTGTTGTTTTAGTGAGTGCTGCCTACCCTGTCACTATGCTCTGCTGGGTGTGGGACTCAGTGTGTGACCTGAGGACATTGGAGTCCTGCCAAGATGACTTTCAATGTAGAAACAAGGACGGAAGAGTCTCTTCTTACTGATGAAGATGGCGCAATCACTGGCACTGGTTGGCCCTTGGGGCAACTTCCAGAATGAGTGAAGGAAAAGATGTGAAGACAAGAGCAGGAAGGACTGCACTGGGGGTTTTGTTTAGCTAGTCACTGACCGGCAGCCTTCCCTTAGTCCACCTACCCTGAGGTCTGGTTCTGTGAATACCGTTTTTCTTTAGCCTAAACTGGTTGGAATTGTATTTCTATTACTTTCCAAGGGTCTGAGAGTGCAGCTCAAGGTACTGGGTATAGGCTAGCTAGTATACACAATGAATAAAGAAATAGAAAATAAAATAAAGGAGACAAAGAGTGTCAAGAAAACTCCCCAAAAAACAAACAAAAAAAGAAAGCGTCCTCCTTGCCTATCTTTTGAAGGGCCAGAATTTTATTAAGAAGTAGAGTAATATAGCTCCTTGCAGCAGCAGGAGCTCTGCAAACAGGTTTCCCAAGAAGATGGGTTGCATGCCATACCCTGAGGGAAGTTAGCCATTGGTTAGCAATTGCAGAAAGACTAAAGACCAGGGCAATGACGTCATTAAACTTGGTGATAACCAGATGAGCAGAAGTGGAAATCAGTTTAGAATAAAAAGATGTCACAGCCCTACAGAGAGCAATGGGAAGCCTTAGCAAAGGTTGTGAAGGCCCTAGCAGATTAAATCTATGGCTTTAGACACAGCAGGGCTTCCTCAGGGACAAAGAACATCCTCAGGAACTCTCTTCTGCAACCTGGGTCCTGTTGGAAAGGATCCACCGAGGGACTCCGCATGGTCAAGCAGCAGAGCAAAACTGAAAATAGTCCTGTATTGCTTGCAGCTCTCCACTTGATTTTTCCCACACAGGTTCAACAGCTTTCTCTGCTCATGCCCTTCATTTTCTAGATCTTATCTGATCATGCAGGTTCAGCTTATGTTCTGCTGAACCGGTTTCCTTCCTGGGAGAATTGAAATGGCTTTTCTGACAGCTTTAAATCGCTTTTGAAAACAAGGCAGTGTGCATCACAAAGGATTACATCTGCTACAGCAGAGATGCTGCAGTTTGATGTCCTCTCCTTGGTTCAATGACTAGAGACTTGTGGACTCTGGGCATGTCCTCAGCCGGCAGGTTAGGGAAGTGGCTCAGTGGTACAGAGCTTTCCAAGCAAGCGTGAGTTCCTGTTTAACCCTCAACACTGGAAAGGAACCAAAACAGAATGAAACACACTTGAGTCCACCTTTTCCCTTCATGAAATGGGAAAATAGTTATCACTGATGTATAAAGATATACCAGGAAGGCCAAAGGGAAGGCCTGTGTGCCCTGCAGAGCAAGTTATCCCTTTGGGACACTTTATAAAGTGCAGGAGTTGCCCTAAATCCCTAAGATTTGTGTCTTGAATTAGAAAGTTCGACATCAAATGCTGTACCTTCACACTTATATATAGCACACAGTGAAAATATTTCAGGGCTGGTTAGATGGCTCAGAGGCGAAAGCGAAGCTGACGATCTGAGTTCGATTCCTAGAGCCTGCATAAAGATGGAGGGAGAGTGTCCTCAGACTCCATGTGTGTGGCTGTGGTGCATGCCTGTTACTTTAATAACAGTGAATAAAATGTATTGAAATGAAAAGATCGGTCGTTTGGCACATGAAAATAGTCCTGTATTGCTTGCAGCTCTCCACTTGATTTTTCATAAGCATCTTCTTTAGAAGATAAAAAAGAGAAGAAAAAAGAAAGAAATAGGATTCATGCCGCCACACAGGCTCCTGAATTACACAGAGCCAGTAGATCAGGCTAGGGTTCATTATTCATCCAATATTTCAAGAGAATTTGTTTGAAGATTTGAGCACATAACACCCACTGCAGGTATAATTCCCTGTCATCTAAATGTCCCCTGTTGTTACACAGCTAAAGGATGCTAGAACATTTAGAGCTATAATTTAATTTATTTATTTTTTTTAAATTATCTTTTCCATTTGTAACATCTGGAAAACAATTCCTAAATCCTCAGCCAGTCTTCAGGGAACAGCTTAGATTCGCAAAAGAATATGACGGCTCCTTTTCAATGCTTCAGGGCAATGCTGGGAGAAGGTAGCTATCAGACCTCATGGGCAGATGTCTCTAAATGGCAAGTGGAACCGTGCTAAACAGAACTGCTAAGGTTGAAGCAGATTCAAAAACCTTGGTATACCTCATTGTTGAGAACATTAGGTGTTAGAATCAGCTCCCCGTCAGACTATCTGTCCTGGAACACATGACCACAAAGCCCCATAAGAGGACCATGACAATCGGTCACATAGCATCAAAACCTAGATTTCTCCATGCTAATGAGGTATATAGATAGGCTTCAAGTGTTTAGCCAGTGAGCTTCCCTTCCTGAGCATCCCTTCCTGCAAAATGTATTTAATTCCTGGTTCACCCTGAGTAAGACACATGCATTTTCATTTGCCATGAACAAAACAGTTTGGACAAGCAAGGACTATCTCCATTAAGAATTGTTGTGGGGGTAGGCCTTTGTTGGAAAGAGCTGCACTGAGATCTCTCTCGTAGAAGGCCTCTCTTCCAGTCCCTGCATACTTTTGGCACTCACTCAGAGCTAAGCCAGATTCCACCGCTTGGGCCAGAGGACCCCCATTCTCAACACCTCGAGGTCCCAAGCGGTGTCTGGGGGACACAGGAGTTTGAGACCCACAGCCTCCATCCCAGATCTTGCAGTTTCTGGGACCTCGTATCTTAGACTGTGTTCAGCCTTCTCTGAGCTGGGCATGTCAGCACCCCAGTGGTGAGGCATATACAGACCAACAGTTTACCTCTTCTTCCCTCACGACACACATCTCTACTTCTTCTTCTTCTTCTTCTTCTTCTTCTTCTTCTTCTTCTTCTTCTTCTTCTTCTTCTTCTTCTTCTT
>JADRCH010000229.1:2393553-2431564 GCA_019843965.1 Rhynchomys soricoides | reverse complement strand
GGCCTCGAACTCAGAAATCCACCTGCCTCTGCCTCCCGAGTGCTGGGATTAAAGGCATGCACCACCACTGCCCGGCTATCTCTTCTTTAACCTGCACCATTCAGAGAGGTCTGCTGTAAGGTCAGAAACTCGTGTCTTCCAACTTCAAGATCTGGATCACAGGTGTACCCTCCAATTCTGGATTGTAGTTCATTCCAGATATAGTCACGTCGACAACCAGGAATAGCTACCAAAGGATCCAAGATTAGTAGGAAACTAAGAATAGGCATTTAAAGCTGGACAGTAGAGATAACAGCCAGGTTTCCTAGGACAGAGGGCAAAATAAATATGTAGTCATTTTCTCCTGTCAGTGGATAGGGAGAAGAACCCAGCACTGTGCCAGCAGCCTGAAGAATCCCTTCTCCCTTAGTGACCTCTGCTCAGATAAAGACAGAACATTGACTGTGCAGCAGAAAACAATTTCAGGACAAGTCAGAGTGAAGCAGTTAGTGAGTTCATTAAATATCCAGACACATTTGAGGAGGATTATGCCCACTGAAGACAGGGGTGTGGGCTTCCAAATAGATAGTCACACAGGTTTCTGAATATATGATTCTGTGGCTTTAAATTACATTGTTCACAGGCTGTAAATTCCAATAGTTTAAAGGTTCAGCAAAGCTTAGAACTTTCAGTAAAAATTAAATAAATGTATGGGCTAGTTTAGTTACGTCTTTTATACAATTTCCTTTGATAATGAAACTGTAAGGTGGTCTTATGAGGTGCATTGTTGAGATTTAGGAATGAGAACTCACAGACATGCTGTTTTTACACACTTATTTACTTATTTTGCAGGGATGCATATGAGTCATAGATCAGGTCATCAGGCTTGGTGGCAAGCACCTTTACCCACTGAGTTTGCCCTACTGACAAGCATTCTGCCTCTCAGCAAGCTGGTGCTGAGAACTGGACCCAGGGCTTCATGAATACTCAGCAAGAGCTCTTTCACTGAGCTACATTTTTAACCCTAGTTGGTTGTTTTTAATATCCTCATTTGGGAAGTCTTTGTGAAAACACACATCATCTCTGTTGGTAATTTTGGCCTTGTCAGCTGTGATGAATTTTTTTTTACAACTTTTATTTTTTTTATTTTATGCATATAGGTGTTTTGTTTGCCCTGAAGTCAGAGGTGGGTGTCAAGTCTCCTAGAACTGAAATTAGAGAGCTACCATGTAGTGGCCCTGGGAACTAAATTCTGGTCTTTTGGAAGAGCGGCCTGTTTTCTGGTTCTCTTAACCACGTTCTCAGCTCTCCAGCTCTATACTGAGTTTCTTGGTCCTTATTCAACACACCACAGAGTGGGAAACTTTTGATTTTTCTATCCTGCCTCATCCCTATTCACTCTCTGGGACTGGACTTGGGTTTAGAGCTCAAAGAAGAGCAAAGGCAAACACTGTTCTAGTGGATTAACTGAGTGTGTGTTATTGTTTAAAACCACTATATTACATAAAACAGTGGGTATTTTTGAACCTTATTTATTTGGTTTAAGGGTTGGGAATGAAACTGTTCATTTATGCAATTTTCTTTTTCTTTTAATCTTTTATTTTCTTTATTTTTAAAGACCAAGTTGTTGCAGGATATTTGATTCTGCTGTGAACCTCCGAGTTGTGTTATTTACTGAAAGAACTTGTTTCTAGTGTGGTGTGGCTCATCCCTTAGCATACACGTTTAATCCCAAACCAGGAAGATAGTAAAACTAAAAGTTAGTAAAATAAAAACTAAAAGCTAGTTTGTAGAAGAAAGTAGCCGTGTTTGAAAGTTATGTCTAATTGAGTGGCAGACAAACTGACGAATCAGAGAAAGATTTGACAGAGGAGAATTTGTCCAACTTCAGGAGAAGAGAGAGGAAAGTGAAGCTACTAAAGAGAACAGAGTAGAGAAATAGGTAAAGACAGAACAAGCCAGAGAATGAGGAGCCAGCAGATTAAAATAGATTGCCAAGTTAGTATGAGGCCAAGCAGAGAAATTCAGGAGAGGTTGAGAGAGAAACCAGATTGAATCAGTCAGTTTGGAGAGGAGTTTTGAGCCAGCCAGCCAAGTTGAACCAGCCAACAAGAATACAGAAAGAGCTAGTAAAAGTGAGCTTATTGAGCCGTAAATATCAGAGGTGAAAAATATTATAGGTCTAGCTTAGATTATATAGAAGCCAGAAGCTTCCAGGACCTGGTCTAAGTTAGCAGACTGAGGCAGTTAGGCTCCAGACAACAAATCAGGCCAATGAAAGTTACATTTTTTAACCAAGTTTCTCTGTAATGGTCCTGGCTGTCTTGAAACTTGCTCTGTAAATCAGGCTGGCCTTGAACTCAAGATCGGTTTACATCTACTTTACGGTTATGCAAGCTTTTAAACGTAGGTGCTGAAGAAGGCTGTGACCTGGCTTTATCCAGCTTTTTCTAAAATTTTGCTTTACTACTCCTAGACTCAAAGCAGTGTTTCTGTTCTCAGCCACATCCCTTCTACAGGCTGTAGAGAACAAACAAGAGCCTAGATTTGAAAAGGCTGGATTGCAAGCCTGTCAAACTGAGGCCACAGATGCTGAGGTCGGCATTAACACTCAGGCACTGTGCCTATTCCTGCATTCCATCCACTGCACAAAAGAACTTGGGAAAGTGTTTTTATAGTAAAGGAATCTGGGTTAAACTGCAAAGTAGGGGGAAATGCTTTTCAAATGTTCTGAACTTCAAAAGAACTCCCCTAGCATAGAAGGGGCCTTCTTGTTCCAGAATCTCAAGTGAGCCTCCCAGCACAATTCTTTTGAAAAGGATTGTGGGGGAAAACTTGTGGGGAAAAGTTTGAACAGATTTGGCCCTGTGCCCAGCTCGGCTCAGGGCCACATTCCTCTGGTCCTGACTACGTTCAGCTTGCTTATTATGCTCCTGTTAATACCTCCTCACAGCTTGCGGAGTTTCTGCACAAGAGCTAAAATTCAGGCGCCTGCTCCTCAGTTCATGAATTAGATAAGGAGAGAAAGGAGACTGTCTTGGATGAGAGTGGGGGTGGCTGTAGGGGTCGGGTGTGGCTGCCCCCAAAGTTCTTAGTCACCTTTGTCCTTTCGTGGTGCAGGAGTTAGAGCCAAAGTGCAATACAAAGGCTTCTTACGTTATTTTTGAGACAGGGTCCCTCTGTGTGGCCCACGGCTGGCCTCCAAGTAGCTATTCTCCTGCCTCACCCTCCTGAGGGCTGTGATTATAAAGTGCACCGGGCCACAATCCTATGATCTCACTCTTCAGCCCTTTCTTCACCCTGCACCCTTCTTTGTGGGTCCTGTTTCTACGTCGGAGTGTCTGTGAAGGTCTTAGGAAAGTCTCGCGAACTAATGGGAACCGGCTCTGCAACAAATGCAGCAGAGCCCGGCCCAGCTGGGGGTGGGCCAGGAGCAATGGGTTTGCGCGCCACGGTGAAGTTGTTCAGAGGCCAGGGCTGGGGGCTGTGCACCCAGAGGTGCGCGAAGGCAGTAGGCACCTCGCCACGCGGGTGGCTGGTGCAATCCCCTGCTCTCTTGCGTTGACCGCTAAGGCAGATTGAAATTCTAAACTCCAGGAGGAGCAATCGATCGAAGGCTCAGAGAGTGAGCGTGGCCAATGGGGAGGCGAATTTCTGAGTGAGAGCCAATCAGTGAGCGGCCGGAGACAGCGAACCAATGGAGCGCCGACTCTGCAAACTGAAGCCCGCCCTGCCTTTGCATCCGGAGACGCGGGCTGTTCGCGTGGTCTCTGCTTCTGCCACTTCCCTCGCTGTCGCCTCAGCACCATGGACGCTGCCAAGCAAGTGGTTAACTTTGGACCCGGGCCTGCCAAGCTGCCACACTCGGTAAGATGGCTGGGGTTCGGTCGGAGTGCGGGCATCGGGATGTGGGGCGTCGGGATGTGGCTGTTGAGATACAGACATCGGTGAGCTGGGATGCCACCGTGGAGAGATAGTTGCTGAGGCCGAAGTGTGCTCCTCTGCACAGACGTGGGCGCTTACGTGCAGCCTCAGGCCGGGCTCCCGGCGGGGTGGCATCGGCGGCTCCCGCATGCACCGCGAGCGTGGGAGTGTGAATGAATGGGCGATCGGCTGGTGAGCGAGGGGCGAGCTCGTCTCCTTCCGGGGACCGCAGGCGAAGCTCCGGGCGCCGGGAACTTAGTCTTCGGAACAAGGAAATTGAAAGCTGCCGGCTTCTCCCTCTTCGCTCCACCGAACCCACCCAGCCCTCAAGCCTTTCTCCTGGAAACCTGCTTGTCTCCTTAGACTCTGAAAGACTTTGATCTGTTTGGCCAAGTTACGTTCACTTGATCCGGGTGCCATCCCGTCCCGTCCTGCGAGGGTTCTTCCCGCATCCCAGCTGTGCGGAATGAGATGCCTCTCATGGCCTGGAGCCCATGGATCAGCTGCCCAAGCTGCTATCTGATAACCGGTTGCCACAGCGCACAGGCATGGCCAAGAATTGTACAATTATCTTTTGTTGAACCCTGGCGATCTCCCCCGGACACCACCGTCTCTGTTGGGTAGAAACAGGATCTCACAGTGAGAGAGAGGGGAAAGACGCCTTGCTTTTGTAGGGACAGCCGCTCAAGCTGAGTACAGGGCTTATTCTGCAGTCAATGCAGTTTGTCTTCCGTGACGTTCTTTGCTAGAACTGTGGGAACTTCTGGAGGCCTCCCCCACCCCCACCCCCACCCCCACCCTTCTCTGTTTTGGAGAGCTCTGCGTTTTTGTTTGTTTTTTTGTTTTGTTTGTTTGCTTGTTTTTGGCCAGGTGGGGTAAGGCAGTATCTCAGTACAGGCTAGCCCAGAATTTACTTTGTACCTCGAGCTGGTTTTGAACTATTCCTGCCTCCACTTCCCAAGTCAGGGTTACTATTGGTGTGAAACACTGTGACCAAAAGCAACCTTGGAAGAAAGAGTTTATTTCATTCACAGTTCCCTATAACAGTTTATTATCAAAAGCAGTGAGGACAGGAACCTGGAGGCAGGAGCTGATGCAGAGGCCATGTGCTGCTTATTGGCTTGCTCGCCATGACTTTCTCAGCCTTTATAGCACTTAGGACCATCAGCCCAGGGGTGGTACCACCCACAATGTCAAGTTGACATAAAACTAGTCAGCATGTAGGAATTACAGGCATGTAACTTCAATGTAGGAGACTTGTTGATTTAGTTGAATTACAAAGTTTAGAGAAGCTTTCAAAATTTTTTGTCGTCCATAAAGAAAAATTAAATTTATGAAATGCTGTACGTGAGGCTGGAGAGATGGCTCGGGGCTCTAGCATTTGACTAGAAGTCTTTTCTTTTTTTAAAAATAGTGGTTTTTGGTTATAAAATAAAAATTTTCATTTTAAAAAAATTATGTTTGTGCATGTGTGGGTGTGTGCACGTGAGTTTAGTGCCCGAGGAAGTGAATTAAAGGTGGTTGTTAGCCTGCTGATGTGGGTTCTGGAGATCGAACTCCAGACTCCTGCAAGAGCAGTGTGTGCTCGCCTCAGCTGAGCCATCTCTTCCATGACTCTTCTGGCCAGCATTTAAAGGAATGCACTTAGAAAAATAACAGTGCTGGAGAGATGACTTAGCACTTAAGAGTGGAGGACCCAAGTTGGATTCCCAGCACCCACTTTGGTTGGTTCACAACCACTTGTAAAACTCCAGCTCCAGGGTATTGGATGTCTTCTTCTGGCTTCTGAGGGTATATGTACAAATAAATGAATAATAAAGTAAATTTTAAAAAATACTAAAAATAAGTTCCAAGATGATTTCAGGTGGTCGGTGAAGCGCTCTTGTCATTTGCAAAGGCAGGTCCTGTTTAATCCTGTTTAACTCACAAAAACCAAAAATCTGTTGCAGATGTTACTTTTAATATGAATGTGTTCACTAAAATTTACTCGAAAGTTTTTGATGTGTGTGTGTGTATGTGTGTGTGTGTGTGTCCAAGAATCTGTTACAGGTGTTTTTTTTTTTTTTTTTAATATGAATGTGTTCATTAAAAATTACTCAAAATTTTTTATTGATACATATGCAATATATACATGTTGATATAAATGTATATTACACACACATATATGGCCAGTGCAGTTTCAACATATAATTTAATGATATCTTGTTTTCTTTTCTTTTTTTTTTTAAGCTATATTGGCTGGATAGGATTTGAATCCTTGTCAGTCTTCCACTAGCTAAGGTTACAGAACTCCTGTCTATGCCAGTTCTTAGCTTGTATCTCTTTTTTGCTTGTTTGAGATAAGATCTCATTTTGTAACCCTGGCTAACCTGTTACTAATTATTTAGACCAGGCTGGCTTCAAACTCAGATAACTGCTTACTTCTTCACAAGTGCTGGGATTAAAGGCATGTGCCACCACACTGGGCCTTAACTAGTTAGTGTCTTGATGCCATCTCCCATTTGGATTCTTTCTCACAGGGTCTTTTGCACTTGGTGTTTAATTTTAGAGCATTTATTTATTTATATGTCTTTTTTTGAGACAGGGTCTCTTTACAGTGCTCTGGCTATCCTGGAACTCCTGTAGATCAGGTTGGCCTTGAACTCACAGAGATCCACGTGCTTCTGCCCTCTGTGTGCTGGGCCTAAAGGCATGCACCACTACACCTGGACAGAGCCTGTCTTTATTATGGATATCTTTTATTTACCTGCAATGATTCATTTCTTGTCTCAGCAACATTCAACATATTAACATTCTTATTTAGGCAAACAGAGCTCTCTCTCTTTCTTGTAGTTTTAATATTTTTTCCCCAAAATTTCCTGGTTTAGATAAGGAGAACATATATCCTATTTTCTATCCCTCCACCCTTCCTTCTACCTCTGATTCCTTTCTTCCTCTCCTTCCTCTCTCCTAATTTCCTTTCTTTTGGTGTTGGGGATTGAACCAAGGGCCCAACACATTTTATACCATGGAGCTACATCCCTAGCTTCTGTTTTCCATGGCATTATAGGGGAATTGATTTTGCTTATTCAATTTAGTAAGAGGAATTTGTGTGAATGATTGGTTTCCCAGTTAATGTCGTATCAATAAGTCCCCATGGCCCTTCAAAGGCAGCCTTATCAGAATGGAGTGATCGTATGCAACGTCACGATGTAGCCCACCACTGAATGAGAACCTTTCTTTCAGTCTGGGTTGAATACATTTTCTCTTTCCTCCACCTCCCCCCAGCTTTGCTGCAAATGAAACCCGGGGTTTGCTATGTGCTGAGCAACTGCTTTATCTCTGTATTTATCAATACCACTATTGATTCTCATGTAGTGTAACTTCAGCTCCTAGAGTTTATCTTAATTCACAGCAGGGTCTTTCCGTTGCCACCTGTTAGGATCCTTAGTACCCCCCACTCCCAACTGACCCGCCTGTACGATTTGGACGGAGCACAGTTTTTGTTCCTGTTGGTCTCTGAGCTGAGAACTTTCTATGTTTAATAAGTGAGTTTTTAAGAGAGAAGTGAATGAGATGTCTAGGGGGCACATTTTCTAGGAAATTGGTAAATGTATGTCTTTGAAAAAGTGTCTTGACTCAATCATGCTGCCTAATTTCAGGTTCAGCTTGTGTAAGTTGTACCTGTGAGGCCCTGGGGAGGGAGAGAAGGGACTTGGCTGGGGACAGGAAGCTGGCTCCTTCCAGGCCTCTGCTCAGCTGTCCCCACCTCCCAGGTCTGTGTGAAGAGGGGAAGTTGTGCACAGCATGTTGAAATCTTTCTTTTCTTTCCCAGGTATTGTTAGAGATACAGAAGCAGCTACTAGACTACAAAGGACTTGGCATCAGTGTGCTTGGTAAGGTTTACTTTTGGATTCTGTTACTACCCAGTTAATGTCATATCAATGACAGTTTAAAAAAGAACAAATCCCTCAAGCCCAGGCTTTGCTCTGTATGGTCTTCCATACTGAATAATAGGTTATAGGTACAGTATAGACTACAGTTTGAGATCCTATCTTAGAAGGATACAAAAGGCAGGCATGATGGCAGAGGCCTTAATCACAGTTACAGGTCCATTTAACTTTAATGTCTTGGGTTAGATATTTGCTGGAGTCAAGACTAACAAAGCCTAAGTGCACATGAGAAGTTTAGACATAGCTCATTGGTTCATAATTGGTTTTTACTGAGCACAAGATGTGAGATTAGCAGATACTATACGTTCACATAAAGGGCCCACCAAGTGTATGTAATATTGCTTCACATTCAATAGAAAGCTTTTATTAAACTTTAAATAAGCCTTAAAAAAAAAAAGTAAGTTGAAAAGTTCACAAGCCTCTATGGAGATCTTGCTCATTAATATTTATCTATCTATCTATCCATCCATCCATCCATTCATCTATCAGTCATTTTCTTGCAAGTTCCTCAGGCTGCACTGTATGAAGGGACTTTAGGGTTAGCTGCCTCCTTCCTGGTTTTTGTTCCTGTTGTTTGTGTTTAGGGCTATACTTAAGTGTCTTTCTTGTTGCCTGTTTGCTCCTTTTTGCTTTTTTTCTTTATTTTTGATACAGGGTCTCTTTATGTAATCCTGGCTGTCTTGTCCTTGTCTATGTAGCCCAGGTTGGCCTTGACTCCCAGAGATCCTCCGGTCTGTGTATCCCAAGTGCTGGGATTAAAGGCATGTGCCATCGTGCCAACTTTTTTTTTTTTACCCTAAGATAGGAAGGATCTCATACAGTAGTCTAGGCTGGCAATCCTCCTGCCTCAGTTTCTGATACTAAGGTTATAGGAATAAACCACCATGCTTGATTCTTCTTTTATTTTTAGACAAAAATCATGTTCTTAGCTCAGGTTAGCCTTGAATTTAAATCCTCAGCCTCTTGAATGCTGGGATTAGGGAATGACATGGGTATACCACCACTCCTGCGTGGATCTCTGTGTGGGAAAAGAGATAGAGCAGGGAGGGTCTGATAAGAAAGGACCTAATGATCAGTTAATGTGGCACTTGAAAAATCACTGCTGTGACCACAGGACTGACATGTTACAGTTTCAGCATCAGTGTGAACCCAGTGAGTGATCATGTGTCTGCCATCTACATGTTACAGTTTCAGCATCAGTGTGAGCCCAGTGAGTGACCATGTGTCTGCCATCTGAACTCAGAGCTTTCCTATATTATTTCTCCATAAATTAAACAATCATTTTTATTTGGTCTTATACTTGAACTTTCTTTGTTGTTGTTCTTTTGTTTTTGTCTCTTTGCTTCCACAGAAATGAGTCACAGGTCGTCAGATTTTGCCAAGATTATTGGCAACACAGAGAATCTTGTGAGGGAATTGCTGTAAGTTTTAACAAGTGTTTAAAAAAATACTTATTTTATGTGTGTGTATGCCTGAGTGTATGCATGTGCATCACATGGGGGCATGTAGAGGTCAGAGTAAGTGTTAGATCCCCTAGAACTGGATTACAGACTGTTGTGAGCCCCCATGTGGGTGCTGGGAATTGAACCTAGGTGCGAGAGCAGTAAATGCTCTCAACCAGTGATCCAGCTCTTCAGCCCCATATTGTGCAGTTTCTTAAAAGACCAACTTGTTAGTTTTGTTCTCTAGGCCATAAACCTGGGTGTCCACTACATTATTTTCTATACTACACGCTTTGTTTAGAATGTCCACAGGAGGCCAGAATCATGATTTGAGTAAAGATCTCGGCCAGATCCCATTGGCCAGCTTTGCTCACTGCTCATCCCGAGTTGGGGTTGGCCATAGTTGAATTCTGAGGGTTGCACAGCAAAGTAAGATTCCCTAGAGAAAGCAGGGTATTTCTAGGAAAAGGAAGAAGTCATCATAGGTTTCTACCATCATCAGTGTCAAAGAAACCAGTAAAAAAATGACTAAATTGGCTAGGGCAAAGTGATAGTGAGCCTTTTAAGGTTTATTTAGGATGTGTGTGTTTCTACATGTGTGTATACTCAGAGGCCGGAAATGGACATTGGATACTCTGGAGTTGGAGTTAGAGACATTTGTCAACTGCTTGAATGTGTGTGCTGGGAACTGAACTCATGTTCTCTGCGAGAGCAGATTGTACGTTTAACCACTGAGCCATCTCCCCAGCCTCTGTAGATTAAGATCAAAAGTATGCATTTAGTGGAGCAGCCCTCATTCTTCGTATTTGACGTGTTAGTTTATGTATTGATGGTCACTTGTTTTTATTCCCAGAGCTGTTCCCAACAACTACAAGGTGATCTTTGTACAAGGAGGTGGGAGTGGCCAGTTCAGTGCTGTCCCCTTAAATCTGATTGGCCTAAAAGCTGGAAGGTGTGCTGACTATGTGGTGACTGGAGCTTGGTCAGCTAAGGCTGCAGAAGAAGCCAAGAAGTTTGGGACTGTGAACATTGTCCATCCTAAACTTGGAAGTTACACAAGTGAGTTCTGGGAACTGAAGACGCACGGTGAGGTGGTGGGTGGCCATTGCCCTTCCTGTTCGCTTGCTACTTTCCTCCTGTCAGTAGTGATCTTGGTTAGATTGTGTGGCGAGGTCAGTCTACTGACTACTTTAGAATAAGCGTTTGCTTACCTACAAGCCCAGGAGCAGTTTGGTGTTTTTATGGGGAGAGCGAGGGCACCAGGGATGCTGCCCATGTCTTAGTCACTCCTTATCTCCTCCACAGTAGACTGTAGTCTGGAAATTAGTCTCGTCTCTTGGAAGATGGCTGCAGTTGCTCTTCAGCTTGTTATATTCTAAGTTTCAGTTCCCTTGCTAGAGCATCCCAATAATAGTATCACATACCCTGCTGTGAAGCAGTCACTGACTCTGCCTGAGTCACATTTTACCTTTAGGGTATACATTTGATTGGTTCTGCTGGAACCACATGCGATTAGAGTGGGTAAGCACTGCAGTCCTAAGAAGAAGCTACTAGACACCAGTAGGTGTATGGTAGATGGATGCTTGATGACAAGAAAACTTTCAGATAGCCTCTGTCTGACCTGGTAGTTTTGATGTAGCACAGGCTGGCCTTGAACTCAGAGTAGTCTTTTGGCCTTAACCTTTCAAGTGCTAGATTACATGTTTGCACCAGTATACTTGGCCCCTCTATGTTTCACTGAATGTTATTTGTGCTCAATAAATGCTAAGAGGGTGATGGATCATCCCCAGCTGTTAGTAGTGACGACAATTAGTGAGTGGGTACGTCCGTGTTCTTGTCCAGTGCTTTGGAGTTAGTCTTCCCTTCAGGAAGTTGACCAGTCTCCTGGGTGACATCGTAAACATATGGAAAAAGAAAGGATGTATGAAGAGTCTCAAATTTGCCCTCTGTGACAGAAATTCCAGACCCAAGCACCTGGAACCTCAACCCTGATGCCTCCTATGTGTACTTCTGTGCAAATGAGACTGTGCATGGAGTGGAGTTTGACTTTATACCTGACGTCAAGGGAGCAGTGCTGGTCTGTGACATGTCCTCAAACTTCTTATCCAGGCCAGTGGACATCTCCAAGGTAGAGTATGGAAGGTTGGTTTGGGGAACCAGTGAATGTTTCTTTGAGCTGTTTTGATATATGGACTCATTGGAAAGACTTTGGGCAGTCTGGGGCTCGCAGAGACTCTGCAGCCAGGATAGATGTCAGCAAATAGGCTGACAACCGCTTCTTTCATTATTAGCTGTCTGAACATCTGAGTCTGATTGCCCATGGCCTACCTGCCAGGCCTTGGGGAACTTGCCCACCCTTGGCAGTGGCTCTTGAAAACTTGTTGGCCAGCACACTGGGAGTGGCATGCTCACACCAAGTCAGGCTACCAAGCTCTGGAGTTTGTTCCTGTGTGCACTTGAATGAGAGAGATGCATGTGTAGAGTCAGAGGGTGACTTCATGGAGTTGGTTCTCTTTGTCCACCTTCATGTGGTTCCAGGTGTGGCATTCCAGTTACCAGCTGAGCCATCTCCATGCTCCGCCTCTGTTTGTGGTGGTGGTGGTGGTTCAGATGAAGGTCAGAAACCCCACTAGACAATTCTAAAAAGAGCTGTAACAGTTCTGCTGCTCTCCCCACCCCCTGATTTGGTAGTTTTAAGCCTGGGTCTCTACAGAGCCCTATCTTCCACTGTCCTAGAACCCACTGTGTAGACCATGCTGGCTTTGAACTTAAGAAATCCTCTGCCTACGGTAGGCCACAATGTCCAGCTATACTCCCCATTGTAATGTGGTAAAATATGCTGAAAACAAAATGTATGTATTATTAGTCATAGTTTAAAAATAGTATTTAAGTCAACAGGGTGTGGCAGTGCATCCCTTTAATCCCCGAGCTTGGGAGGCTGAGGTAGGCATATCTCTGAGTTCAAGGCCAGCCAGGTTTACAGAGTAGGTTCTAGGACAGCCAAGACTACACAGAGAAACCCTGTTTCAAAACAACAAAAATTAAGTCTAAGTGCGGTGGCACAAACCTTTAATTTCAATGTTCAAGAAGCCAAGAAGCAGAGGCAGGTGGATCTCTAAGTTTACTGGTAGCCTGGTTTATATTGAGTTCCAGGCTAGCCAAAGGTATACAGTGAGACTCTGTTTAGCATGTATATGTGTTACACACACACACACACACACACACACACACACACACGAGAGAGAGAGAGAGAGAGAGAGAGAGAGAGAGAGAGAGAGAGAGAGATTATTTACCTATAGTTATTGTGTCTGTGTATGGACACACACTCGCCATGGCATGCATGTGGTTGGCAGGTTCTTTACCTTCTGGACCACCTTAATTGGCCCATTTTGACTATTTTTAGGTGTATGGCTCAGTGGTGTTAAACACATTACCATTGTTCTGCAGTCTTCACCTCTGTCCAACTCCAAGAATTTTTAGATTTTGTACTGAAACTTTGTCTCATTAAAATTTTACACCCCAGCCTTTGCCAACCACTATCCAGCTCTATGTATTTTATACTCAAGGGACCTCCCATAAGATGGTGATATTTGTCCTTTAGTGTCGTCATGGGTTTATGTTGTGGCATATATCTGAACTGCAGCTTTAGAGTAATTCTTCATTATATATGTTTCTAACATTTGGTTTATAGCCATATTCTATGTTTTTAAAGAAGGGTCTCACTACATAGCTCAGCTCGGCCTGGCTGTGAACTTGAAATGCTCCTGTCTCCCTTTGTGTGCTGGGATTGCACGTTTGGCTATTCCAAACCATGTCACCTGGAAACCATATACTCCTACTTGGTTTCCTGAGGATTTCATGGGGGGATAAAGAAACAGGTCTGTATCTTACACAACAAAATGTTCTCAGGAACGGTTAGACTTCGGTATATTTGAAAATTCTCCCTCAGCGAGTGTCTCGCCCATACACGTTATTTGCAGCAGTCCCTTCAAAGCAACTTCTGAGTCTCTCTAAATGGAAGTTCATATTAATTAATTTTGACCTAAATGATTTTTAGATTGATTAGTTTTATTTTACATATGTGGATGTTTGGCCGGCCAGCATGCATGTGTACCAGATGTGTATTTGATGCTGGCAGTGGTTAGAAGAAGAACACAGTGTGAGCATTGGGAACTGAACCCAGGCCCTCTGAGAAGCAATAGTGTTCTAAACCACTGAAACATTCTGCAGCCCATTGATTTAAATTTTTAAAAATTTATATTTTAACCATTTCAATATTTAATGAAAATATATAACAAAAATATTTTTCATTTCAAATTATGAAAACATTAATAGTTATACAAAATAACTTTGTAGGTTAGATGATAGTATTTTATTTTGGCTACCAAAGATTTGGAAGTTCTATTTTATTACATTATTTTTCAATGTTGTATATGAAGCCCAGGCTGTATGCATGATAAGCATGTTTTATTACTGAATTATACCTCAATCCAGAGAGTCTTATATACCAGGCTAGCTTTGAACTTACTATGAAGCCAAGGGTGACCCTGAACTCCAGATCCTTCTGCTTGCATTTCCCAAGAGCTGGGATTACAATTTTGTACCACTGAGCCAGGACCAGAAGGCCTATATTATTTAGTTAATTTTTTTTTTAGATTTACTTTTTTCTTTTTTTTTCTCACGAGAAGAGATTTTTTTAATTAAATGGGGGGGGAAGCAAGGAAGAGAAGAAAGAGCATCTTATTTTTTATTATATGTATATTAGTGTAGTATATACAGGTGCCATGTTTGCTCTTGTCCTTGGTCAGAAGAGGGTGTTAGAACCCGCAGAACTAGAGTTACAGATGTTTGTGAGTAACCGTGTGGGTGCTGGGAAGCAAACTGGGATCTTTTGTAAGAGCAACAACTGCTCTTAACTGCTGAGCCGTCTCTCCAGCTCTGAGAGGGCCTGTACTAAAGGCTGGTTTGGAAGCAGAACAAGAATTCAGAGCATGAGTATGTCCCAGGGCTACATAGTCCTGGGTATGGGAGGCCTCCTCTGGGCAAAGGCCAGGCCTTCGGTCTCAGAAGTACTGACTTGCTGTTTTGAGTAGATATTTCTATAGCGTAGCATGCTCCTGGGCAGAAATGGGTCACTTCATTAAAACAGCTGTTTAGCAGAGAGCTAGATCTTGGCATGCTTGGCTTAGGGATGACTATAGTTGCTTCTAAACTAGCCAATGTTTCTTTCTTTTTTTTAAAGTTTGGCGTGATTTTCGCTGGTGCTCAGAAGAATGTTGGCTCTGCTGGGGTGACGGTGGTGATTGTCCGTGATGACCTGCTGGGGTTCTCTCTCAGAGAGTGCCCATCAGTCCTTGACTACAAAGTGCAGGCTGGGAACAGCTCTTTGTATAATACACCTCCGTGTTTCAGGTAAGCCTGGGGCTCCGTAGTCCTCCGTCAAGCCGAGGTAAAGTGTAGAGCATGCTTCATTAGCTGGTGACCCAAGAGCCCCAGACACACTCAGCAATCTTAGTCCAGCTCTCTTCTAGTCACTGTTTGGTCAGTTTTCCTTGTTGCCCTTTTTGGTAAAGGTGACAATTTTGGTTTTTGCTTGATCTTGATAATCTAGGCAGCGACTATTGACCATTAACCCACAAGTTCTCTATAGATAAAGTGCCTTGGCCTGTGTCTCAGTCAAACAGTGTGGCTTTCCAGAAGGAACAGGGTCAGGCTAGGGCAAGTGTGCCAGAGTTCTTTCCTTCCCTGCTTTAGAAAATGACTCCCACACACACACAAAAGGGAAGAGTTTGGAGTTAAATCCCATTGGATGTTTTCCCTGTTTTTCTCTGTCACCCACCTGATACAGAACGGTTTCCCTCCCCTCCCCCTTCCTTTGAGTAGAGTGTTCTGGGGTTAACGCTCCTGGTTATTTCTTACTCTTTGACCTTGACTGAAGATGTTTCTAAGATGAATGTTGTCCGAGGGGTGGGGTTCACGTCTACCTCACACTACCCTGCTTACCTTTGGGGTTCTAGGCAGTGGGGAAATACTGGTAGACATTAGTCAGGAGGGAAAAGCTGAAGACAAGGGTGGTAAAGGTACCGTTGGGGACCAGCAGTTGAGGCACCAGGCTGTGTGGGGAGAATGTGAGAAGATAGGACCACATCCCTGCCTTATGGTCTTCTAGGGGAGGCTTTAGGAGAATGGCGAGACCCTTGTGACAGTGCTCACCTACAATCCTAGGACTAGGGGGTGGAGTCAGGAAAGTTGAGACTGAGCTACATAGTGAAACTCAATAATGTGAGAAGATAAGACCAGACAGAATGAAGACTGTCCTGGACATGTGTCCAGAGGCCAACCGAAGAGCCAGGGTGGATAGTATACACCCTCGGGCACCTTTCTGAGAGTTTTAAAGAGTTGTGATAGGCAAGTTTACATGTGGTTTGTCAATGTTACACTTCCTTGTAAACAGGGGGAGAACAGGCCAGATGTCTGGTGGGAAGTGGAAAAGGCTGGACACCTAGAAAGTCCATATGCCAGCCCCTGTGCTAAGCCTCGGAAGGCCTTGACCTTCTATCTCAGATTGCAGGGGTGTCTCAGAGCAAGTCAGGGTGGTGGGTACGTAGATTGCAACTGAGCAGATGCAGAACAGGTGAAAGGTAGGGCTTGGTGGTTAACCCCCAACCACTATCCCTGCCCGGTTCTTTGTTGATAAGACAATGTGACTTCTATGTGACTTAAGTACTCAAAGTTCACTATAAAGCTTTAACATTCAAGGATAGAAAAATGGCTCACCAACAGCCATCCTCCCATGGTGATGACAGTGTGTTCAGGGTGGGGGCGGTACGCTCAACCCTATCTACTCCACATGTAGGCAGATAAGGGTGTAAGCATGTCCAGGGAATGGTCTTTGTTTTCTTTTTTGGTCAGAGTCCAAAGATTGTGGGCTCTGGGACTCTTTGACTCTTCTGGATAAACTGGGCCATGAATTGTTGATCAGTCGTTTTATGTAGGAACTGGGCTGGAATAAAGGGATGACTTTCTTTTTAACCTGTTGGTAGAACACACTCAGCCTTTCTAGAGGGTGGAAAAGATATTATTTATATAACCCTTCAAGCTTCATAAAACACTTCTTATGCATATTGAGATGTTAAACATAGGTTGTTTTTATCTCCAATGTGAGGAAAAACTGTCTTTTATCCAATTATCTTATTTCAGTTGGTAAAAATAGAGGCATGGTGCCTGGATTCCCAGGGCTTAGGAGACAGAAGAATCAGGAGTTCAAGGTCATGTTTGGCTATTTAGCAAATGCAGGGGCAACATATGGCCTCTGCAGAGGCTCTTGGGAGGAGGGGAGCAGCTGGAACCCTCAGGGGTAAGGGAGTTGACCTTAGAGCCAGCTGCATGAAGGCTGTCACAAGCTTCTGAAAGAGTTATGAGACCTAGTGCCCATCCCAGGAGCTCATCTACAGCCTGGAGACTTCTGGTGACCTTTCCTAAACTCTGACATCCAGGGTATAATTTATATTGTTTTTTTTTTTTAAATAAATAAATAAATAAAACATATTACATATAATTATAATATATTAATAATATTATAATATATAAATAAATTATTTATAATATATAAATATAATGTTATAATATTATAATAATATATAATAAAATAAATAAATACACACATACAACACCCACTCTTAGCAAACGTTTGCAAGTTACCAGGAAAACATTGCCTGCCTATCCAGTCACCCCTCATTAACCCATCAAAGACTCTTTCCAGGACCCCCAAGTAGTCCAAAATTCTTAGGTGGTCAAATCTCCTTTTTAAAAATGACACAGTATATAGCTATGCACATCCTCCTGCATGCTTTAAGTCATCTCTAGGTTATTTACAATACCTAATATAATATAAATGCTCTAAATAATTTATATATTGTATTGGGAAAGCAGTAAAGACAAGGAAAAGATTTGTTTGTATTCATTCTAGATGATGATTTTGAAATTTTTTCTGTATGAGGTTGACTGAACCCATGGTTACCAAACTCAGGAGTTTGAACAGGTCAGCTATATACCGTCATATAGTTAACTGTGTCAGTGAACTGTGAACCATGCTGCTTAGACTTGTGTGACTCCATTTTTCAACCCAGCAGTGTATTGTGGGCATTCTGCTGTGTTAGATTAAAAGCCTGCCCTTTTTCACTGTCCTTTCCGTAGCTGGATGCTATTGCAGAGGACATTCCAGGTAGGCTTAGGTGATAGCTTTGGTATGCTTATAGGTAGCCAGTTTAGAAGTAGAGGCATCAGTCAGTTAAAGGTGTGCACCAAAGGTGGAAAGAATTGGGCCCAAGGGTGAATCTGCACAGCATTGTAAGGCTCGATGGTTTCAAGAGTTTTGGCTTTAGAGGTTAGAGGTTTGAGTTAGTGATAAAGAGGAAGCCCAAAAGACCTTGTGATAAGCATTCATGGAGGCCTTACATTAGTGCTTAGCCAGGAGCTGGGTGGGAAGGCAGGCAGGAGCTTCCTCTTCCCAGGGCTATCTTTTCTGCTTTCTGTGCTGCCTGCTTCCTTCAGACCCAGCTGCTGCTTGCTGAGGCATTGGAGACCCAGGCTAAGGGGCCTGGCTGCAGGCAGTCTGTAGAAGTGTGTTGGCTTTCTGCTGCTTTGGCCTGCTCAGATTCTAGGAAGGCAACCACAGTGTACATGCAGCAAGCCTGAACTTGGGCTCCAGTGTTGTTGTTGGTCCTGAGGTCTGGCTGAGACAGAGGGCCCTTGCTACTTTGGATTTTCTTAGAGAATCTACAGTTTTGAAACATAGGAATAACAAAACATCAGGTAAAAGTGACCATGGTTTCCTAAAGTGTTTGTTATGATTCTACTTGGCTCTGGTAGTCTGGGGTGTTTCTGTGGTTCGTAGGTGAATGGGCTATGGATGCTGGGGAGAAGCAGTTTGCGGTATATACTTCTTGTAAAGTTCCTGTATGTCTGGTGTTGCTTTCTGTTGCCTTCTGGGAAGAAACTCCCTGGTTCTTGACCCACCCGGTTGAGACAGTGAATGACCAGTCAGTCCACGTCAGAGGTTTCTGAGGGACAGCCCTTTGGCTGTCAGAGCTCTGGAGAGCTTTGGCTGCTCTCCCCAAGCCCTTTGTTAAGCATGGGGTGTGGGAGATAAGAAGTCTGAACACTTGGCTCAGAAAGGGATGGTCCTTTGTGGCTGGGCCTCTTAGAACCAGGAACACAAATCTTCTTACTGTGGCCTACCATAACATGTTAGTCAACAGGAAGCAGCCTGGCTGGGGCATCCCTGTCGCCATTTTTGCTCTGCCTTCTTCCCATCAGACCTTGGCAGCTCCCATAGATCACCTTTATCCCATACCTGGACACAGCTATACTCTAGAGAGAATGGAGCTGGGAGCTGACGCTTCCAGAGTCCAAGCTCAAGGAGGACGGGAGACCTGCTTCTGCTCCTTGGGCTTTCAGTGAGGGCTATGCGGGATCTTTTTTAAAGGGAGTCAGAAGATTTTTGGCAAACTACCCGCCATTCTCAAATTCCATTTAATTTCAGCTTAGTGTTGGTACATAACAGCTACCGTTTGTGTAGGCTGCTCTTGCCAGGCCCTGTGCCAAGCATGGGTTTTGTGGAGATAAGAAGTCTTAACACTTGACTCACAAAGAGGTGGGCCTGTGTTGTGGCTTGGCCTCAACCAGGGACACAGATCTTACACTATTCTCTAGTGCTTTTTTTGTTGTTGTTCATTTTGAGAACAGTCTTGTTATGTAGCTCAGGTTGGCCTAGAACTCTCTATGTAGTCCAGGCTGAACCATCCTTCTGCCTCAGTTTCCCACTCACCAAGGTTACAGGTAGGTTGCTCCACATTTCTGATTCCTGCTTCTCTAGCCAGGATGTTGGCTTCTCTGTTTAGCTAGAAATGAGAGGTGGTCTTCTACCTGGGACGTGCTAGTCCAGTTCCACCTTTCCCCACTCCCAGCTTAGAAGATCCAGGGAAGTTGCTGATTGGTGTAGTTAAGTCTCATACCCACCTCTTATGACCAGGGGAGCAAATCTTGCTGGAATCTGCATGTTGGATGTGGAGGTAGAGCTGAGAAGGAACAGGATAGGTTAATTACCAGGTGTCCACCACAGGTAGTAATGACTCCGTGTCTTCAGAGGTAAAAGACAAGGCTTAGATTTTCATGGTGACTAGTCCTGTGTGCTGTGTCTGGACTGGGATGGAACCCATGGTATCCATCACTGCCCATCTCTGCCAGGTGGGAGGCACTGACTTAGGACTCTGGGATAGAAAAGAATAGTGTGTTCTTCCAGCCTTCCAGTATTAGAGTCTAAGACATAGACACAGTCACAGAAGTTTAAACTAAAGAAACAGAGTGGTAACATGAAAGCAAGGCAGACCCCACAACCCTGTGTGTGGATCATACATAGGACCAAGGGGCTCGGGGATTTAGGAGGTGTGTGTGGAGAGCTGGCTCAGGGTGCAGTTGGGGAGACAGTCTATAGCAGTGGTTCTCAACCTTCCTAGTGCTGCCACCCTTTCATACAGTTCCTCATGTTGTGCTGATGCCCGACCATAAAAGTATTTTCGTTGCTACTTCATAACTGTGATTTTGCTATTGTTATGAATTGTAAGTTTCTGTGTTTTCTGACCCTGTGAAAGGGTCCTTCAGTTGGGGTTATGACCCATAGGTTGAGACCCGCCGGTCTAAAGAGTTGGGGTGTGTGGTCGGAGTATCATAGAGCATTTACAGGGGCCTAGAGGGGCTGGTGCTCTGTGTTGTCTCTTTAGAATACCATGTGAGCTTCAGCTGCATTGGCTTAGTCTGTGGCCTGCTCTTCAAGTGGTTTGCTTTTATCCATTTGTAACGATACTAAAAGTGACAGTGTGACTCCCAATACCAGTTTGCTTACGTGTCCTTTTGGCTTTTGCAGAGGTGAACTTAATGGTGTTTTATCCCTGCCTTTAGCATCTACGTCATGGGCATGGTCCTGGAATGGATCAAGAACAATGGCGGGGCCGCAGCCATGGAGAAGCTCAGCTCCATCAAATCCCAAATGATTTATGAGATTATTGATAATTCTCAAGGATTTTATGTGTAAGTCAATGCATTATCTCCTATGAATTGGAAACTCTTTTTCTTGAAACTTCCCTTGCCCCTGGACACCGGCGTACTGGTGAGTGATGGTCCCATGCATTATGAGCTGGGGGCAGAGGTAGGGAAGTTCTTTGCTCTTGTACCTTACGCTGGGAAATCCCAGTCAGTCTTTTGTGTCATGTCCCCAAATACTCTGACCTGGGGAAGTGTGCATCACTGTCTGGGATAGGACCCCTCTCTATTCCTTCCTCCCTTGTGACACTGGAAAACTGTTGCCGGAAGCTATCAGCTTTGCCTAAGGTTTCCTATTGGTCCCTCATTGTAAATCCCTGCTCCTGATACCTACCTGCCTGTGTGGGTTTGTGCACAGGTACACATGGACACTTTGCTTGTATAGGTCTGAGGAAAAGCTCCTTATCAGTCATCACTTTGCATCTGGTTTGAAGCAGGGTCTCTTAGTTTTTCATAGCGACATTTGCCAGGCTAACAAGTCCCGTGAGCTTCTGGGGATTCTTACTTTAGAAGCGCTGGGGTTTCAGATGTGTTCTGCCCCATCAGGGATTATGCAGGCTCTGGGAATTTGAAGTCAGGTTCTCACAGTATAAACAGTCTGCCCACCAAACCTTCCCCTTCTATCAAAGTTCACTGCCTCCTTTTTTCTAGGACAGATGTCCCCATTGCTTACTTGCAGTCTCAATGAGATTGGCTCTGGCAGGGTTGACTTTGATCTAGTTAAATACTTTCATGACAGGGATGGGTGATCAGGTGTTGATCACTGGCTGCATTTGTGAGGTCTAGACAATACATAGATCTTGTAAGCGGGGCTGCTATAATAAAGTATCCATGAACTTGGCAGCTTAAAACAACAGAACTTCTCAGTTTTAGAAGCCCACAGTTTAAGTCAAGATATTCTTGGTTTGGTTCCCTCTAGAGACTCTTGGGAAGAATCTTTCTTCTCTTCCAGCTTGTTCCCGGCTTAAGCTACATCATCTTGGTCTCTGTCTTTAGTAACCTTTTCCCGTCTTGTTTTTCCATTTTATGAAAGTAAGCCATTTGACTTATGTGTCCCCCAGTGCTTCAGAATGATTTTGTTGTCTTAAGATGTTTTCAGTGTGTATTCCAGGCTGGCCTTGCACTTTCTATGTCCCTCAGGCTGGCCTTCCTTCTGCCTTCTTTTATCAAGGGCTGGGATTATAGACACAGGCTGACACCCCCACCTTTCCTGGTAGCTGAATGAAGAAGATCATTACCATCATTTTGTCTGCAAAAGACACCTTTTCCAAAGCGGTCAGGTTCATGAGTTCTGGATGATGAGAGATGGACATGCATCTACTATCCAACATGCCACACCAAGCTTTTTGCCATAATGGCAGATGGGATGCACCTAGAGTACTGCCTGGGCCTTAGAAGCATCATGGATAGTAATGGCATTTGATCTCCCCTAGCCCTCAGGTGGGCACAGATGTACGTTGGCCATATATCATGTGGTCTGTTGTGAATGTGTTATTTATCTATCCAATTCCACATATATACATAAGCATTTATATTCAGTGAGCAAACCAGAGCCTCCAATCTTAATGATCATGATTTTCTGAGGTTTAGTCTGTTGTAATAGATGTATCTGCCGGACCATAGCTTGTACTCACTCTCTTTCAGCATTTCATGGGCCACACGGAATAGAAAAGACTAATGCTGCAGTCCTAGATTTTAGCCAAGACTCGCTGAGTTTGTGCAGGTGAAGGTGTGGGTGCATCCTTGGATAACTAGGCCAATAAAACATGCCTCCATCACCCTTCCCCTAACAGGCTCGTGTGTGTGTGAACTCTTGGTTTACAGTGGCTCTGTAGCCCCTAGCTGGGAATACAGAGGTGTACCATTCTGGCTTTCCATGGGTTCCTGGTTTCTGAATTCAAGCCTTCATGCTTGCACAGTAAGCCATCTCCCCACCCCCCATAGCTATTTTTCTAAAGCACAGATCTACTACTGTGCAAACTCACTACCCCTCATCATTCAGGGATCCAGTCAAATGCCAGAAGAGTGCCTGCAGGCTCTCCATGGACCAGGGCCATGACATCCCTGCCAGGAGCCCAACATGCTAACTGAGCTGGAGCTTGGCAGGCTCTTCCTCCTCCACACAGTCCTCCCGTTCCCTCCTCTGCTCTCCATTCCCTACTTCCACACGGTCTTTCTTCAACACTGCTCAGCAAGGTTACCATTTGGAACTCTCGTTGCCTCCAGCTAACCACCCTCCTCACCTGGAAGTCTGAGTCCCTCTGCCATCTTTCTCTGGAGGAGAATGACTGACTCCCTTCTTAGTCTTGTGTGAGGGACATGAAGTTGTGGGTGACATGTTTGTGATTCAGTCTTCAGTTTTGAGCTTTTATGACATGATTGTTTCCTGTTATTTTCCCCTTTCATGGTAGGGTGGGTAATTATCGGGCATGAGCTCCAAGTTCAGATCTTTGATTCTAAGTCTTCAGCCACATGTAGGCCCTGCTTGTCTTCAGTCTTGCAGAAAGAGCTGTATTTTTGTGCTCTGTGGCTGACATGTGCTTGTAGCTATGTAAATGACCCACTCAATTGTCACAGATAGTGTGAAACAGAGACAATGCTGCTTCTAATATTCTGAATATTCTGACAGAAATTAGATACAAATTATACAAGTGAATGCTGGCCTTCTGCTGCATGCATGAGGCTTTTCCCCATGGGTAAATTGTAACGTTCTGGGGAAGAGTTTGCTTGCTTTCGCTTCTTTTCCTTCTTTTTTGTTCATCCATTTGAGACAGGGTCTCTCTCACTTAGCCCCAGCCTTGAAATTACCATGTGGCTGTGGGTGACCCTGAACACTGATCCTCACGCCTCCTCTTCCTGAGTGCTGGGTTTACAGGCTTGTCCACCAGAACCTTGTACATGTTAAGCACTCCGCCTGCTGAATGCCAGCCCCAGCCCTCGATACTGTTTAAAAACCTATGCGTTTGTTTATGACATTACACCTCTTGGAAACATAGCTGGGATAATAAACATGCTTTGCAGATGTCCAGTGGAACGCCAGAATAGAAGCAGGATGAACATCCCATTTCGCATTGGCAATGCCAAAGGAGATGAAGCTTTGGAAAAGCGATTTCTTGACAAGGCGGTAGAACTCAACATGATCTCATTGAAGGGGCACAGGTAAGCATGCCTTGTCCCCAGGCCTGTCAGAGGCTGAAAGAAGCAAATCCAGGACCTTACACAGCCTGGGGTAGTGGTTACAGACTTGCTGGGGAATAAGCCCACTTCTGGCTGGGTTGTAGTGCATCTTGCATGGGGTTTCATCAGCACAGAAGGTACCTCTGGTAGGGCTGCCTGCTGCACTCTGGTGTTAACACTCTGGCCCCAAATCCAGTCACCCTCCTCATCTGGATTTTCCCCCTTCCCCCATTTTGTTTCTTCTTTATCAAAGGTGAATAGTTTGGGTGTGATCCAAGTCCAGTGTATGCTTCTCTGGAAATGCCACAGTGAAACCCATTAATTTGTACAAATAACAAGCCAATAACCACTCTAAAAAACGTGACTAGTTTGAGGTATTTCAGTGGGAGCACGGTGGATGACCTTCACCGCACAAGGGATTTGGAAGCTTCGTGCTGCCTGCTGGGAATGCTTTCAGGTGCGAGCCTGGCTTGGAGCTGCAGCTCTCAGGAGGAGTAACTAGTGGGGTTGTGTTGTGCTAAAGCAGATAGATACCCTTTTACATTTCATGTTTTTCTGTGTTGTTGAGGTTCAAACCTGGAGCCTTATGTATGGCAGGCGAGGGCTTTAACCCTGATTTGCCTTCTCCCGATTTTCTTGGTCTTACTGGTCGGGTCTTTGTCGTTCTAGGTCAGTGGGAGGCATCCGTGCCTCTCTGTATAATGCTGTCACAACCGAAGATGTTGAGAAGTTGGCTGCCTTCATGAAGAATTTTTTGGAGATGCATCAGCTGTGAACATGACCAGCTATGCTCTGCCTGTGAGCAACATGCAGCGTTTAGAGTAACTTGGGATTGACTGCAGAAACTTAACAGACATGGATTTTTCCAAATACATACTTATTACAGATTCCTTTTTCAATGAATAATGACTAAACAGCAATACTCTGCAGAGCTGAGGAAACTACCAGTTAACGGCCCCCTTCATTCTTACATGACCTGGAAGCTTTCTTGTTGCTTTTCTAATGAATTCAGCCTGTCATCCTTGCTGCTTCCTTCTCTAGGTGGATTGAGGGTGGACTGTTCCCTGCTGTTTCCAACGGGTTATTATTGGGAGCATATCACAAGGAGGTTGAGAGACCCTATGTGCTGGATTGACAGCGGTGAGTTTGCTGGGTTCTGCAGCTGTTGGTTAAAGTCCACAGCAACTCATGAGCATTTTGGATCTGTATACTGATAGTCCCATAAAGAGATAGACGTGATATGCTGTGTTTATGTAGTGGGTATTTTTTAAAACACCATACGGTTTATATCTATACCTTTATATTTCTAATGAAGCAATTCTGTAGAAGCTTTTAGAGTTTGTTCAGCCTGTGACTTTGTGCATGAGCTTTGCCTGTTATGGACACTTGTACCCTCCACCTACTGCCCTTTTAAAGCTGCGTCATGAGAAGGATCTAGAAGTTCCATGATTCACTTTTCTGGCTACAAGTAGAAGAAATGGTTGGTTCTTTGCTTTTCAGTTAGTCCGTTAAACAAAACTCAGTTACACCCCCAAACTGCGATCACATGGCTGTTTTTGTAGTTTAACCAGGGCAACACTATACATTCCAGATGTTTGCTGAGGTCTTTTCTGGTTGTTCATGTGTCATTAGTGTCTTCAATTGTCTATATGAAGAACATTAAAGTCCTAAGTTATCCAAACCATTGCCTGTGAATTATTCTGCTTGCTTTTTTAGTCAGGTGCTGCTTTTAAACATTCCAATGGGAAGTCCAGGGTTTAAAATTAGCCTGTGGTACGGTAATGCAGTCCAGACAAAGGTGTCAGGCTTAGTTCTTGTACAACTCAGTGTGGTTGTTTGCCTTTTACTTTGGAACGTTGGAACGAACACAGTCAGCAGAGTTCCTTCCAGTACAGCTCCCAGGGTACAGTTTTGTGAACTCTATCCCTGTTAGCCCAGAAAAAAAGGCAGCAGAACCGTTTTGAGCTCATCCTGTTTCATTTGACTGTACAAGGAGAAGACACTGATTAGTTGGTTGCCCTGGTCAGATTCCTCCAGCATATTTGTGAAGAACTGAAATGGCACCCAGCATTGCAGGATGTTTGAGTTTAAAACAAGCTCTCTTTTCATCCATAAATGCCAAGAGCCAGTTTGATCATTCAGGGTCACTAACAGCACTAGTGCTCAGAGTTGAACCCCCAGTTTCTCCACTTCAACCCTTCAAGTCACAGCTGGCTGTGCTGTGGAAACCCTGGGATTATTTCAGCACCTCATCTCTGCCCCATCCACTCCTCTCACTACAGCCACTTGGACTGACTTCCTCTCTGCCCTGTGTGTGGATGCATGAGTGATCCAGGCTTTTTAATGTGGCTGTCAGTGCTTCCTAACATCTTCCTGGCTTCCTGTTTCTTGTGCTAATGGGTCTTAGAATGTTTCTGTCACTTGTTTGCCCATACCACACTAAGATTAGGGGTACCTGCCCAACTCTGTCACAACATATGCCAGTCTTTTTGATTTCTGTTCTTTTTCCTGCTATTTTTGTTGTTCCACAGAGGTTTATTTTTATTATTCATAGGACTGTTTCTCATCCCTTTGTGATGGCTGCTTGTCTGTCTTGCACTTAGATGTTCAGACTACCTAATGATCATAAATCTCAGTGCATGGTTTCTCAGTATTACAAACAGCTTGGGGCAGTAAAGGCAGAACATAGTCTCAGCACATGGATTTGATCAAATATCAAAAGCTTAGTGCACGGTGCCGTTCATCTGCTGAAGGATTGACTGTGATTCTCTGATCGAGAGGGGAGATTTCTAGAATCATCTTTACCATTTGAAAGTCTTTGGAGGTAGCCAGTTTTCTGTCTCGCATGGTAGACTCTGGAGCACAGATCTTAGAAAGTAACCAGAGCATAAAATGTGACCTTTGTTTGCCATAAGAGATCAGCTGAAGCCGGTCTCTTGGATACAGGGAACATGGTGGGAGGGGGTGCCAGGGATGCCGCAGCTGGATAGGCTTTGGGATGAGAACCTGCTAGCCTGCCCCTGAAGGTTTAGAAACAAGGTATCAGGGGAGCCTTTGGAGCCCCCATGAGGCTGGGTGGAGGATTGCCTCTTGTTTTGTGGGATCTTCTAAGCTGATTCTGAAGTTTTATTTTTCTCTTTCAAAGTTCTACCCACATATATGTGTCCTGATGTCATCTCAGTGGGGGAAAAAAGCTTCATGTGTGTTCTGTTTAAGATACATTAAATGAGTGTTTTCTATCACATACTATAAAGCCTGCGATGATGACAAAGAATTAAAATCTTTTCATGTGTCCCACTTCATAAGACTTTCATACAAATCCCCCACCTCAGCCCAGTAAAACCTTGGTTTACACAAAAGCCCCTGCTACATTCTCAGCTTAAAGTAACTGGCCCTCCCCCCCTCATTTCCTGTACACCAGTTCTTTTCAGACTGGCCAACTGAATAAGAGTGAATAAGGTTCAATCCCAGCCATGGGGAAAAGACACAGTCACCACCTAAGTTAAAATAAAAACCAAGTGCACTTCCTCTGACAGACTGTCCTTCTGAGCACACACCCCGAGAAGGCAGCAAGTTATGCCCAGGTTCCTTGGTCTCTTTCTTTGTGATTCCAAATGTTCTAACACATGTATACTCACTTTCCACACCACTATGACTCCAATACTGTGGTTTTGTTCTTTGCACAAGAAGGGATTGAGATCTGTCCTCAGCTCTTTCTTTCCCAGTTAGATTTATGTTATTGGGAGACATACCCAGTGTCTTGTCATCGGCCTGTGGCCCCAGTGCTGGAAGGCTTGGCATGCACTTGGGTGAGTTGAGGGAGTGATTTTTTTTCCTCCTCTCTTTAGTGCTGGAACAACCAATAAGACCAGAAAAACAGACAAGCACCATTGACAGATGATGTGGACACTTCCAGCACAGGCGTTGCAGGGTCTGGCTTCATATCACTGGGATTAATGTTTGTTGTATCTTGTTCCTGGGAAGGAAAATAAAATGAAGTTTCTCACTTTTGATTGCAGTGAACATAATTAAAAAGTGCCATGCTACTCAGTTGTTAAGAAATCAATCACTTTAATTGGAAAGAAGATTCCTTAGCTCTCTTATTGGACTCTTGGTAATTTAAAATTGGGATCCCTGACAGTTTGTGATAAATTGTCACCTTTTGGGCAGAACAGGTAAATTCTAATTACTAGTGGATTATTCCAGAGTGGGTAGAAAATCTTGATCAAAATGATATTGAAGAGAGAGGAGGGCTGGCGGTGTGCAAAGATTTGTGGAAAGCATCTTAAAGCTAAAGGACAAATTCATTTAATGTGACAAAAACAGGAGCTTATGTATTTTAAGATGCTAGAGATATAAATTGGATTTCCTAAGAAAATGGGAACTAAGCATATTAGCAAAAGTTAACACATAAAATTCTCCAGGCTAGCAGAAATTAGCCCTATTTATTAACTAGACTTGGACCTGACTTGGGCTGGTGAAGTGGATCGGTGAGTAAAGACGCTTGTCACCATGCCAGACAACCTGTGTTTGATACCTGGACACTGGTGGAAGGAGAGAACTGAGTCCTCCTGAAAGTCATCCATGTATGAGTCCCTTTTCCCAAATAAATCAGTAAATATTAAAAATGGTTTGGAACTAAAGGACTATGGTTTTGGGGTTTTTTTTTTTTTTGATATTTTATTTACATTTCAAATGTTTCCATCTTCCCAGGTCTCCCCTTTGGAACCCTCCTATCTACCTCCCCTTCTATGAGGGTATTCCCCTACCCACCCACCCACTCTCAATGACTTCATGAAATTTGTAGGCAAATGGATGGAACTTGAAAATATAATCCTGAGCGAGGTAACTCAGTCACAAAAGAATGAACAGAGATAACTCAGTCACAAAAGAATGAACATGGTATGTACTCACTGATAAGTGGATATTAGCCCGAAGGTTCGGAATACCCAAGATTCGCTACGCAGCAACTGTTGGGCTGAGCGTGAGGTCCCAGATGGAGGAGCTGGAGAAGGGACTGAAGGAGCTGAGGGAGTTTGCATCCCCATGGAGGGTGCAACAGTGTCAACTGGCCTGACCCCTGGATGCTCCTGGAGACTGGATCACCAACCAAAGAATACACATGGAGGGACCCATGGTGCTGGCCTCATATGTGGCAGAGGAGGGCCTTGTTGGCCATCAGGGGGAGGAAGGGCCCTTGGGCCTGAGGTTGCTAGATCCCCCAGTATAGGAGAATGCCAAGGAGGGAAGGACTATGTTTTTAAGCAAGTACTCCACACCCAAATTTAAGGAAATCTAAAATGTTTTATTCAAATGAGAAAATACATTACCAGACGACAGACAGTCCAGTGAATCCACTGGCCCCACTGTCATCATAGCTATTATTTCTAACTTGCCTAAGGACATCTGAGGGATAGGCTGGTTTAGATTGAGACAGTGGGTTATACATTTATTTTGAAATGTATGTAGTTAAAATTTTAAATTATCACCTGTAGTATATATTGTAGATTATATGCTGAAATTCCATTATACATCATTATATAGACACCTTTGCATTGGCTGGGTGAAGAACTGGAATACGTTTTGCTCAGAATCACATCTCTGACAGCTCCAGGGAGTTAGGAGTCTGCTTTTGCATGTCCATGTATGTGTGTTTCTGAACTGTTAAGACTGATTTCCTAGTTTACTTCCCATTGCTGTGATAAAACATTTGACTGTAAGCAACCTGGGGCTTACTTCAGCTTATGTATTCTGACCACAGTCTATCAGGAAGGAAAGCTAAGGCTCCAAGCAGGAACCTGGTGGCAGGAGCTGGGGGAGTGCTTCCTACTGGCTTGCTCTCCATGACTTTCTGAGCCTACTTTCTTAAATCATCCAGGGTCACCTGCATGGGGTGGTACCCCATGACAGCCCATATTAGTAATTAATCAAGAAACTGCCCCACAAGCTTGTCTGTAGTCCAGTCTGATGGAAGTATTGATTGAGGTTTTTTCTTCCCAGATGACCTTAGCTTATATCAAGTTGTTGACAAACAAAAAACCAAACCAAACCAAACCAAACCAAAACAAAAAAACCTAGCCAGAACCAATGAGTTGGAGATATAGAGAACACTATATGGTGCCTATTTGTAAGACAGGGCATTATCCCAAAGCACAATTATTTTTAGATCTATTTGGTGTGTGTGTCTGTGTCTCTGTGTGTGTGCGCGCACATGCATGCACACAAGTGTGTAGGTCAGGACAACCTGAGGGCGTTGGTCTCTCCTATGGACACTGCAGCACAGTAGAATCAGACGTTAACATATAAGCGATCTAGAGTTCATACTCAAGTTTTACCATTCACCCTGCAACATCCCTACGGGTATTTTTTTAGTCCAATATTTACATCCCCCTGTCCCGCTTAATTGTCATCAAATATGAACTAGTTTTTCAACCTCTTGTTTATGTTCTAGACAGGCTGGGAAAACTTTGAAGGCTGGTTGTGGCATAGAATATGGTTTACGCACATGTTTCCTTGTGGCTTCTTTAAGATACATTTACTTGTATGTGTAGGAGCATTTGCCTGCATCAATGTATGTACACCACACTAGCATGCCTGATGCATGCAGAGGCTAGAAGAGAGTGCCAGATCACTTGACTGGACTTACGTTGTGATCCACCATGAGGGTGCTGGGAACTCTGTATGAACAGCAAGTGGACTGCTAACCACTGGGGTTGCCATCTCTACCCTTTCCTTGTAGCTGCTTCATGTCCAGCAACTTGTCCTAACCACCGTGCGCGTGCACACACACACACCAAATAGATCTAAAATACTACTACTACTACTACTACTACTAGTGTCACAGAAGTGATAATGTGTCCTCCATGAATCCTGGCAGGAGACTCAGGATGCTAGTGTCTCAGGCTTCCCTGATGTTTGCTTAATACTTGGCCCTTTGTGACAAGTAAGTTATTTATAGGGGGAAAATTTAAGACTGAATTTTCTTTTCTTTATTGAATAAGTGATACGTTCCATGAAAAGAAAATAAACGTTAACGAGGCGCAATGATACACTTAGCTTACCTCCTGCCCGTTACAACACTCAGGAACATAAGTTGAGGTGAGTAAAAGTATAAGTAACTGGTGGCAAAGGGAGCCCTGTGCCAGCAGTTAGATTTATATTGCAGAAGCCCTGAAAATAAACTCGCGAAGTCGAGAAAGGCTGTGTGTGCTGGCTCAGATTGGGAATGTGCCCCCACTCCCAGTGCAGTAGTGAGGAGATGGGACTTTGAGGGTGGCTGTCCTAAGACCATGATCCTATCAATGAATGGTTCATGTATGGATTGACTGTATTGGCCACTGTCTCCAGGCCCTTTCCTGCTCTGCCTCACACTGCTTCCACATGAAGTGAGTAGGTTTTGTTCTCCATGATGCATCTGCTTTACCACAGGTGTGGCTATACCACAGTGGAGCCAAGTGAACACAGACTACAATCTCTGAAACCAAGGGCCCCAATTACCAAAAGCCTGAAGCCAGAAGACCTTCCTCTAAGATGCTGTCACAGTGATGAATTACTGGGGGCACATGTCATTTGTTGAAGCAGGAAAAGAATTCTCTGTTCAAGACTGAGGATTCTGCTTGCTCTCTGTCTAGTCAAACTTATTGGATCTCACTATTTTTAGGAGTCCAGCCTTCTGGCAGTATAGGGCTTTAATCTAATAGTCAGACCATGAGCCTCACAGCCTCATTATGCCTTGAAAGATGTCATAACCAAAAGTTAAAGTTAGTGCCAATAACTGTTGCTTAGCCAATTGTCCCCAAGAGGAGGATAAAATCTTGGCCTCTGTGGAGCTAGGTAGAGTTGAGGGCATCTTAAATGTCTGAGAAGTGAGACTTAGTTGAAGTGTAAAGAACGGAAAGGTAGAGAGATCCAGCGATAGGCCCAAAGTGGGATCCAGTTCAAGGGGAGGCCCCAAGGCCTGACATTATTACTGAAGGTATGGAGAGCTCACAAACAGGAACCTAGCATGACCTCCCTCCAAAAGACCCAACAAGCAGCTGAAAGAGTCAGATGCAGATATTTACACCCAACCAAAGGACAGAAGTGCTGACCTCTGTGGTTGAGTTAGGGAAAAGCTGAAAGAAGCTGAAGAGGAGGGTGATCCTGTAGGGGGAGCAGCAGTCTCAATTAACCTGGAGCCCCCAAGATCTCTCAGACACTGGGCCACCAACCAGGCAGCATACACCAGCTGATATGAGGCCCCCATCACATATACAGCAGAGGACTGCTGGGTCTGGACTCAGTCACAGAAGATGCACCTAACCCTGAAGAGACTGGAGGCCCCAGGGAGTGGGGAGGAGTGGTGGGATAGAGGGTGGGGGCTGGGGACATCCTCGTGTAGAGGAGGGGGTGGGGGGTTGTAGTGCAGGGAGGAAGGAGAAGAAATGGAAAAGAAAGGCTGAGGTGTGTGTAACTCATTGGTGCAGTGCTGTACACAAGGCTCAGGGTTAAATCCTCAGCACCACTTAAACCTGTGTCAGGGGTAGTCAGAAGAATCCAAAGTTCTGGACCATCCTCAGCTATATAGTGAATTCGAGCCAGCCTGTGCTACATGAGACATACACTTAAAAAAAATAGTTATAGGTTATCAGGACTAATTATGTTGTCAGAGTATACAGCCAGCCAGAGGAGGAACTGTTTCTTTTGCTTCTTCCCTGAATGCCACACTTTCCTGAGGGTGAAAGTCCTTGATTGAAACAGAAATCTTATTCGGAAGTGACGTGTGACCTAACATCCCAAGTAACAAACCTGTTCTCAAATGTGCTGGGGAGATACTTTGTATTTGGGGTGCATTTCAATTGAGAACAAATCATGGTTTTAAGCAAATAGATTCAAATTAATGCCCCAGCTCTTACCCATTCAGCACCGCCCCCTCTCCTTTCCCCAGCAGCTCCTTCTGTGGCAGCCATGCAAGTCGGTCGTTCAGTGTCTTCCACAAACACGTTTCCTGTGGGTACAGTCAGGGGTTTGAATCATTTAGGATTTTGTTAGGTACAGTAGATAGAAAATTTTATGCAAACTGGATAAAACATTAAACCATCAATAAATAAAACAAATAAATAAATGTATTAGTTAATAAAACCCGAACGCCTGTAGGCATGGCCAGGCAGCCTCTCCTGAGTGCCTGTCTTTCTGACTCTGAGACTGCGTTCATAGCTTGCTTTCATGATCCCCCTCTGGCAGCAGCACTTCAGACATTGGCATTGCATAGAGGCTGCTTTGGTGATAACATATCACCTTGGCCTTTCCTGAGGCACCTTCTGACCTGGCTGTCTTAGCTCAGGGGTGAAACCCTGAGCCAAATCAAGGAAAGAATAGTCAACTTGGGTAAAAAAAGTCTCACTCTGTTGGAACTGAGCAGAAAGGCCAACCCCAGCTAAGCTTTATGGAAACTTGGTAGTCTGTCAAAATATCCTTTTGAGTCAGATGTGGTGGTGCATACCATCAATCCTATCACTCCAGAGGCTGAGGCAGGAGGATCTCAAATTTGATGCCATCGTGGACTACATAGTGAGATCCTATCTCAAGCAACAACAAATTATGACTTTAAAAAATGTAGTTGCTATATTTTATTTTATAAGCAATACTGATTAAAAATACATATGCACCTATTTTTAAAAAGACTCATTTTTTTTTAATTTTTATTTTTTCTACTTTATTTACATTTCAAATGTTTTCCCCTTTCCAGATCTCCCCTTTGGAGCCTCCCTATTCCCTCCCCCCTCCCCTGCCTCTATGGGGGTATTCCCCCACCAACCCACACACCCACTTTCGTCTTCCCTCCTTGTCATTCTCCTTTACAGGGGGATTTAACACCCTTTCCCTGATGGATAAAAAGACCCTCCTCTGCTGCATATGTGGCCAGCACCATGGGTCCCTCCATGTGTATTCTTTGGTTGGCGGATCAGTCTCCAGGAGTATGAGGGGGGGGTCAGGCCAGTTGCCACTGTTGCTGCCTTTCTGGGGATGCAAATTCCCTCAGCTCCTTCAGTCCCTTCTCCAAGTCCTCCATCTGGGACCTCCCACTCCGCCCTACTGTTGCTGTGAAGTGACTCTTAGGTATTTCAAACTTTGGGGCTAATAATCACTTAACAGTGAGTACATACCATGTTCATTCTTTTGTGACTGCGTTACCTCGCTCAGGATATTTTAAAGATCCATCCATTTGTCTGTGAATTTCATGAAGTCATTGTTTTTAATAGCTGAGTAGTATTCCATTGTGAAAACATAACACATTTTCTGTATCCATTCCTCTGTGGAGGGACATCTGGGTTGTTTCCAGCTTCTGGCTATTATAAATATGGTTGCTATGAACATAGTGGAACATGTGTCTTTATTACATGTTGGAGCATCTTCTGGGTATATGTCCAGGAGTGGAATAGCTGAGTCCTCAGGTAGTATTATGTTCATTTTTCAGAGGGTCCGTCAAACTGATTTCCAGAGAGGTTGTATTAACTTGCATTCCCACCAGCAATGGAGGAGTGCTCCCCCTTCTCCACATCCTCACCAACATCTGCTGTCACTTGAGTTTTTGATCTTAGCCATTCTGACTGGTGTGAGGTGAAATCTCAGGGTTGTTTTGATTTGCATTTCCCTGATGACTAAGGATGCTGAACATTTCTTTACGTGCTTCTCGGCCATTCAAGTTTCCTCAGTTGAGAATTCTCTGTTTAGCTCTGTTCCCCATTTTTTGATAGGGTTATTTGGATCTCTGGAGTCTAGCTTCTTGAGTTCTTTGTATACATTGGATATTAGCCCTCTATTGGATGTAGGATTGGTAAGATCTTTTCCCAATCTGTAGGTTGCCGTTTTGTCCTATTTACAGTGTCCTTTGCCTTACAGAAGCTTTGTAATTTTATGAGGTCCCATCTGTCGATTCTTGATCTTAGAGCTCAAGCCATTGGTGTTCTGTTCAAGAACTTTCCCCCTGTGCCCATGTGTTCGAGACTTTTTCCCACTTTCTGTTCTATTAGATTCAGTGTATCTGGTTTTATGTGGAGGTCCTTGATCCATTTGGACTTGTGCTTTGTACAGGGAGATAGGAATGGATCAATTCGCAATCTTCTACATGTAGACCGCCAGTTGAACCAGCAACATTTGTTGAAGATGCTGTCTTTTTCCACTGTATGGTTTTAGCTCCTTTGTCAAAGATCAAGTGACCATAAGTGTGTGGGTTCATTTCTGAGTCTTTGTATTCCATTGATCTACCTGCCTGTCACTGTACCAATACCATGCAGTTTTTATCACTACTGCTCTGTAGTACAGCTTGAAGTCAGGGAGGCTGATTCCCCCAGAAGTCCTTTTATTGTTGAGAATAGTTTTTGCTATCCTGGGTTTTTTGTTATTCCATATGAATTTGAGAGTTGCTCTTTCTATGTCTATAAAGAATTGAGTTGGGATTTTGATGGGGATTGTATTGAACAATGCTCTGCTCAATGATAACATGGTCAAGGAAGAAATAAAGAAAGAAATTAAAGACTTCCTAGAATTTAATGAAAGTGAAAATACAACTTACCCAAACCTATGGGACACAATGGAAGCAGTGTTAAGAGGAAAACTCATAGCTCTGAATGCCTCCAAAAAGAAACTGGAGAGAGAATATACTAACAGCTTAACAGCACACCTGAAAGTTCTAGAACAAAAAGAAGCAAATACACCCAAGAGGAGTAGAAGGCAGGAAATAATCAAATTAAGGGCTGAAATCAACCAAGTAGAAACTGAAAGAACTATACAAAGAATCAACAAAACCAGGAGCTGGTTCTTTGAGACAATCTACATGATAGATAAATCCTTAGCCAGACTAACCAGAGGGCACAGAGACAGTGTGCAAATTAATAAAGTTGGAGATGAAAAGGGAGATATAAAAACAGACTCTGAGGAAATTAAAAATATCATCAGATCCTCCTACAAAAGCCTATATGCAACAAAATTGGAAAATCTGGAGGAAATGGACAAGTTTCTAGACAGATACCAATTACCAAAGTTAAATCAGAATTAGATAAACCATCTAAACAGTCCCATAACCCCTAAAGAAATAGAAGCAGTCATTAAAAGTCTCCCAACCAAAAAAAAAAGCCCAGGACAAGATGGGTTCAGTGCAGAATTCTATCAAAGAAGACCTAATGCCAATACTCTTCAAACTATTCCACAAAATAGAAACGGAAGGAACACTACCCAATTTATTCTATGAGGCCACAGTTACATTGATACCAAAACCCCACAAAGACCTAACAATAAAAGAAAACTTCAGACCAATTTCCCTTATGAATATCGATGCAAAAATACTCAATAAAATTCTTGCAAACCAAATCTAAGAATACATCACAATGATTATTCACCATGATCAAGTAGGCTTTATCCCAGGGATGCAGGGATAGTTCAATACCTGGAAATCCATCAATGTAATCCACTACATAAACAAACTCAAAGAAAAAAGCCACATGGTCATTTCGTTAGATGCTGAAAAAGCATTTGACAAAGTTCAACATCCCTTCATGATAAAAGTCTTGGAAAGATCAGGAATTCAAGGAGCATACCTAAACATAGTAAAAGCAATATACAGCAAACCAGTAGCCAACATCAAACTAAATGGAGAGGAACTCGAAGCAATCCCACTAAAATCAGGGACTAGACAAGGCTGCTCTTTCTCTCCCTATCTATTCAATATAGTACTTGAAGTTCTAGCTAAAGCAATCAGACAACAAAAGGAGGTCAAAGGGATACAAATTGGAAAGGAAGAAATCAAAATATCACTGTTTGCAGATGATATGATGGTATACTTAAGTGACCCGAAAACTCCACCAGAGATCTGCTACAGCTGATAAACAACTTCAGCAAAGTGGCTGGATACAAAATTAACTCAAGCAAATTAGTAGTCTTCCTATACTTGAAGGATAAACAGGCTGAGAAAGAAATTAGGGAAATGACACCCTTCACAATTGTCACAAACAATATAAAATATCTTGGTTTGACTCTAACCAAACAAGTGAAAGATCTGTATGACAAGAACTTCAAGTCTCTGAAGAAAGAAATCAAAGAAGACCTCAGAAGATGGAAAGATCTCCCATGCTCATGGATTGGCAGGATAGTTAAAATGGCCATCCTGCTGAAGCAATCTACAGATTCAATGCAATCCCCATCAAAAAGACTCATTTTTATGTGTATGAATGTTTGCTTGTACGAATATCTGTTTACCATGTACGTGACTGGTACCTGAAGAGGTCAGAATTGGGCATTTAGATCCCCTGGAACAGAGTTAGACAGGTGTGAGTGGCCATGTGTGTGCTGGGAATCAAACCATGGTCCTCTGGAAGAGTAGCTCAGTGCTCTTAATCTCTCAGCCATCTCTCCAGCACCCTACACACCTACTTTTAAGTCCACAGTTTAGCATTCTTGCTAATTTTTTACATTCTAAAGAAGATTTATTTATTTTCTGTATGTGAGTACACTGTAGCTGTCTTCAGACACACCAGAAGAGGGCATTGGGTCCCATTACAGATGGTTATGAGCCACCATGTAGTTGCAGGGAATTGAACTTAGGACCTCTGGAAGAGCAGTCAGTGCTCTTAACTACTGAACCATTTCTCCAGCCCCCCATTTTTTTTATTTTTAGCTTTTATTCACCTCATACATTACATTCTGATCACAGTTTCCCCTCCCTCCACTCCTCACAGTCCCTCCCCAGACTTTCTCTCTGTAGCAGATCCACTCCTAGTCCATTTCCCTTTAAAAAAAAAAAAAAAAAAAAGCAAACCTCCCAAGGATAGCCACTGAACATGGCCTAACAGGATGCAGTAAGACTGTCATATCAAGGCAAAATGAGGCAACCCAGTAGGAGGAAAAGGGTCCCAAGTGCAGGCAAAAGCATCAGCGACAAACCCACTCCCACTGCTGAGAGTCCCACAAGAACAGCAAGCTACACAACTGTAAGGTATATGCCAAGGACCTAGCTTAGACCCATACAGGGTTCATGTTTTTCTCTTCAGTCTCTGTGAGCCCTTATGAACCCTGCTTAGTGGCTTCTATGGGCTGTGTTCTCATGGTGTCCTTGACTTCTCTGGCTCCAACAATCCTTCCTCCTGCTCTTCTGAGGGGTTTCCCTAGCTTCGCCTAGTGTTTGGCTATGGGTCTCTGTATTTGCCTCCGTCGGTTGCTGCATGCATCCGTCTGATGACTGTTGGGCTAGGCACCAACCTATGAGAATAGCAGAATATAACAGAAGAATAATTAAGAATCATTTCATTGACTTCTTTTCCTCCCCCCTCTCTCCTTCCCTCCTTCATTTTCTTTCTCCTTTCTCCTCCCTCTCTCTTTCCTTCTCCTTCCCTCCCTTCCTCCCTTCTTTTCTCTCTTTCTTTCTTTCTCTCTTTCTTTCTTTCTTTCTTTCTTTCTTTCTTTCTTTCTTTCTTTCTTTCTTTC
>JADRCH010000229.1:2267054-2393543 GCA_019843965.1 Rhynchomys soricoides | reverse complement strand
TTCTTTCTTTCTTTCTTTCTTTCTTTCTTTCTTTCTTTCTTTCTTTCCTTCGTCTTGTTTGGTTCTATCCTGGATCTCTGGGCTGTCCTGCCACTGATTTCTGTCCAGCCAGGCAGTGTCAGGCAGAACAGATAGTAGGTTGAAAGTTTTGTGGCTGGGTTGATGTCTCAGTCCCACTGCTACGAGCCTTGCCTGATTATAGAGGATGGCTAGTTCAGGCTCCATGTCTCCCAGTACTAGGAGTCTTTGCTAGTCTCACCCTCATAGATCCGATGGAGTTTCCATTGCATTAGGTTTTTGCCTTGTTCCTGAAATGACCCCCAATTCTAGTCATCTCTTTCAGTATTCTCTGCCTCCATCCCCAACCTGACCCCTCCTATTCCCATCCCCTCTCACCCCCAGTCCATCAACAAAATCTATTCTATTACCCTTACCAGGGAGATCCTTGCCTCCCCCTTGAACACTCCTTGTTCCTTAGCCTCTCTGGATCTGTGGATTGTGGCATGATTATCCTTTACTTTACACTTAATATCCACGTATAAGTGAATACATACCATGTTTGTCTTTCAGGTTACCTCAATTCAGGATGATTTTTTCTAGTTCCTCCTTCCATCAGTTTGCTAGCAAACTTCATGGTGCCTACTTAAAAAAAAAAAAAGCAACTGAGAAATAATCCATTGTGTAAATGTACCCCCCCTTTTAAATCTATTCTTCAGTTGAAAGACATCTAGGTTGTTTTTGGTTTCTAGCTATTATGAATAAAGTTGATATGAACATAGTTGAGCAGATGTTCTTATGGTAGGCTGAAGTGTCTTTTGTGTATATGTTCAGGAGTGGTATGGCTGAATCTAGAGGTAGATGGATTCCCAATTTTCTGAGAAACTGCCATATTGATATCCAAAGGAGCTGTACAAGTTTGCAATTCCACCAGCAATGAAGGAGTGTTACCCTTGCTCTATATCCTTACAGGTATGAGCTGTCACTTGTGCTTTTGATCTTAGCCATTCTGACAGGTGTAGGATGGAATCTCAAAGTTGTTTTCACTTGCATTTTTATGGTAGCTGAGGATATTGAATATTTCTTTAACTGTTCTTAGCCATTTGAGATTCCTCTGTTGAGAAAACCCAGTTTAGGTCTGTACCCCATTTTTAAATTTGATTATCTGGTTTTTTTTTTTTTTTTGATATCTAGTTTCTTGAGTTCTTTACATATTTTGGATATTAGCCCTTTGTCAGATATGGAGTTGGTGAAATCTTTTCCCGTTCTATAGGCTACCATTTTGTCCTATTGATGGTGTTCTTTACCTTACAGAAGCTTTTCTGTTTCATGAAGTCCCATTTACTAATTATTGATCTTAGTGCTTGAGCTATTGGTGTACTGTTCAGAAAGCTGTCTCCTGTGCCAATGTGTTCAAGGCTATTCTCCTTCTCTTATTCTCTATTAGACTCAGTGTTTCTGGTTTTATGTTGAGGTCTTTGATCCAATGAGTTTTGTGCCATTTGAGATTCCTCTGTTGAGACATCTCTGTTTAGGTCTGTAGCTCATTTTTAAATTTGATTATCTGATTTTTGATGTATAGTTTCTTGAGTTCTTGAGTTTTGTGCAGGGTGATAGATATGCATACATTTCCATTCTCCTACATGCCAACATCCAGTTAGAATAGCACTGTTTGTTGAAGATGCTTTCTTTTTTCTATTGTATGTTTCTGGATTCATTATCAGAAATCAGGTTTCCATTGGTGTACAGATTTATGTCTGGGTCTTTGATTCAATTCCATTGATCAACCTTCTGCTTTTAGGCTGATACCATGCAGTTTTTATCACTATTGCTCTGTAAAGCTTGGAATCAGGGATGGTGATACTCCTGGATGTTCTTTTATTGTACAAGATTGTTTTAGCTATCCATATGAAGCTGAGTATTGCCCTTTCAAGGTCTGTAAGGAATTGTGTTAGAATTTTAATGGGGATTGTGTTGAACAAGTAGGTTGCTTTTGGTAGGATGGCCATTTTTACTATGTTAATCCTACCAATCCATGAGCATGGGAGATCTTTTCATCTTCTGTCATCTTTTCTTCATAGTATTTTTATTGATTGTTTTAGAATTTCACATCATGAACCTTAAGCTCATGCTTTTCCTAGTCCTTCCAAGTTCATCCCCTTGTGATCCTCTCAACAAAAAGAAGAAAAAAGTAAAAAGAAAAGTCCAGTTTGTATTGACCATATACTCATTGGAGCATGGTCAAACTCCCAATGGTCAGCCCCTTAAAGAAAACTTCCCACCCACACTCCTACCAGAAGCCATTAGTTGTGAAGAGCTACGTTTCAGCATCCTGATCACAATTTTTAAGAGCTCTTTTTGGTGGCTTTCTGTCCAGGCTGTTACTTTTGGGGTGGTAGGTGTAGGGATTGTCACAGAAGTTTTCTATGTCTCTCTTTCTCAGTTTCATGTCTGCAGTCATCAATACCATGGCAAAAGTAGCTTTCTTGTCCTTTACAATAAGAAGGAGCATGCATGGATCATGGACTTACACAAGGATTCTGTAGATGGACATCCACTGGTCTCTGGTGTCAACATGTCCCACAAACCTCAGCATGGTCTCTCCAGTAGCAGTACAGATCACAGACATCAACAATGCCCTCTGCTGCAATAGTACCATGGACCCAGACATGAACCCTGACATCAATCACCATGGTCTCAGGTGGCAGCACAGGCCACTCAGAGGGCCACTCACATGGCCCATTGACATTAACATGGCTTCAAGATGCAGCATAGACCATGGGCATCGCATGACACTCAGTGGTAACATGGGCCACAGCTGCTGTAGACCCACAGATATCCACTTGAACATCCGGATTCAACATGGCCCGGGACAGTGAACCATGGATACCAAAGTGGTCTCTAGAGGCAGCATGGACCATAGAAGTCTTTTGAGAAGGTCTAATCCAGAAAATGATTCATTTTTCATCTGGGACATCCTATTGTTGCTCAGAATCAGGGCGACTGGGCAACATGTTCAGGGGCTTAGTCAGAGTGCAAACTCCAGGATACTGCATACCACCCTGTCAGTCCTACTTGGCAATGATATATTCCCTGTACACCACAGGCTTCTATCACACCTATCACCACCAGCAAGTCTCTGGTACCTCCTCTCTCCACTCATTCACCACTCCATTCCTCTATCTTTCCCACCTTTCAATTGAATATCTGTTGGTTGTAGTGGCATGGGAACATATACAGTATGTACACACACACACACACACACACACACACACACATATTATGTACGTATACATACATATATGGTTCATTCATTTTGCTTCCCTTGGGGTGTCCAAGCACTGCTTCATACCAGGTGGGAAAGGATGAAGTGAACTGGAAAGGAACAGGTGGGTCAGCAGAATCCCGGTCCCACAGTGAATGCTGGGGAAATTCTTCTTCAAAGATTTCAATGTTACAGCTCTTTGGTGTTACAGCTTTTTTGGATGACATTCAATAAAATAGCACTCTTAGAAATTATTAAATGAAGCAGCGTATGTGTGTGTGCATACTTAATTCAGGATGAATCAAGGGCTATATATATGAACCTTGGAGACTGGGAAGGTTTTCTTCTTAGGGTGAAGTTTCATTGACTGAGGCTTAAGGTTCTGGGGATAACTCATTTGCATGGAAAGGCCTTGCCAGAAGTTGAACCTGTAATTTTGCCAAAGACTATGTGACATTCCTCTGGTAAGAGATTGGGGGCTGGGCTCCTCAGATCAGGCAGAGATGAGGAAGCCCTGCTAAGAAAAGGGAGTCTTCCATTTTGTGATGAGCTCAGGAAGGCTGTCTTGACATGGTAGACTACAACCTTAGTAGTGAGGTGCAACACATATACACACACATATATGTATATATGTTTACATACAGAATATACAATATATACATTTAAACATGTATATTATGTACATATATATGTATGTACACACATGTATGTATGTATGTATGTATGTATGTATGTATGTATATTGCCCAAACAGCTTTGCATGCAAATATTCATTGATCTGGTTCAAGGTTTCTGGTTTCTGAAGTACCATAAATACCAAGCCACTGCTTAGACTCATCTCAGGTATCCTGCTGTTGACAGAGTCATGGTGATCCTGCAGCTCTGTTCTGCAGGGCCAGCTCCTTCATGTGCTTCAGCAGTTCATAGATAGGTACATGTTGGGGTGGACTGACTCAAAGTGCTGGATCTGGGACCAGATGGTAGCTGAGTTTGTCAGCCAATGGGGCCCAGTCTAGCCTTTGCTGCTGGCCTGGCCTCCATCTTCCCTTATCTTCTACAATGACTTGAAGTTTTTGTCACATGAGTTTTTCACTTGTTTGGTTAGAGTTACCCCAAGATATTTTATATTATCTGTGGCTATTGTGAAGGGTGTTGTTTCTCTGGTTCTTTTTCATCCTGTTTGTCATTTGTATATGTATATAGGGGGGGCTACTGACTTTTTTTTTTTTTTTTTTTTTTTAGATAATCTTGTATCTAGACACGTCACTAAAAGTGTAAGCGATTCCTGGTAGAATTTTTGGGGTCACTTATGTATACTATCATATCATCTGCAATAAGATACTTTGACTTCTTCCTTTCCAATTTGTACTCCCTTGATCTCCTTCAGTTGTCTTATTGCTCCATCTAGAACTTCAATTACTATATTAAATAGATATGGAGAGAGCGGACAGCCTTGCCTTGTTCCTGATTTTAGTGGAATTATTTGAATTCCCATTTAATTTGATGTTGGTTATTGGCTTGCCATAAATTGCTTTTATTGTATTTAGGTATGTCCCTTTTATCTCTAATCTCTCCAAGACTCTCATCATGTAGGGCTGTTGGATTTTGCCAAAGGCTTTTTAAGCATCTAATGAGATGATCATGTGTAGTTTTTTTCTTTCAACTTGTTTATATGGTGGATTACATTGTCTGTTTTTTGTAATGTTGAGCCACCCTGAATCTCTGGGATAAGCCTACTTGATCATGGTAGGTGATCTTTTTATGTGTTCTTGGATTTGTTTGGGGAATATTTTACTGAGTGTATTTGCATTAATGTTCATGAGAGAACTTGGTCTGAGATTCTCTTTTTTGTTGTTGTTGAATCTTTGTGTGGTTTGGGTATTAGGGTGACTGTAGCCTCATAAATTGAATTGGGCAATATTCCTTCTGTTTCCATTTTGTGAAATAATTTTAGGAGGATTGTCCTTATCTCTTCTTTGAAATTCTGTAAGAATTCTGCTCTAAAACCACCTGGCTCTGAGCTTTTTTTTTTTGGTTGGGAGATTTTAATGACTGCTTATATTTCCTTAGAGATTATGGGTCTATTTATATTGTTTATCTGATCTTAGTCTAATTTTGATACATGGTATCTATTGAGAAAATTATCCACTTCTTTTAGATTTTCCAATTTTGTGGAGTACACGTTCTTAAAGTATGACCTAATAAGTTTTTTTGATTTCCTCAGTGTCTGTTATGTTTCCCCTTTTGGCTCTAATTATGTTAATTGTGTATTCTTTCTCCATCTTTTAGTTAGTTTAGATAAGGGTTTATCTATCTTGTTTATTTCCTTAACTCTTTGTTTCACTAATTCTTGGTATTGTTCTCTTTGTTTCTATTTTATTGATTTCAGCACTCAGCTTGAATATTTCCTGCCATCCCTCTTTTTGGGTAAGTTTGGTACTTTCTGTTCTAGAGTTTTCAGGTTTGCTGTTAAGTTTCCAGTATGAGATCTCTCTAATTTCTTTATGAAGGTACTTAGTGCTATGAACTTTCTCTTAACACTGCTTTCATTGTGTCCCATAAGCTTGGGTATGTTGCGCCTTCGTTTTCATTGAATTCTAGAAAGTTTTTAATTTCTTTCTTTATTTGTTCCCTGACCCAGTGATCACTGAGTAGAGGGTTGCTCAGTTTCCATGAGTTTGTAGGCTTTCTGTTATTTCTGTTGTTTTTGAAGTCCAGCTTTAATCCATGGTAGTCTGATAAGGTACAAGGGGTTATTTCAATTTTCTTGTATCTATTGAGACATACTTTGTGACTGAGTATATAGTCAATTTTGAACAATGTTCCACGAGGTGCTGAGAAGAAGGTGTATTCTTTTGAGTTTGTATGAAATGTTTCGTTAGTATCTGTTAGGTCCATTTAAGACCTAAATAAGACCAGACAGATAAAGTCTGTTAGCTATGTTATTTCTCTGTTTATTTGTCTGGATGACCTGTCCATTGGTGAGAGTGGGGTATTGAAGTCTCCCATGATCAATCGGTGAGAGTTGATGTGTAATTTAAACTTTGTTTTCTTTACAAACATGGGTGCCTTGTTTTGTGGGTGGGTTGGTGTCTTTATCCCTCCACAGGGGGTCTTGCCTGGCTATCGGAGGTGGCCACCTCAGGTTTCATATCTCCACTGTTAGGAGTCTCATCTAAAGTCACTCCCACAGACCTCTGGGACCCTTCCCCATCCCAGGTCTCTGACATGTCCTAGAGATGCCCTCCACTCCCACCAGCTGCTGATTTCCATTCATTTTCCTGGTCCTCTGGCCCTCTGGCCCTCTCTCCTGTGTTTTCCCACTCCTGATCCTAAACCACTCATTCCCCTCCTCATTCCCTCTACTACCCAGTTTCCTCCCCCTGTAGTGGGAAATATAAAAAATGCAATCCACTCTACACTGGCAATGCCTGGCCAACCTGCTCTCATCTTTGGTGGACTCTCTGACCCAGAGCTCCAAAATCTCTCCACCACTGATGTATCACTACCAGGCCAGCCCCACACTTCCAAATTCCCACAGCCTTTTGGCATTCACTTCTTGCAAACCTACGCTTTGCCTTTCTCTCTGGAACCCAGTTGAGTTGCTGTGTGAAGGAAAATACCACACAAAATAGTTCATAATCAATCCAGCTCAATTGCTGGACTCAACGACTAACATTCTAATCTTGTAAGCCATATTAAATATAAATCCTCCAGTGGCAAATGCTGGTGGATTTGCCAATTAAACTGGGACCTACTTGTTAGCTACATACTATCCTCCAAGCTATCCTGTTCAAAGGCATGACACTTTTTTCTGCCTCTTTTCTTCCCCTCTCCAACCCTGAAGTCCCACCTACTTGCCCAGTGATTGGTTCCTAGTAATCTTTATTCATTAGGGGAAGGTTCACAGGAAGTCACCTGAGTATATGATTCACTTCTCATCCCAGGCAGCCTCTCTTGGAGAAGTGGAATTAGCATCAAAATACAAACAGCACCAGGGCTATCCACAATATCTCTCCATCTGCCTCCTACGACTATTTTATTCTCCCTTCTAAGTGAGAGTCAAGCATCAATGGTCAGAATCCATTGATTACAGCGATGTTATTCTGTACTTTATGGCTAATATCCACTTATAAGTGAGTGCATACCATGTATGTCCTTCTGAGTCTGGGTTACCTCACTCAGGATAATATTTTCTAGTTCCATCCATTTGCCTGCAAAATTCATAATGCCCTTGCTTTTAATAGCTGAGTAGTTTTCCACTGTGTAAATGAACCACATTTTCTGTATCCATTCTTTGGTTGAGGGGCATCTGTTTTTCTTCCAGTTTCTGGTTGTTATGAATAAAGCTGCTATGACTATAGTTGAGCAAATATCTTTGTGGGATGGTGAAGCATCTTTTAGGTATATGCCTAGGAGCTGCATAGCTGGGTCTTGAGATAGAACTAATTTTCTGAGAAACCACCAGAATAATTTTCAGTTTGCATTCCCACCAGCAATGTAGGAGTGTTCCCCTTGCTCGATATCCCTCCCTAGCATGCGCTGTCACTTGAGATTTTGATCTTAAACATTTTGATTGGTGTAAGATGGAATCTCCGGGTCATTCGATTTGCATTTCCCTCATGACTAAGGGTGGACATTTCTGTAAGTGCTTCTTGGCCATTAGAGATTCCTCTGTTGAGAATTCTCTGTTTAGCTCTCTACCCTGTTTTTCAATTAGGTTATTTGGTTTGTTGGTAACTAACTTCTTGAATTCTTTATATATTTTGGATATTAGCCCTCTGTTGGATATAGGGTTGGTAAAGATTTTTTCTCAAACTGTGGGTTGACATTTTGTCCCATTGACAGCGTCCTTTGCCTTATAGAAGCTTTGCAGTTTCATGAGGTCCCATTTATTAATTGCTCATCTTAATTACTGAGCCATTTGTGTTCTGTTCAGGAAGCTGTCTCCTGTGCCAATGAGTTCAAAGCTATTTCCCACTTTCTCTTCTATTAGATTTAGTGTATCCAATTTTATGTTGAGGTCTTTGATCCATTTGGACTTGAGTTTTGTGCAGAGTAATAAGTATGGATATATTTGCAGTCTTTTACATGTAGACCTCCAGTTAGACCAGTGTCATTTGTTGAAGATGCTTTCTTTTTTCCATTGTATGGTTTTTGCTTCTTTGTCAAAAATCAAATGTCTGTAGGTGTGTGGTTGGTTGATTGTATTCTTAAGCTATTGTTTAGGCATCTGTGTTGGGGCTGATTATAGATGTTTTTTTCCTTTTAGTTTCTGTTTCATTTCTAGTCTTCTGTAGACTGTGTTTCTGGTGTTTGGTGTGTCCTCTGGTCTAGGAGGGTACCTCCACTGGAGTTCTGGTATCCTATGTGACCTCTGGGGTTCTGGGCACCTTGTGTGCTTCTGGTAAAGTCAAGAGCTTCCACCAGAGTTATGAGCCAGGATATGGTAACAAGGAGGAGGTGAGTCTGTTGAGGGTTGTCTGCCAACTCTGAGGGAATTTTGGTGGCCTGGGGGATGGGAAGCTTACCTGGGATTCTGGGTGCCAGCATGGTCTTGGGTATTACAGGGGGTTTCCATCAAAGTTGTGGGCCAGGATGTAACATTCTTATTTATGTTGCTTTAAAAATTATAGCACATTTTAAAGAATGCTGTAGCCTATAGCATTGTGGTTTTTGTTAAAAAATTATTTTTAATTTATGTGCTTTGGTATTTTGCCTTCATGAGGGTGTGTGAGGGTGTCTTGTGAGGATATTGGGTCCTCTGGAACTGGAATTACAGACAGTTGTATAGCCTCCCAATTTTTACTATAAGGATTGGGGCTGGGCATGGTAGTGCTTACTTTTAATCCTAACAACTCAAGAGACAGAGGCAGCCTGGTTTACATAAGGCCAGCCACGCTACATAGTGAGACCCGTCTAACAGCAAAGAAAGAAAGAAAGAAACAAACAAACATGATTGGGGGGAAAGATTCTATTCAAAATAAAGCCTGATATATTTATATACATGTATTCCTCACACATGTATTCCTCTGTGCTATACTGGGCAAGCTGGTATGAAGTCAAACAGTCCTGGGGGTGGGGGGAGTGAAGCTGATATAAGAAAGATAGAAAAAAAGATGCAGGCTGGAGAGATGGCTCAGAGGTTAAGTGCACTGTCTGCTCTTCCAGCGGTACTGAGTTCAATTCCCAGCAACCACATGGTGGCTCACAACCATCTATAATGAGATCTGGTGCCCTCTTCTGGCCTGCAGGCATACATACAGGCAGAATGTTGTATGCATAATAAATAAATCTTAAAAAAGAAAGATAAAAGATGCAAGAGTCAGTATGGGTGGGCTGCAAGGTCATTACCATGCTAGCCTCGAGTGTATGTCTCATAGCCTTCTTAAACTACGGTACCACGGGAAGCAAAGCCACAAGCTAACAGAAACAATTTGCTAAATTATACACATAAGACATCTGTTCCCATGTAAAAATCTCCCTATTCCTTCCACCTAGGTCCATAGAATCTTCAGCCCCTACCCTTGAGCCTCTTATCAGTCCATACCTTAGCAAGCTAGGAAATATGCCTACCGGCCCTGACCTGCCTTGACTCTAGCAGGCAGACTTTTCTCTGCTTCAGAGAAGCAGCAAATGGGTCCTGACACTGTGTGCCTTATTTTTAAATATGTTAATCTTAAAATGATGCTCATCTTTTTTTGTTTGTTTGTTTTTTCAATTTGTGGTAAAATGCTAGGGCAACATCTCTTGAAAATAATGTTTATCATATATGTCAATTTTCCAATTAAAAATGGCCTTTCAGTTGCCATTATGTGAAAACAATTCAATGTACCTTAAATGGAAAAGAATTGGTAGTTGTCACTTTTAAGCAAACCCTGCAAGTGCTATCACAGTTTACATTGCTCCTTAAAACAAAACATTGAAAGAACCAGAGATGCTTTACAAAACTTCAGTTGGTTTGCAAAAGGTCCAGGGGCAGGGTTTTTTTGTTCGTTGTTTTTTTTGTTTTTTTAAACAGTCCTGAAATTTTGCCACTGCCACTCTGTTTCTGTTACGGAGATGGCATCTGTAATCACTGAGTAGACAAGACTATTGTTCAAAGGCAAGCCAGCCAGGCCCCGGATGTTAACTGCACAGTAGCAATGCACTCTCCCCGTGTGCCCTGTGTCTCCCACACACTCATGTCTCTCAAGTGCATTACAGGACATAAATATATGTTATAATGGCTTTTTTTATTGTTTATTTTTTTTGAGGTAGGGTCTCCCTGGCTATCCTGGAACTCACTGGGTAGACAGGCTGGCCTGGGACTTACAGAGATTCACCTGCTTCTGTCTCAAAAGTTCTGGGATCAAAGGTGTGTGCTATCATGTCTGCCACTAATAATTTTATGTACAATTTTATAGTATGCAAAGAATTTGAAACAGGATATGAGTTGAGAAAAACACAAGGGAGACCTTACTGCAATGGGGAAAGTAGATACATTTGTAGCCAACTACATACTCAGAATGTAATCTACTTAAGTTACCAGAGATATACTTCTTGGTGTATGTATTTATTTTAAGATGTATTTTATTTATATGAGTGCAAACACCTGTCTTCAGACACCAGAAGAGGGCACCAAATCCCATTACAGATGGCTGTGAGCCACCATGTGGTTTCTGAGAATTGAATTCAGGACCTTTGGAAGAACAGTCAGTGCTCTTAACCACTGAGTCATCTCTCCAGGCCCTAGAAATATACTTCTCAAAGCTGCTATTAGTGGAAATATTCCTATTCTGTGGAATTGACTGGAAGGGCAGGCACTGGTGCGTTTCCATAGAAACAGTTCAGTGCAACAGGAAATAGTATAATTTGGTCCACCTATAGGCTAGCTTAAGGACAACCACACTGTCCACCAGTTTATCCCAATTTAAATTTAAGAACATTTGTTACTTCATTCTGAAACTGGCAAAGCTTTTGGCATTCTCTGCTTTTCCAGTTTGGGATCATGGTAAGCTGTTCTATATTTAAACTAAAGCAATTTTAAGTGCAATCAATACCTTAAACACTTGGGCATCCCTTAAACTAAAACAATTTTAATACAACTTTCTTTTCCAGAGACAATAGTGCAAGAAAGAAGACCTTTTGTAAAAGGTCTTGTTGACTTCTACCTCCTTGAAACAGGCTACTTTTTGAGGGAAATCTATAAGTAGCTTTCAGCATGGGGTTGCCAAGACCAAGTTCTAACATGTTTTGCCAAGGCTAAACAGGTGTACCTTAGAAGACTTTGAGGGACTCTCATCAAAGGATTCAGATTCTACTTTAAAACTGAAGCAAGGCATCTGGGGATTTTGTTGTTGGTTAGTGCCTGCCTACAACACAGGAATCCTGGGGTTATGTCCCCAGAGCTGCATAAACTGGCAGTAAGTCCCAGTGCTTGGGACATTCAGACAGAAATATCAGTAGTTTAAGGTCATCCTCAATTGCTTAGTGAGTTCCAGGGTAGCCTGAGAAATATAACCTCCTGTATTAAAAATGAAAATCAACAAAAAATGGGCACAAAGGCTGGGACTGTAATTCAGTGGTTGAGTGCCTGCCTAGCATGCATTGACACATGTGTTAGTGTCCTACTCCACGGAGATCTTTTCCCTGATGGAAGTTCAGAGTCCAGAGCCCTCTGTGTGAATGAAGTGAGCACACTCCACAGGCTTGTAATGGCTCATCTTGGTTGTCAGCTTGACATTCCTGGGAAGAGTAAACAACAGTGGAGGAATTGCCTCCAGCAGATTGGCCAGTGCATATGTCTGTCTGCTGATCGATGGAGGAGGGCCCAGCCCACTGTAGGTGGTGCCATCCCTAGACAGGTACTTCCAGGCTGAGTGAGAAAGGTAGTTGAACACAAGCCTGGAAGCAACTGAGTAAAGAGCCATGTTTCATGGTTTCTGCTTCAAGCTTCTGCCTTGGTTTCCCTGGATGATGACTTATAACCTGTTCGCTGAAATAAACCCTTTTTCCCCCAAGTTGCTTTTGGTCATGGTGTTTATTACAGTAACAGAAACTAAAAACTACAACAAGAGTATTTTAAGGCTTAGAGCCAAACATATGTTGAGGTTCAGTGAGGAAGGGTAAAGGGTGCTTACTGTCAAGCATGGCGTATGGCCATGATCCCCAGGATCTACTCGATGGAAGGAGGGGATCACCACCCATAAGTTGTTTTCTGACATCCACATGTGCCCTATGGCATGTGCTCTTGCTTGCACACACACAATAATTAACTAAATGTAATAATAATAAAATAAAAAATTAAACATGAGTAGGCCCAATCCATGGGTTAATATTCTAGCTTTTCACCAGGGGTTTGTAGATCTTCATTGTGTTATAAATGATATCTAATGTCCATCCTGGCTTATATTCATAATCATTGCCTGGAAACAGTCACTGTGTTTCACAATAATACTTCCATATAAAATGTTGAAGTGTTACAACTCTATGCTCACAAAACATTAACAATATTTGACAGACCAGGCATATTCTCTTTTTATTTTTATTTTTAATTAGCACATGAGGTATCGATATTGACATGGTGAGGTCATCTAGCATTGGAAGAATGGATCCTTCTGTGTTGAGTTGAAGACTAAAAAAGGCCAGAAATGCAATATTTAGGTACTCAGCCAAGTTTCTGTGAAAGCAGAAGTGATCGCAGCAAAGGAGAGAGAGACAGACTCCCCAGAGTGCAGACCCAAGGTTGTATCCAACTCTGCCTGGCAGACACAAAACTTCTGTTCGGAGGCGGGATGAAGGCATCTTTTGTGGGACAATCGCAGGTGATTGGATAATCTAGACAGAGAAGGGGAAACTGATTGGTTCCCAACCCATGTGTCCCTCCCCATCTCTACCTTGGCACCACCCCCTTCTCTGCCAGCTCCTTCCATCACATTTACATAATAAAAGGTTGTCCAGGTGGGAAACAGCCTGTATGGCTTGAATGGGAAAAGTCCCCTCAGGCTAGTTTCTTATGGTTGAAAAGCTAGAAGGCCACAGGATAGTGAAGCAGCCAGAAAATCACAACAGCCACCCACTGGCTGAAGGAGATAACAGCTCCAGCACAGCAGGTGCCTCTTTGGTGAGGACAGAGTTTCTAGGAGCACAGTAACCCACCTGCTCCCCAAATAGTTGAAGAGGGACCAATACCCTGTCTTCTTTCCTTACAGCCTCAAATCTTGTGAGACTGCTTCTGAATGGCTGACGCCTAGCTGGTAATGAGCTCTAGACAATACACATCTCCGACTGTACACTCTGACCTCCTGAAGGTTGCTCTCTGACTCTTTGGAACAAGAGTTCACGACTCATTTGCTTTCCCCCTCACACCTCTTAGGCGTCTGAACCACACATTGTGAAGGTCAGGTCATGAAAACCCATTCACGATGACTGGTTTTCTCAAACAATTCCCTAGTCCAGGACCCTTTTGGACAACTACGCGCTATTTCCCAAAAAGTAGGTGTTAGATGACTTTCCCTTCTCTGCCATTAACACCGGAGAGAACACCCTAATGGAGGAAGGAAATGTTCTAGCTCATGGCTTGTGGCTTTCCCTGGGTGCTTGAACAAAGGCAGGAACATGGAATAGAGGAGTTTGTCTCTTCCTGGAAGAAAGGAAGCAGAAAAAGAAGACAGGGATGAAGCCCAAGTAGGGGCCCAGTTTAAGGACATACTGTAATGATCGATCTTCATGGTAAACTTTGCTGCATTTAGAATCACTGTGGAAACACACCTTGAGTGTCTATGAGTATGTTTTCTTTTTGTTTTTTTTTTTGTTTGTTTGTTTTTGTTTTTGTTTTAATTAGCTGATGAGGGAAGACTTCACCTTGAATGAGGGCAACACTAGCCATGGGCTTGAATCCTGAACTGAATAAAAAAGGGGAAACTGAGCTTCCTGATTGTGGATGAGATGTGTGACCAGCTGCTTCATGTTCTTACTGTGGTGATCTTTCCACCACTGTGGTCTCATCAGATTGTGGACAACACAAACTAAGATATTCCCAGTGACCCACTTACAGTAGCTGTGAGGCCTTGAGAGACAAAAGGCGGCTGATGAGCTAGGCCAGGAAACATTCCAGACAGTCGAAAAGGGCCAAAGATAACCGTTATGAAATGAGACAGCAGGACCAGTTTCAGATGCGTCTCAGCCCCCACACAATAGGCAGAATTCTCTTTCAGAAGCAGCAAAGATTGGCTTGTCTTTAAGAAAGATGTTACTCAAGTAAAAATCTGAAAAGTAGGGCAGGGGAGGAGGGAGAGATGGCTCAGGGGTTAAGGATCCAGGTTCAATTCCCAGCACCCACAAAGCAGCTCACAAGTGTCTGTAACTCCAGGTCCAGGGGATTGATCCAACACCCTCATATAGACATGTATGCAGGCAAAACACCAATGCACATGAAATAAAATTAAATAAGTGTAAAAAAAAGAAGAAGAAGAGGAAGATGTTACTCATAAAGGGGAGGCAAATGTGCTGTGACGGTTCTGAAAAGTCAACAGACATGAGCCAGGCCAGCAAGAGAAAAGCACCACAAGCGGTGTGTGACATGGGGACAGCTCACAAGGACGTGAAGAACAAAGAACGGTGAAGCCCAAAGACATTTTTTTATGTTAGGCTGAGCAGAGAGACGCAGGAAGGCTAACAGAATTATGTGTGAGGATGAAGGAAGATAGGAATCCAGGATCTGTTTTAGTAGAATTTTCTTGGCTATGGAGGTTGTAGAAGACTGCCTCTTTACCCAGCTGTAGTTCAGTTGTCTTCTGCACAGGACTTTCAGCCTTCTGCTTTGAGGAAGCAGAGGGAAGATTTGAGTGTCTTTAGTTTCTTTTTGTCTGATGCTTTTCTGTGTGAGGGGTAGACCAAGCTTTCAGGATTCGGGGTGGGAGAGCGGGGGAAGTGGTCTATGACCCAGTTGCAGCACCAGCCCTTGAATGCTCTTCCTACAACTACTTCTTTGAAACGAGTCTGTACAGCCTTGTCTTAAGTCCATCTATGGTGGGGCTTTTGGTGACAGCTTGTCCTCTAGGTGCAGGACTCTGTGGCTGGAAATCGTGGCTCCGAGCCTAGAGTTTGTACGGTCTGCTTGCTGGCCTGAACACTCACTGTGTATGTTTGGAAAAATCAATTGCATGGGTCTCTTTCATTTCTCTCCCCTAGAGATGTTACAGGCCGTAAAAGTGTCCAAATTTGTGAGAAATTGGAATAATCAAGACTTACCTGGATGGAATGCTATTAACGACAGCGATTCACGCCAGAATGCCTTTCATCGGAGACACTCGGGGTCTGTTAACAGATTAAAAGTAGTAAAAGACACCGGCCTAGAGATTTTCATTATCTTGTGCTCTGAAGACTTGGATTTCATTGGTTTGATGGGTCTGAAAACACATTTTTATTGCTAGGGGCATAGAAGCCTCGAGCAGTGTTGTTAATAAAGCAAGGTGAGTTATAAGCACTTGTCTGATAGAGGGTAAATGTACCATACTCCATTTTAAGAAAAATATAATATAAAACTCTTACCATGGAAGAAAATCTTTATATGATCTTTTAAGAAAACTTTAAGAAAAATAAAGACATGACACTATATTAAATTTAAAGCCAGTGACTTATAAGCAGAGAAAAGCAAAGGCAGTCTGATTAAGGCTGCTGTAGTGTTCTGACAGGTTTTTATGTCTTGCCTGTTCTTTGGCCTCCTTAGCTCATAAGCTTTTAGGGCACACAGGAAACTCCATTCCGATGTAGTACAGAGAACACACACTGAGAGGTTCTCAATAAACAGGCATTAAATCCTGAGTCCAGAAGGGACCTTGAGACGCCCTCTCTTCACTCCTCCGGCTCCTGGGAGTGCTGCGTTTGAACCAGCCCAGAAGAAACAGAATTCTTCCTTTAAGTCTCTAATATCAGAGCCTTTGTGACATGAGTTAACTTCTCACATTTGCCTGGTGTTCTTTCATGGTTTTGTTTTTTAATCATTTAGCTGTCTTAAGCCATATAGGATCCAGGGCCGACTGGATGCACATTTAACCTTATAGAGATCTTAGTACTTACCCATGTTGCTAAACAGACAGTCTGCACCCATGTGGCAACTACCAGACTCTGATTCTCTCTCTGTCTCCCTGACTGCCGCACCCTTGCCTACGCTATTTGCTGTTTCTGAGTTTAGCTGCTTTGGATGAGGGGAGTCATACAGGCTTGATTAGGGTGTGACTGGCTCATTTCATTGACTATGGTGTCCTTAAGACTCATCTGTGTTGTAGCATGTGACATATTCTCTTCCCTTTTAAAGGGTGAGTAATACTGCACTGTAGGTGTACCCCACATTCCTTTTCTCACCCTTTCTTTCATCCATAGATGTCTGGTCAAAAGTACCTCTTGATTCCTGGGAACAGAGTCACTATCAGCATGTCTCCTTGAGACTCTGCTTTCAATTCTTCTGATACAGCCAGAGGTGGGATGTGGATATGGTGGATAATCACATGGTTGTCATCTTGACTTAGTTGGGAAGAGGGCGTCTCAACTGAAGAAGTGACTTCATTGGTTCAGCCTGTAGGCATGTCTGTGGGTCATTGTCTTGATTGGCAATTTGTGCACGAAGGCCCAACCCACTACGGGCAATACCATCCCTAGGCAGGCAGACCTGGGATGTATGAGAAATCTCTGCTTGAGTCTGGAATTAATAGGCGTTGTTTTTCTGTGGTCTGTGCTTAGGTCCTTGGATTGGCTTTCCTCAGTGATGGAGTGTGATGTAGAAGTGTCAGTCAGAGAAACCCTTTCCTCCCTGAGTTGCCTTTGCTTATGTTTATTGAAGCAACACAAAGCAAACTAGAACAGAGGATCCATGACAAGTCAGTTTTTACTCTCTTGAGCTCACCATACTGTTTTCCACAGTGACCACAGTGCAGTTTTGCATTTCACTGGTTGGACATGAGTGTTCCAACTCCCCTTGTTCTCTCTAAATCATGGTATTGACTTGAATTTCCCTGGCTGCAGATCGCACTGGACTTACTTTTTTTTTTTTTTTTTTTTGGTTATCTGTAAGCTCTTTTGGAATGTTTCTTTGAGTTGTTTGCCAATGTTTTTCAGATTGGCTCTTACTATGTTGCATAGGCTGGGGCTAAGTGTTGAACTCTTAAGGTCAGGGGATTCTACCTGTTCAGCTTTCTAGGAAGCTGGGACTGTAGTACTGACCATATCCAGCACATTCGGTTGTTATTTTGCAGGAGTTGGAGGTGGGGAAACAGGATCTCCCTGCATAATTCAGACTGGCCTCCAGTCGTCCTCCTTAGGCTCCTGAGTGCTGGATTACAGGCGCACCAGCAGACCTAGCTCTAGGTTGGTTTGCTTTTGTTGTTGTTGAATTGTTGGCATTATCTGTCAATTGTTTCCTTCAGCAGGCTAAAGCGGAGTTGTGGTAATCTCACATGCTAGCTTTTGCTTTTGTTCTTTGTGTTTTTATTGCTACAGCAAACAGAATATCTACAAGTTTCTTCTCTCTTCTTTTTGAGGTAATATCTCAGTGCATAGCCTAGGCTGGCCTCCATGATCCACATGAGTGCTGGGACTGGCTACGGGTGTGCCAGCAGACCTGGCTGTAATTGATTTATTTTTTGTATATGGGCTAGAGAAAGGTTAGATCTTCTTCCTCTGCGGGTTTCTACAGCAGGGTTTACTGAGTACCCTTACCCTTTGTAAGGCTCTGCTCCTTGCCTGAGGCCATTGGGTAGCATGTGTCAGTTTTGGCCTGGGATCTCTATTTTGCTCCATTGGCCTGTCTGTTTTCTGACCAGTGACGAACGGTTTTAACATTTGTAGCTTTGTATTGTCCGAGTTCTGTCTACACCCTGGTGACTATTTAGCTTTGTCATATGTTTTGAAGTCAGAGGGTGTGAGGCTCCAGTTTTGTTTCCTTCAAGGGCTAGGCATTTTATGCAGGCCTGTAGTCTCAGTGCAGGTGAGGGGAATTGTGAATTTGAGGCCAACCTGGACAACTGAGAGAGCTCCAGACCAGTCTGAGCTAAAGGGAAGAAAGACTCTGACTCAGAAAATCCAGATTGCTTTATATAGCTGACTTAACAATCTTAAGTTCATGACATGGCATATTCAACATGCAAGTCATTTGAGTCTTTGCTCAGTTAATTCTAGTATTTGGAGGTGGCTGTGGTTATGTATATCTATACCTCTGGCACTTGGAAGACTAGACAGTAGGATTTCAAATTCAAACTCAACCTAGTAGGTTCCTGCCTCAAAACAAAACATAAAACAGTATATCTCTGTGTCTATATCTAAGTGTTTTGTATAATTATATTTTTTCTTGATTTCCCCATTCAGAATGTTAGATGTTAGTGTGTACATATATGACTAATTTTGTTTCTATATATAGCTTGCACCTGCAAGAAGCTTCCCTTCCTCTGCCTGCCCAGGGCTGGGTTACAAGTGCGTCACAGCACCCAGCTGCTACTTTTTGTGTGTGTTGACTTTGTATCCTGCAATGTGGCTGAATTTTCATTAGTCCTAATAACATTTATTTGGAGGAAGTTTCAGGTTTTCCTTATAGAGATCCCATCATCTTGGGGCTGAGATTATTTTACTTTTCCCTCTCTTGTGTGGCTCCTCTAAGGCCTTTGTCAGGCCCAGTGGATCTGTCTAGGGCTTTGAGTACTGTGGAGAGAGTAGGTGTCCTGACCTCGTTCCTGAGGAAAGCTTTCCACTGAGGAGCTGTTTTGTCATCAAGGTTCCTGTGTGTGTCCATGGGAGTATGAGCTGTTTGGAGACTATGCTCCACACTCCGGGCCTGGTCTAGGATGCAGTACTGTGTGCTCACCGCCTTCCTGAGGGATTCTCTGGAGTTGGAATGGAGGCTTTCGGTGCTGTGCTGTGGGAACTCAGTGCTTGGCCATGCTCATGTGCTGTATTTGCAGGTCCTGGTGAAGATTCAGTCACTGAGTCTAAGGCAGGACTTGTGCACCCGTGAAACTTTGTTTCGTTTTTATGGTTGACAAGAGCATGATCCTAGGGCTGAGGTTTTGACACCAGATTAGTGTTTCTCAGATTTAAAAAAAAAATCTGTGGAAGAATCTACCCACAGAGGATAGGACACAGAGTAAAGGCCTGAAGAGACAATATTGAGTCACCTGCAAGCCACCTTAAACTGCTGGCTGGAGATTCCAAGTGTGGGGTGACTTTCCCCACCCTTTCCAGTCTTCTGTCTAAGACACAGGTAGAAGGAGGCTCACATCTCTGTTCTGCTTAGAGCACATGTAGTTCTGTTACTGTATGCCTTCCTTTCCAACAATGCCTCTCCTTTACAGGGCAACACATACAAGGGCTTGCTTTGCCCTGCTGCTGTTCATCAAAGGTGTGGGAAAAGTTCCAGTGTTATGACTGCTTTACACATGGGCAGGGTAGAGAAGTCCCTTTCACTGAAGCAACTCTTGATCCTAGGAGTATATGGCAAGGTCTGGAGACATTTCTGCTCTCATAAGTAGGCAATGCGTGGCTTTTACCTAGTGTATACCTGGCAGCCAGCCCCGTGAAGAAGAATCCAGCTCAGACTGGAGCGGGTGTGGAGGCTGGAAAGCCCTCCTAGAGGAGAAAGGAAGTCTTCCCTAGGTCCCATTGCCATCTTCTCTACTTGTCTTTGAAAAATCAATGCTTGACAGTGATTTCTGATTCTGCTAGTTGTACTGCAGACAGTCATGGAGCTGGCTTGCCCAGGGCAACACAGGCTACTTGCCAGCAGACCCATGCTCTGGCTGGGCTGGGAAACAGTGGCATCACGCTGGGATATGTCTGCTTCTTCTGGGCCCTCAACTTAGCAGGCTAAGTGTCTCTGCCCCTATAAGCCTTCATGCAGAGCCAGCTTTCCTGTGCCCACAACTCTCCAAATTCCTGCTCCTTGCCTCTCTGGAGTGGGAGGGGGTTTCTTTAGGTCTGTCAAAGTGCCTCTGAGCTGCATCATGGGAAGGTCTTGTGATTGGTTGCTGATAGGAGCAACAGTTCAGAGATTTGAGCAGAGAACTTACGCTGGTGACTGGCTCTAGTCCTCATCTTTCCAAGGCTGTGCCAGAAGGACAGCCTTGGAAATCCCTGAACCTCTGAGCCTCAGTTTTCTTACCTGTGAGATGGTGTGATAGCTGCAGTGCCTCTGTGTGCCAAGGGGATGGTAAAGGTTGGTCCAGAGCATGCAGTGTGTTCAGAGTGGCTTTTGGCAGGAAGCAGCACCCTGTAGGTGTTGCCTATTGAAGGACTTGTTTCACATTCATTATTTGGGAGTCAGACATCTGTCAGTTCCCATCCCAAGTCAGGAGACCCTGAATTCAAGTTTCTGCCCTATGTCTCCCCCTACCTCCTTTGTCTCAGACTTGGAAACTCAGAATCCCTCCTTTTCATATACTCAGGAAATTATATATATATAATATAATTATAATATTATATAATTATATAATATTATATATATATATATATATATATATATATATATATATATATATATTCTGTAAATCCTTTGACAGTCAGAGCCAGGTGCTCAGGGTCAGAGGTCAGATGCAATGTAATCCCCATGAACTGATGTCATGACAGTTAAAAAGAGGCCAGTAGATAACAGGCTAAAAGTTTGCATTTGGGCTGGTAGAAGACCTGATGCTTTGGAGTATAGCACCCTCAAACACCTCTGTGGAAAAGGCCAAAAAGGTATTCAAGGCCATGGAAATTCTAGCTGGGGATAGCATTGTCTACCCTTGTGAAGTTCCCCCTTGCCACTGTACAAAGGGCATTTCTTCTCCCCTCCTAGTGTACCCATTGCCTGACACTTTCTGGGCTTCTGGAGGCTGGAAGCCAGGATCCAGGTGGCTGGGGCCTTCACCTAGGGCCTCTGTTTGAGGCTGGCAGATGACACCCTCTTGGGAGATTTGCATATGGTCTGTTCACTGTGTCCAGGAATCTCTGACACCTCTTCTTCCGAGGATACTAACTAGTTAGACTGGCTGGGGAGAATTCATCCTAATAGGCTCCATCCCCCTCCCCCACCTACTTCTTTAAAAGCCCCAATTACAAACTCAGTTCTATTCTGAGGCCCTTATGGATATGGCTTCCATAAGATTGTTTTAGGGGATCCAGTTCAGCCCATATACCTGGCAAGGACCTGCTAACAATGTACTCATAAGGATTTAACTGTGGGAAGAAATAGAAGGAAAGCCACATCCTTAGGTAAATCCTCTGGCTTTGGGCCCATACTTTATACCTGTCTTAATTGTACTTTGCAGCAAACAACAGGTATGATCCTCTCACAGTCTTTTGCTAGCCACTTGGGGATTTGTTAGAGCCACTCATTTGTAGTGTGATTGTGCATCATAGGTTGTTTGTTTGTTTTTTTCTGGACAACCCTGCTTTCAAAAACTTTGACTTGTTGTCTAAGAACACTTAGACTTTTTTATATGTAAGGTTCCAGTGTTGGCTTATATTAATTATAGGTATGGTGTCTATCATTCTTAATGTGGCAAACTGGAGGAAGTAGGTAGGGACTAGAGGCAAGACCAAAACTTGAAGGCAGAGCCTTGTCCATGACTAGGACACATCCTGAGGCAGAACTTACTATAGCATCAAGTACCATCCTGTAGATGACAGGAAAGCCCACCCCCCTAAAGTATATCAATAGAAGCACTTAACCTCACCTTTCTTAGAAGTACTATGGAACATTCATTCCTCTTGGTTGTGTTTGAAGTCTATTGCAGGAAATAATGCTAAGATCAATAAAATTCTCTACAAGTGTGCCCAGGGAGCTTGGAACTCTTCTTCTGCTCAGCCACTCTCTGGGTCTCACAGGCAGTGGCTTGCTAATAGAACCTGATGAGCCTGGGTCTTGGAAGCATGGAATGATCCAATGTATACACAGAACATTTGTGTGCAACCCGTAGAGTGAAGGATCTTAGATCATTCTCTGGCCTCACTGGAAGCTGTTGCTGGAGAGGATCACACTGTTGCTTTGTACAGCATCCTTTAGGGTGGGGCAATTCTAGGAGAAAAAAAACAAAAACAAAACACAACTATAGACTGCCTTGCCGGGAGCATTTGTTTGTTAATCAGCCAACAGACGTTCATCCATGAGAACAGCACACGTGTTAGCTGGGAGAGCCATGAAAAATCAACATCTGCAAACAAGGTATTCTCAATGGGGCAGGCTGATGAGACTGTGCCTTGTATTTTGGACAATAAACTCTATTTATGATAGTCTCCTGGTCATTAAGTTGCTCTGCTGTAAGAGAAAACTGAGGCTATTAACTTCTTCAGATAGAACCAGAGGGAAGAGCGATCATTTCGTTTATAAGCAGAAGGGAAGGTTCTGCTCAATAAAGATCAATTAGACATCTCTGTTAAAAGGCTGCTTGGGAGCGGGGCCAACTGGAATTCCAGTATGTTCAACCCATGTGCTGGTGTTCCCTCTACTGCCTCATGTCCATACTTCACTGTGAGGAAGGTTTTAAGGGACTCTGGATTAAGTGCTGAAAGGTGGACAGTGACTCTCCAATCTGTGACTTGATGCTGGTTCCTATACCCAGTTGGCAGCGGTGTTGCTGGGGACAGCAGGCAACTTGAGCAGCACACTGATCAATGTTCAGATGAGTAACGGGGTGTAAAGAATGAGCACAGCTTCCCCAACAGAGAGCTTGGTGGTCTGAGTTAGGAGTTCCCGGGATGCAGAAAGGTTTTATAGTATGTGCAGGACTTTCAGGTATGTTGGAGAAGAGAGACCACAGTTCAAAACCCTCTACACTCTGCAGTAACACTTGCTTGCCACATGGAATCTCTTTTTAGTTATAAACATCACACTTCTATTTCCTGGCTTATCCTGTGTTCTTCATGTGAAGTCCATTTTTTTCTTGCTCAGAATCAGTTGCTTTGCTTCCAAAGCCCTTGGTACAGTCTTCTTACAGTTCATGCTCCATGATCGATTTTCAAATGTTGGTCTCTCATGATGCGAATTCCTTGTTTATCTTCTCATCCCTTCTTAGTCATCCATCTCTGGTATTTGGGGTGAGGATCTGTATAGCTTGTAGGTTGGTCTTGGATAATCTTCCTAGTACCTTCATGTTAGCTGGAGTTCTGAGTGAATCCAGGTGGACTGACCTTGGCTCTAATCCATTTTCATTTTTAAAAAGATATTGTTGGTTTCTATCATCCACAGTAGTGAGCCAGACATCAAAGCCAGAGGCTTCTCTGCATCATTTTTGAAAGTACTCAGCTCCTAGAGTCTCATCACATTCTGTATCTCATGGACCCATAACTTCAAAACAAACCATGGACTCTTCCAATTACTGGAGTTGCTAGTGCCAAGAGTTTGAGTTCTGGAGGCTCTGAAAAAGCTAGGCTTGGCCATCAGTCCTCAAACGGACAGTTAAACATATAATAGCGAGCTGCAGAGCAAAGGGATTTATTCAATATGGCCACCGAGAAGAGAAACAAAGTGATCCAGTGATCCCCCAATCAATTTTCAGGGCTCTGACATGAAGTGTCAGCTTAACTTGAGGGAAAAAGGAATGTATAGTTGTGCAGTCCTGGTCAAGGTATGATCCTGCCTATTACCTTCTTGTCACTGTCTCAGCTCTAGTCTCTCCTGGGAAGTGTTCTGATAAACTGTCAGACTGCAGGAAGACTCTGGCTGATACTAAGCTTCAGCCTTTTCCTTCTCCCAACATGAGATCCCATAAGCCATTCCAAGTTCATGGAGACCACTGTTTCAATAGTCTGGCAGCCAAATACAGGAGCACAGTGTCTATGTAGTGTATCTTCTTTCCTGCTAGCCTGGTGATATTCCTACACCATCTTTCTTATGCTTAAATTCTCTCTGATTGGCCTGACTCTGACCTCTAGATCCAGGTTTAAAGAGCCATTTTATCCAATCAGTCCCTGGTGATTGGATGATCGGGAGATGGTAGAAGACACTGGGAAGGACCATTTTTGAGCTATTTTGGAATTCTGCTACCACAGCTAGTGAGATGACTTGATAGCTTCACTTTTGTCTGCATCTGACCTGCCGGTGTCCTTCTCTTCTTCCATCATTCAGTGGTATAGACGAAGGAGGCCACAAATATGGATCTGACTTTGAAAGCTTTCCCTAAGGTGGGGAGGGAGGGGCAAGTCTAGCATTGCTTCATGCTGGGAGTGATGCTTCATGGTGTTTGGAAGAGTCTCATGTAGATCACCTGCCTGAGTCCTCAACAGGGTGACAACACTCATTCATGTCTTTTTAAAAGTAGCATTCTGAATAGTCTGAGATAGGGAATTACAAATGATGGCCAGTCACCACTGTTTATAAATGAAGCATTAGACCACAGCCTCTTCCACTCATCTGTAAGATGACTTGTCTGCATTTGGGATAGAGACCTTATGGTCAACAAAACCCAACATGCTATCTGTGTCTACCCTGCTGCCTCTTGGCTAATGCTTTGCCCTTCCTCTTAGCTGAGAAACATTACTTAGAGGGCTGGGGTTGTAGCTGTGTGGCGAAATTAGCTTGCCTCACATGCTTGGTGCTCTACAGTTAATCCCTAGTACTGAAAAAAAATCATTTGTTGAAAAGACAAGTGTTGGGGCTGGCAAGGTGGCTCAGCAGGTAAAGTTGTCTAAAGCCAAGCTGGATAACCTAACTTCTATCCATTTTACTCACTGGCTGGAAGGAGAGGGCTGTTTCTGTCTCTGACCTCCACATGTGTGTACAGTGGCACACTCATACCTCTGCCTCCTTACCTAAATAAATCAATTAACTAGAATTTGAAAGAAACACAGCGTATGGTTTGGCATGGGTCTGAATTCTGGGAAGGGCACTAGAGTTGTCTGGAGAAGCTTTCTCTCAGGCAATTCTCCAGAATTCTCCACAGAAGCACTTCTCTCGGGTGTGCCTTCCCACAGGCCAAGGGTAGAGCTTTAAGAGAGCTGTGATTGTCAGGCACCAGCCTTGCTCTTAAAACACCTCTGAACCTTTGTTTCTTTGACCTTGGCTGAGGCTTTACACCTGAAGAGCTTACCTAGGATGACTGTGTGTTCAAGAATAGAAACATTCATTAAAGAGACGCCACCATGTATGCCAGAGACTCGGCCTATAAGTGAGATAGGCCTGGCAGGGCTTTGCTGATATCTGCAGTGCCCAGGCATCTTCTTCAGGAGGGGAGGCTTCTTGAAAAGAAGCTTTCCATTATGTGGCACATGGAGGACAAAATCAAGCTCTTTAGGAATCAGAATTCCCCACAGATCACCAACTATTTCGAGAGGCCATAGCTGATTATCACACAACGAAGTTTTCGAGGGAATATTTAATTTTATGATTGAGTTCCCTGGAACTTAGCAGGAAACCTCTACCCTCCCTTATTTCTGAGGTGAATGCTTTTTAAAAAACATTGCCTGATGAGCTCATGCAAATTCAGCCATCTATATAATTGTCACAGGAAAGTTTTTAGACAAATTGCTATGCCTTTGACATATGAATCCTCATAAGATCCAGGACTCCAGTAATACTTAAAGTTTTCAGGGAGTTTCATATTTTACTAAAAGGGGGAAAAAATCAATTTTGGATCTTTTAGTCCAGTGACCAAAGAATCACTTGATTGATTTTGTTCTGCGATGCAGGTGAGCATGCAATCCATCCCAATCTGATGTTATTGAGTTTAAAGTTGGCTTTTTCTGAGAATTATTAACTCAAGCGTTATATGGACCATACTGTGATTCTGGACCCTCTTTACAGCCACTTGATACAGCATATACAAACACCCCTAAGTACAGCTCTCTTGGAATGTTCTCTCCAGTTCAGAGTTTGTGTTTGCCACACATGATTCTTCTTCTCAACAGCAGAGGGAGGCAAAGCTTTATGTAATGGTGACTAAGACCCCGGTTTCAGGAAAGGACTCAAATAACAATGAATTCTGACAAGGGTGATAAAGATCTGCACACACACAAAGACACATCCCCCCCCCCACCCCCCCACGAACACAAAAGCATAACTTGAAAATGAGTTCATTTTACTTCCGGTTCTTAATAGTACCGCTTGAGAACCAAGAACAAGAAATCTATAGAGGATATGGAGAAGGATTTTCACTTTGAAGAAATTTGGTGTTGGGGTCTTGGTACTCTGAAACATGGCTGGATAATATACAGATTGCTTCATGGGCTGGGTGAATTAACACTTTAATCAGGCCCCATGGCTGAGCTCCAGCTCTAGGCCCACAACTGATGGTATTTTTTTTTTTTTTTTCTTCAGTAAGGGAAAAGTCAGAGCTGCAGAAAGCCAGGGCAGCATGGATCCCAGCTGTGACTGATTTGAAGGCTTACCAGGAAAGTGCCTTTCCTGGCTGTCCATCCACACATGGTTGCAGCTAGAAGCTTGAGGCCTTTGTGGAAGGCTGCAGGGAGTGGAGAATTCATAGGCATTTATTCTAAGCAGCCAGCAGCCTTGACTAGACTCTACCTGTCTGTACTCTGTGGATCTGAGGGTGACAAACGAAGAGACACAGAGCCTTTGGATGGGCCATATGAAAATTTGGGTTATTTTCACTCCAGAAATGGATTCATTAGGCAATTGAACATAATACCAAATGCTTTTGGTAGCAGTCCTTGGGTGACTGACCTGGATGGAGCTTGCCAGTCATGGACCCAAAATGCTACCTTGGACAAGACTCCTGACCTTCCCTGTTCTCTTTAGAGTGGGGAATGTAATCTGATGTTCCACAGAGGCTGTTATGAACACCCAGTGAAATGTATCTTCGAAATGATCAAAAATTCTAAATCATGTATGTGGCAGTTTGTGTCTGAGTTTGAAGTGAAATGAAATTTGACTGGGGCAGGAAGAGCCAAGGCAGGCCAGGACTAGAATGAAACAGGCAGGGTGGCTGAGACCCAAAATTTAAGGAGGAGTATTCCCTTGCAGGACATTTTGATGTCATCTCTGAATGAGTAAGACCCTGCAAACCCATGCTTCCTTAAATTTTGTGCTCTAGACACTCTGCTTGTCTCAACTATGGCAACACTGGTCCCAAGCATGAGTAAAACTCATGCCTGTTAAAATTCTGAATGCAGTTCATATTGATTGTAAAGAAGTTCATCTTTAGCTAGCTTACCTTTGCAGAGGCAAGCACCGAGAGACTATTTCTTGGGCTTACTTCCTTGTACATTTTCATTTGTTTGCAACCTTAAACTAGTCCTCTTGCCCCCATTTCGTGGACAGCACAGGAACATTCGAAAGAAAGAGATCTGACCCCCCCCCCCCAACATACTGGGGGGCCCTAGCTCTTCATCATGGGTTTGGAATGCTTCCTTTGCTCAGTTGCAAAGTGTCATGTGACAAACACACCCTGATCCTGCTTTGCCTGCTTTCTCTCCCACGATTCAAGCATGGAGGTGTTTGTTACACGATCTGTCTCTTTTTAAAAACAGAGTATTGTTTTTTCCCTGTTTCTGGTCTGCTTGTCAATCTTTATTTATAATTTCTTGTCTCATTTAGTAAGGCAGTTTGGACACTGAACCTATCTTTTTCGATCTCCCAGTCCAGGGCGGGGATGCAGCCCAGGAGTAGGGTGCTTGTTTAGCATACAGGATACTCTGGGTTCCATCCCTGGCATGGGATGGGGCTGGGGGCACTCCTGACATAAGTACCTATCTCTAGTTCCATAAAAGGATTGGAGTGCTAAGAAAGCAGTCCTCATTAAGGATGAGAGAGGGTATTAACACCTCAGGGGGCTTCACTTTGTGCGCGCACACACACACACACACACACACACACACACACAGAGGTATCTTCCTCACCTCCTACTTCTAAGATGGGAGCACAATATAGCTGATGTACGTTAACTGGCTATTTTGACCTATCAGTGTGACCCAGGGATCTCCAGTAACAGCTGCTAAACTCATTGCCTTTAATGTCTGCCTGTAGTCTATAATAAATGGCATGAGCTTTTCACTCGATGTCTGTGTTTCTACCTTTCATGCTTGTAAGTCATCTACAGAGCTAATCTTTCTACACTTTGCATTATTTCCTCATATACTTACAAGCTTAAATGCTGGTCAAAGAGGATCATGAGACGGGATTTTGGGAACTAGACAGGATGGGAATATGTCCCCGCTATTCTTTTGGAATGATCAATGTATAAATACTATTTTTTTTCATTTAAAGTTTAAGGGCTGTAAAGTAAAAACTGGAAAAGCTATTTAGAAAGCAATCCTCAGTAAAACATAATGGTACAAGCATTACTGTTTGGGGAATACTAGCTCAGAATAATGAGGTGTCTACCCCCTCCCCCACTGTGCCACAGAACAATTCTGCATCTTTGCTCTACTCCTGAGCAACCAAGGTATAGCAATGCCAAGACTGTACAGATGTAGCGCCACCCAGTGGCTCTCTGGGGAGGATGGATTTATTTCTAGGACCATATGCAAATCTCTAGGCATCCTGGAGTGGGCAGTTTACTGTAGGCAGAAGCCCTGTGTGAACAGCAGGGGAGATGCAAGCCAGTGACATTTTGGTTATTGTTAGAGTGACTCTGTGTGCTGCCACAGGTTGATGCCTGGGGAAACTCAGGTTACTGTTACTTTTGAATGAATTTGCATTTTATGTCTTACAGTACCTTCACATATTAGGACAAAGTAGTGGCAATATACCCGGAGCAAGTCATTCGCTGTTCTCTAGACAGTGCTTATATGACTTTGGGGACCTCTGCCATAACTCTGTGGTTCATAAGTTAGGAACCACTGAGATGGGATATTGGAAAGCTGAGTGCAAATGAAATCATTAACTCAATGTCAGGGGAGCATGCTCTTTAAAAGAATCCTGGGGTGAATTCCCGCCACACGGAAAACACTTCTGCCATTCTTACTCATGAGCCAGAATGAGTCCCCTATGTAACACATCAGCTTCTCTGGTCACTTATTACCCTTTCCCCAGGAAGCCCCACCCTGTAATGAGCCCCATTTCCTACAGGCGCTCGCTCTCATCACTATCAGCAAACACTGCTTATTTCTGCCTCTAAGTCTTTGTCTGTTTTTCTGTCTCTCTGAAATTCAACCTCTGTCCCTATTTCAATGCTCGTTTTCAAGCTTCTGGAGTCCTTGTAGCCAACTAGGGCCCCCAAGGTGACCTTTCCTTCTCTAAACTTTTGACATTCTGCCTCTTGAGGTCACACAGCTGCCTCACCCCTTGTTTTAGGTTTGTTATGGTCTTCTCAGCTAAAACCTAGATTTTCTGACATGGGTCATGCTCAGAGCTCCTTAGAGCAATGTGCTAGACAAACTGCAACACAACAGAGTTTAATTGGCTACATTAAATGAAAAGAAAAAAAAAAAAAGCAGAGGCTCAATTAGGTATGCGTGAGCAGGGGTAGTGGTAGAAAATTTTATATACTGGATATTCTACATGTGATTTCAAAGATTCTCTCATCTATCAATTAAATCATGCCTATATATACTAGGTTCCTACTTTCATCCACAAACCATGAATTAAAATGACCTGAAAAAAATTACCTGTATTAAACACATACAGTCTTTTCTTATCTTTATTCTTAAATAAGGTAAGGCAGGGGCTATTTGCATAGCATTTGTGTGGGGTTGGGTATTGTAGATCACCTAGAAGGTTAGCATAGATTGGAAAGTGTGTGTGTGTTTAGGGGTGGGTTATATGCAGACATTACAACATTTAAATAAGGAATGTAAACACCCTCAAATTTTGCTCTCCCTGTGGGTCCTGGAATCAATCCTTTGGGTACAAAGGATGGCTGAGTATGAGATACTGGTTATGTGCCAGGCACATTCCTATTTGGCAAAAGTGGAGAAAAACTTTAGTTTTCTATCAGTGCTGAATGGGCTCATTCTCTGGAGACAGGACCCTCATGCTTGCTGGTTTTTGGATGCTTTGAAGATTTTGGATTGTGCTTGTCCTCTTGGCTCTTGTCCGAAGAGTTTTCCTTTTTAGTTCCTGCATGTGCCCTGTGGACCACCACTCAGTGTTTGCAGGACGTAGGCAAGGATTTGGAGATGTATTTCACAAGTAATGGGCAGCATTCCTGGGAGAAGCTTGGTGACCAATATGGAAATCAAGCCAGTTGCTCAGACAAGTAACCAAGTGTATGTGCAGCAGTGGTAGCAGCCCAGGTCTTGCTGATGGTTTAGCCCTGTGTTTTTGGCTCTGGGCCTTAGTTTGGAATGTCTGCTAGCTTAGTGGTTACATTACTTCTTTTGATGATGCCTGTACTTGTTCTGTATTGGTTTGGTTTTTTTTATGTGGACTTTTCTTTTTCTGGCCTCCGGGTTAAAAGCAGTTATTTAATGTACACAGGCCACTGGGCTACTGGTAAATGATAGAAGTTTAGGGGATTTAATATCTTGGGAGGATTTATGCCAATTACTTAACTGCCTGAGTACCAAGTTCTTCATATTAGCTTTATAATAAGATGCGCTGGGCTCCACATTTATCCCAGGAAGACAGGCTTACCCAAATCACTATATTTCAGCAGGCAGTGCCAAACTTCAGGCCTCAGAAACACATTTTAGATAATTTTTGCCATGCCATATATTTTAAGTATCATTAAAAAGCCATTTTCTTACTTTAAAAATGTGTGCGCAATATATTTTATGAAACCTATAACAAGTCTATGAAAAATTGATTATTTTTTCCACAGGGATACGTTCAAATGATTTCCATTCTGCTCACCCAGTGAAAAATCCAGCGAGCATTATGTCTTTTATCTTATTTACTCCCTCTTGTGTGTATAATCACCGTGCTCCCAACAAAGAGAAACGGGCTTCTCTGTTTGGGTAGCCAAATAATTTCCTGTTGTTGGCGGAGGAGTTGATGCAGATCTAAGCTAGGAAGCATGGCTTTCCCTTTCAACCGCCTTATTTCCTATTCTACATCCTTCCTATCAATTCCATGTGAACTGGGGTGAGAAGACCAAAGTGAGTGATGGACAGGAAGAATGTAAGCAGAACATCCGTGTGATGGAAGTGGGCCATCCGAGGGCCCAAGGAAGATGTGAACAGCCTCCCAGACAAAGGTACTCGCTGCTCGGCCCTAGTGTAGGGTTAGGTTAAAGGTGCAAATGGCCCCGTTGACGTTCTTTCTGCAGCTCTGTGGTGTACAAACTCAAGCTGCTGTGTGTGTAAGGCTGTATTCTCCAGTGTTTGTTCTCTCCCTCCTCCTCAGGACAGAACCTGGCAGGAGATATCACAGGCTCCTCCGACTATGACACTGAGTCTTCTACTGGAGGGCCCTGATACTTGTGACACCCTCGGAACAGACAAGCTACTGGAGCTGGGCAGCTTGGAATAGATGCCTCATCTATTCTCAGGGTGGGAACCCTCATCTCTCACACAAGGACCCCAGACAAGGTGGAGAGGCTCAGCAGCAGAAAGAGGAGAATCCAGGGAGCAGGATTCTACTCAGTAGGAGCAGCTGGGGATATCAAAAGGTGCTGTGTGCCAGGGTCTGGCCTGTGACCCTGCTCAGTTGTGATTGAAGTGTAAGGACACAGGGAACACCTAAACTAGAGCCACGCCAGGGAATGTCTTACGTACCATAAAGTCTTATGGACCATAGCCAGGCATTTGATTTGACAGTAAACAGGCCACAGAGACTTCTGAGAGAGGTTTGCAAATATGGCTCATTCTAGAATCTAGAAGTTAGGTGCCTAGTGAAAGCCCTTGGCAACCCATAAGGAAAGAGTGGGCAGGGGAAGGTCTGGAGTCTTGGGCTGCCTACTGCTGAACTGGTAGCTTCAGCTTGAGTTACTTAGAGAGCTGTAGGGTACGATTACTTTTTTCTTGTAAAAACCATACAATGTAAACGTTACCAGCTTAGTAATTTTAGTTGTGTAGTTCTGTGAAGCACTTTTACGCCACGTGGGAAACAGCTCCTAAGACTTTTCATCCCGCAGAACCAATCTAAGCATTATGCACAATGACTTCTCAACCTTCTGTGAGCCCCCAGCCACTTCTATAATTCTTGTTTCTCTGTATTTGACTACTCATAAAAGTTTATTTTGGGGCTTACTGTCAGCTACCTGCCCGCAGGTCCAGGTGAGAGGAGAGAACCTGGTCCAGCCAGGTCTGTCCAGAGCTGAAGCAGGATGACAAGTGTCACCGGCCCAAAAGAAACACACCAGGCCGGGAGTCTTGTCGAAGCAGGAACTCAACTTTATTGTATCAGCCCCTCACTTATATAGAGAAGGCAAAGGGGGTGGGCACTTAGGTATGGGGAGAGATGACTAGGAGGTGGGGAAAGGGAAGGGATAACTGACAGGGCCAATAGCAAAGCTTGACATCAACAACGGCAGGGCAGAGGGAGGGCCAAACAGGTCTTGCTGAGTCACTCCTATATGGAAGTGACTGAGACAGGTCTCAGAACTTGAGCCAGACTCGGATTTGTCCTCAAGGCCCAAACCAGGGCCAAAATGGGGCCCAACACTACCACTGCTAGGACCCTACTCTCTGGCCCTCAGGACAGCAGGAGGGGGAGAACACACCCAGTGTTCAGTGTCCAGTTCAGGCTGCCCTCCAGAGCAGAGCCCCAGCCCAAAGCTGCCTTGGCAGCCCCAGCTTGGCTCAGCAACACGGCACCCAGTGCAGGAGGGCAGATGGGCAAGTCAGAGAGGAATTGGGGCGGCTGCTGCTAAAGACGCTCTCTCCATGCCGGTTGCAGCTGCATACCCTGGCGGACCTGGACCCTCGATTTCCTGCCCCTATGGCTGGGGTTGCCCCAGGTCGTGCACAACGCTCCCTGTCTGTGTACTGGGGAGGCATGCCCTTCGATTTCAGAGTCCCCCGCAGAGCAGGGGCTGCTGGCCGCAGGTGGAGGGGATCTCCCCAGTTGTGGGAGGGGACACCGGTGCCTTGTCTAGCCACAGAGGGTGCCCAGCCCTGCTGAGCTGGTGCCTCCTCCTACTTGTAGGCCCGCCTGGGAGCCGGGGCACCGGCTGCCTGCCAATCACTTCCGGGGGAAGGAGGTGCGGGACAGGCCCAACAGCTTACCACCAAGATGACTTGGAAAACCACTCATCCGTCATCTTCCCTCTCCATTACAGCTGTGACAGGAAGGAGGCTTAGGTGCTGGGAAGCAAAGAAATGTGATAGAGATGTCTCACAAACACTAAAGTAAGGTGGCTGGGCTTGCAATGTTAGAGCTACTGGCTATGTAGGGTTCTGGTTTAATTCAGTGCCTTAGTTTCCTTATCTATGAGGGGGACCTGGTGCTAAGAGCTTCTGTATTACAACCGTGTAAGGAAGGGCTAAATGAAGTAGACTGACTCCATAGCTTGAACAGTATTGCTGCTTGCTTACATAACCCCTGCTACTGTTACTGCTTAGTTCCTTATATGAGGCAGCCACCTGAAGGAAAATTTCTCCTGTCTTCCTGCAGCTGGCACTCTGCTGTGGGACTAAATTTCTCCTGTCTTCCTGCAGCTGGCACTCTGCTGTGGGACTCTTGAGAATTTCTCACATAAGACCTAATGGGTGGCTTTAACTTGAGCTGTCTTCTTCCTGCTCTTCCTCAACTGGAACATGCTACTGCTCTGGAGATGTTTCGAGACCTTGATGCTCAAGAGGAAATGAGTGCAGTGCATGTTATGTGGCACAAGCAGGACAGATACCTGTGGTGCTAATTCATCGAAGACTGGCCGTTTCTGTGAGAAGGTGCTGGGGAAGGTGAATGACAACCAAGCCAGAGAGCCTGGTGTCAGGAGCCTGTGTTGTGGCAGCACACACCTTTGCACAATGACCTTGTAAGAATGAAATGTTTTTATTGGGCTTGGTACAGCTCTGGATGATACAAAGTTTTCCTAAAAGTTCTCAGGTTTGGAAATGGAACACTCTAGACTTATCGCTGGCAGTACCTTTGACAAATGGCTTGTAAAGATAGTTGCTAAAAATGGCATGGGAAGATCGGTGCTCTCAGGTAGTGATAAATATATCTTGAATCTTGGTATCTGAAAAATTACCTCAAGTTCCTATTCAAGGACCTGGAGTCTAGCACACATGTTTAGAACTTGCTGAGGATGACACAAACCTTGTTTACTCATTCTTCAGTCAGATGTCTAGAGGAAGGTGGGATTTCACCTGTGGTCACTTTCCTTGGACTTTCCTTTCCTGTTCAGTGTGAGCAGGTACAGTCCAGACGCAAAGACAGTGGCTATAATGATGTGGAGATGAGTTTTGTTGGGGAAGAAGATGGGACGCACCATTAGGTTCAGATTTATTGATGCTTGCTATCACAGGTTGGGGTTAGGTTTTTGTTGTTTTTACAACCGATCTGAGCAAAACAAGGGAGGAGGAAGGATGGATGTTAATTTTTAGTTTCTGACAATCATGATATAGAGGGTGTAGCAGGCATAGCGACTCATGGTATCCAGGAAGGAGAGAGAAAAAGTCATCCCTCCCAGCTTCCTCCACCTGATTCTGTTCCCCAGGGACCCAAGCCTACTGGATGGTGCCACTGCAATCAAAATTGCTTCCCCCTCTTTAGTTTATCCTTGCAAAAAAATGCTTTCATAGGTGTGAGCTGTACTTTACCATCCTCCACCCCTACCTAGGTGATTCTAATCCAGATGAACAAGATTAACCATCACAAGGGCTCTGAAAATAGTAAAAGAATCTGAGTCACGGCACTGGTACTATCTGCTTATGTGTTATGTGTACTGTGACCATTTCTATAAAGCAAACCATTTCTTTAATTGGAACCAACAAACTCTTTATTCAGACATTTCCCAATATGGTACTTGTAAGTACAATAGTGTGAGCCATGACTGACAGATGAACTGTACCATCCAGAACTTTGCTGGCCTTTAAAGGCACTAGGAGGCTGTAGCCAAATGGATAGTTCCTAGTCCAGCCTATCATTATTCCCACCTCTTTGGCACTGAGACTCCTATTTTGTTTAGGTAGGTACAGAAAGCACTTGATCTTAGAGAATCACAGACTCTGGCCTTAGCAAGTGGATTATGAAGGCCTGGGCTGGTTATAACAACCCTGTTGCTACTCTTTAAAGCCTCTCTTGTAGCTCAATATGGCATGGTAATTTCACAGGCCCTTGAGCCCTGCTAGCCTAGCCCTTGGACATCAACAAGGCCCCAGGCAGCAGACCAGGGACATCTTCTTGGCCTTTGGTGGTCACATAGACCATGGAACCCCTATTGCTGCAGGGCTATGGACTCAGACCAGACATGGCAATTGGTGGCAGCATGGGCTAGAACCTCACCATGGCCTCAGATGGCAGTGCAGGCTATTCACATCAGGCTGCTCCTCACCACCCCCAGTCTCCAGTTCTGCCTCTCTTCACTATTCACACACTGTTCTGATTTTCTTTCCCTCCCATCTCTCTACCATCCACTTGCTCATCTTAGGGGCCTCTAGTGTCTTCCACCCAGCCTGTGCTGGGTAGCAGCAAGCAGGGTTCATCTCCTGCATGCTCCACCTTGCCAGTTCTTTGTCTTTTATGCACAAAACCCAAATCCTGGTTGCCATATTTCAGTTAGCATGAAACAGAGCTACAGATGCCAAAAAATAAGGTTAGTTATTTAGGAACTTTTCTGGAACTATGGACTAAGTTTTTGTTCCTGTTTTGGCAGTTGTTGGTGCCTCTATGCTGGGTTTTAAGGTTAGAACGATGAGTAGAGCATGAAATCAGTTGTGCTAAGGTCCAAGAGCCTAGTAAAATAGAACCTTTGAATTTGCCACTGGGAGATCATTTGCAAGGTTTAGAGGCAGTTTTTGCTATGAGGGGAGACAGTAATGAGATAACTGAAGGCAGAGCCTAACCAGGAGGAATACTTCTGTCAAATCATGAAGTTGTTCAGTGTGATGGTTAGTGTCATCAACCTGACAGGATCTAGAATCACCTAGGAGACAGACTTTGGGAGTTTCTGTGTTGGTTTAATTGAGGAGGAAAGACCCACTCTAAATGTGTATGGCACCATTCTATGGGGTAGGGTAACAGACAGAATAACAAGGAGAGTGGGCACAGAACACCAGCATTCATCTCACTGCTTCCTGAGTATGGATAAAGTGTGACTAACTGCCTCATACTTCTATACCACGGCTTCCCTACCTTGAGGAAGGGAAGTTTGAACTTTGAACCAAAACAATCCCTTTCTTAATTGGTGCTCCACCCCAAACCCAGCAAGGTCTTTTTGTCACATTGAAGAGAAAGTAGTTAATAAAACCAAGTTAAACAGGCAAAGACGATTTTACTCAGGCAATTGCAATATGATAGAGAGGTCAGATTGAAGTAAGATATGATTCTGTCCAACTGGGGAATAGGGCTTTTAAAAGATGAAATGAGAGCAATCACAAGCTGTCCATCCATGTTTCTTAACTTGATTACCTAAAGCATAAGTAAACTTCTTATGGTAGGAGGTAATTTTATGACTTGAAGCAGAGTATCTCTGAAGTTAAGCTTCTAGCTTCTCCCTGAAACTGGGAGATAAAGGTGTTGTTTCTATTCATGTCATCTCAAGAGAGAGTTCTGTGGTCCTGAGACATACACCTAAGTTGGAAAAGATTTAGGCACACTTTTTTTTTAAAAAAAAGAAATCAAAAATGCTTTTTTTTCATATAGTATACTCTGATTATGGTTTCTCTTCCTCTTCCACCTCTGCTCCCATCCAGATCCAGACCCTTTCTGTCTTTTGTTAGAAAATCAACAGGCATTTAAGAAATAAAAATAAAACAAGAGAAAACAAAACAAAAGCAAACAAATCAGAACAGGACAAAACAAACCAGAAAGTGAGCCAAAGAAAAAGTTTAATAAATACATATAGACACAGAGACACGCATTTGTTTTGATACACAGGAATTCCATAAAAATGAAAAACCAGAAGCCATTTTACACACACACACACACACATCACATCACACAAATCCTAATTTAAGATAATGAGACAAAGAATCTTAAAAATGGCCATTAAGTTAGCCATATACTGTTGGGCATGGGGCTAACCCTTAAGAGTTGTTTTTTTTCCCTAGTGTGACTCTCTTGGAGAAAACTAATTTGCAAGTGGCAGTCAGTTGGAGATAGGTTCTGGGTTAGGGGGTGAGTGTGTATGTTCAATTCTTTTATCTCTAGGACTCTATCTGGTGTAGACCTGTGTAGGCCATGTTCCTGTGGCCTCACTCTCTGTGAGTTCATACGTGTGCCAGCTTTGTTGTGTTGGAAAGGCCTTGATCTCTTCGTGGTGTTCTCTACCCCCTCTGGTTTTACCCTCTTCCTGCCTCCTCTTCAGCAGACTTCCCTGAGCCACCAGGAGAGAGATTTGACATCCCTTTGGGGCTGAGTGTTCCAAACTCTGCATATTTTCTGACTGTGAATCTCTGTTTGTCCCTATCTTTGTGGAAGAAAGCTTCTCTGATGATGACTGAGCAAGCCACTGCTATTTGAGTATAGCAGTTAGGAGTCATTTTATTACTATATTCCTTCAGCAGAACTGTGTTATTGGTTACGTACTAGATCCCTGGCTTATCTGGTCTCAGGTTCTTAAACATGAAAGTAGTATTAAAAATGAGTTCCATTTTATGGAGTGGGCTTTAAGTCAGATATTGGCTGGTTATTCCCACAACTTTGTGTCACTATTGTATCGGTGTATCTTGTGGGCGGGTCACCATTGTAGAGCGAACGGTTTGTAACTGCATTAGTGTTTACCTTTCTCTATTGGTGCTGTGTGGAGTACCTTCCAGTTCCATGAACACTGTTGCGTAGGTGTGAAGGTACTTGGAAGGCACCAGCTCTACTTCATTTTTAATGACTTGTTGTAGGCGTTGTCTTCAGCAATAGGGCATTGCTGTCAGTTTGTGGAGAGTAACCTATAACCTTGGCAATATCCTAGGCTGCTTTGGGGTTCCCAGGGGATCTCTTTGTCAAAGAACTCAAGTAGATGTAACCCATTTCTGGCTCTGGAAGCTTCATTTACTGATGAGAGATGTTCATCTGAGACTGTCTCCTCTGTTCTTTGGTGAGTTCATGTAGATGGCCTTCATATATGTATGTGTTAGGAAGCTTCTACTGTATTAGGTCTCCATCTGACCCTTCAAATGGCCCTTAATTTAAACTGCCCCTCCTATATTCTCTTCCTCACCCCACCCCATCCTCATCCTCCCCTCCTTGTTCTTCTTGTTCCAGCTCTCCCTCTTCCCATTAGTTCCTTACTCTCAACCCAGCCTCTGTGGCTATATGGATTGTAGCTTATTTATCTTTCTGGGTCTGAGTTACATCACTCAAGATTTTTTCTAGTTCTATCCATTTATCTGTGAATCTCATGATTTCATCTTTTTAAATGGCTGAGTAATATTCCACTGTATAAACACAGTACATATTCTTTATCAATTCATCTACTTATAGATAGCTAGGTTGTTTCCAATTTCTGGCTATTATGAATAGAGCAGAAATGAACATGTTTGAGCAAGTGTCTCTGTAGTAGGCATACTAATGGGACAGGAAAAGAAGTTTTATTGAGAAAATCTTTAAATATGAGGCAAGATCAAGAAACTAGGGTGCGAAGGATCTTGTTCAGAGTTGGGACAAGCTAGATATGATGCTCTGGCCATCTCGATTACACTCTTAAAGAGACATATCAATGCTATGCCTTGAATGTGGAATATTTCTTCATATACTCACGTATTTGAACCTTTGGTCCCAGCTGGTGGCATGGTTTGTAGGACATTTAGGAAATGGAGCCTGGCTTCAGTAAGTGAGTTATTGGGGATCAGGGGATGTGCCCAGTCTTGGCTCTATCTTGGTTCTCTGCCTGGCTAGATGTAAGCAAGCTGCATACAATTCCCCATGGTGGAGTTTCCAGAACAGTGTATTCTGCCCTGGTGAACTGTGTCCTCTCATACTGTGAGCCTAAATGAATCAGTCTCCTTTAAGTTGTTTCCTGCCTGAGATGAGAAAGCCAGCACAGATGCCTACATGACAGCTAGACTCCTTTCTCTGCCTTCCTCCCCTGGCACTCCCAGGACCACCTTTGGTTGTGTGATGCTGCTTTCCAGGGTGCTGCAGGCCTGCATTCCCAGTGGTTTCCTTCTTCTAGTTTTTTCTGCAGGCTCCTTCTCCACTGGGTACACCTCTCTTCTCAGCTCATCCTGTCTCCTCTGGGAGACTTAGCCTGAGAGCAACCCTCGGGAGTATCAGTGGATGTCTATTCAGTGAACTCTTTGAGACAAAGGTTTTAGTTTAGTTTAGTTTTTTTTTATGTCAGTGTCTCAGATTTAAGGACTTCTGTGGTCCAGCTGGGGTTTGTCATCTTTTGATTCCCTCCTCTCAGGGAGTCCAGGTGCCACTACACACTGAGATGGAAGGATAAAGCAGAATCCAGAATGGGTGTAGTTCTGCAGGATCCCAGTCTGGCTGGGAGTGAGTGGCAGGAGAGAAGGCCTTCTTCGAGGGTCTCAGTGTTACAGCTCTTTAGGCAAAGGCCTTCAGATAATTTTCAGTGAGTTAGCTCTCTGAGACAATCTTAGCTTGTGCATATTCCTTTATTCAGAGTGGGCTTGCATGCATACACTTTATTAGGGTGAACCAAGGGTTATATAATTTTAGGAATATCCAGGGTAGGCTAAGGTCATTGGCTGAAAGCTAAGGTACTGAAATGCCTCATTAGCATGGGAAGAGTTCCAGGAATCTCAGGTGCTTGCTGAACAAGTTTCTTATGGGGTTGGACCTGTAATTTCACCAAGGGTATATGACATTCTGCAGGTAGAGGGTATAGGGATTTCAGGCTTCCCAGACAAGGTCAGAAAAGGAGAAGCCTTTTCTGGTAAAGGGAGTTCCCCATTTTGTGCCAAGCTCAGAAGGCTATCTGAACAATGGTAGTCTTCGGCCTTAAATTAGCAAGGTCCAACAGATCTCCATTGATCTTTCAGTTCCTCATGAGCAGAAACATCTTCCTCATCTTGGTCGTCCACCTGAATAGTACTGCTTGTTTTCTACTGATCATGTGGGGAATGGGTCCCACACATAACCTGAGTGACTCAGCTGATCTGTCATTCCACTCTTCTAAAACATAGTGTGTGTGTGTGTGAGAACATTTATTTGTACAATTTGGCAAGGCATGAATTAGTCTTTATACTTAGTATGCATTTCACAGTAGTGTCTACTGTCTGAGAAGTATGTGTGATATACAAATGGGGTCATTGGCTATGTCTGCCTAATGTCAAAGATTTAATTCTGAGCATGTAAGTCCTACTATGGATATGCACCACAATATAAGGTACAAGTTGGCATCTCACATAACATGGCTTCTGAAGGAAGGTTCATGATCTTTCTATTTTGGATGGCATGGAGATATAACTAGAGAGGTCGAGTCAGTGCCAGCTTTAGCTTTCCAGCTGCACATGATGAGGAGTGGATTGTGGCACTCAGCAGTTACGGATTGACAAGTTGGTTTAATATCAACTCCAGTGAGGACTTCAGATATGGAGTTGCTGGATTGATAAAGTAATACAGCATTACAGGACCTAATGGGGTTTGGTTGGGAGGAAGGTTTCACAGGGCACGGAACTTAAGGGCTCAACTTTGGAGCCCATAAGAAGAGCTGATATTTTTACCTGTAATTGTGCCTGAGGTGGGGCATCTCTGATTATAGCTTCAGACCCTTGAATGTGGCTGGAGATTGGGGAAAAGCTTTAGAATTAGCAAAAGAAAATGAATACAAAGACAAAAAACCAATAAGTGGTCACGGAGCTGCCAAGAGTGAAGGCACTAACGAGACAAAATTAGTTCTTACTGACAACTTGAAATTGCCTGGAACATTATAAAAATCAATCAGCCTGTTCAAAGCAGACTCACAGTGACCACTGGATAGTGTGATGTTTGCAATTTGTCTGGACACAAATTTAGAGAAGCCAGGAGAGACTTAGCCTAATATGTAGCTTTTGGCTTGTACTAAGTTTTGAAGAGATGGCTCAAAATGAGCTTCAACGCTGGTTATATTTTTCCAGCAATTCTGAAGCCAGAAGAGCTGAAATTAGTTGATTGCTCATTTCTCTAATCCAACCTACTGTCATTTTTCTGTCTTTACTAAGTATAATATATACATTTTAGTGTTTTCTCTGTTCTTTTTTTTTTTTTTTTTTTTTGTGGCTTATAATTCTGCTATTATCTCCCTAGTGGCTTTTAATGCTATCATTATAGCACTCAACATTTTGAATTCAAATAAGTATAGGAAAATATTAGCCTACCAAATTTATTATTTAACAGATATGATTGGCACAAAGGGTATTTCAATCTTTTGGGAGAGGCAGATGAGTAAATCTATAACAGTAGCAAGGTGTCTAATCATACACAGTGGCAGCTGACTGGACAAGGCAAGTCCTTCACGCTTATTAATTGTGCTGTAGTTTTTAATCTGGAGTGTTCCCAGAAGGCCAATGTAGCAAGGACTTGGTTTCCAGCCTGCAATGTGTCTGGAAATGAGAGGTTCTTTGGGATGTATAGCTTATTGGGAAGGAGTTGGGTTACTGGAGCATTCTTAACTAGGAAGCAGACAGGTGCCCTCTGCCATGATGTTCTGTGCTATCATGAATTCAAAGCAACACACCAACAGAAAGCTACACACAGACTGGTTGTTAAAACTTAGCACATGAATGGAGCCTTGTTAAGTAGTTCATAAAAGGTTTTTCATGTGCAAAACACATGAACATACACACATACATACATAGTGCACAGACCCACAGATAGGCAGACACACAGATAACAGAAAGAGAAAGTGAGAGGGAGACAGAGAGGGAGACAGTGGGAGAGTGAGCACTCTTATGTAAGCAGAATTGAAGAAAGGGATGAGCAAGGCAATGTCCAAGTAATATGAAAACCAGTGACACAAATAACCTGACATCTGAGATAGATAATAGAAGGACACACATGGTCAAGGTGCTGATATGAGTCTGATCACCAAGGCCCTGTATTAGGGGAGCCCTGGGAAGTCTGTAGAAGTTCTTGAACATAGAAGATGCTTTCTTATAAGTATTTATCATGACTGACTGACTGAATGAGTAGAGTACTTCAGCTTAGGAGAGCTCTGGTTAGATGAGTAGCTTAGCTTTCTCCACCCTTTATGGGGAGGAGCCATATAGAACATGCTTCTCAATGGATTACTTTGCTTACCAAAGGACATTTGGCATTTAAGTTGGTACAGTGTGGGAATTGTTATAGAATTTGCTTTACCATTTAGAGGGCACAGAGCATCCCTCCTTTTCACCAGGAAATTGTGAGAAGGAGGAAGGCCTTAGAAGCATGTGAAGTTGCTAGCTTACTTAAATAACAACGGGAATGCTGAGAGAGAATGCAGTTTCATTCATGTACCTGGAGCTTAACTGATACTCCACAAGAGACCACCATTTACTGACCAGCAAAACAAAATATTAACAGTATTCAGTTTAGTGTAGTTTAGAGCACAGTATGTAGTGGCAATAATTATAAAATGTCCCTTTAGATAATTGGTTCTCAACCCTTGGGAGTCAAACAAACCTTTCACAGGGGTCACCTAAGACCATCAGAAAACACAGATATTCACATTATGATTTACAACTGCAGCAAAATTATAGTTATGAAGTAGCAACAAAAATAATTTTATGTTTGGGGGTCACCACAATGTGAGGAACTGTGTTAAAGGATCACAGCATTAGGAAGAACCACTACTGTAGAGAGTAACCAATCTTACAGGAAATAGTCTTATGGATCTTCCATGGTAGTATCCTGATTTTCCTGATCTCTGTCTTAATACCTGAGCTTGTGGGTGGAGAGAGGATCTGGGTGCCTCAGGTGGCCTCATGGAGTGTGTAGGTTTCTTTGAAAGATGTTGGGCCCACTGCAGGTAGATGGAATCACCATCCTTTGATTTTTTTTTTAACAGTGTGGCTCAGACATTATTTTTCCTGATGTATTCAGGTTCTCTGTAAGATTTTGAGACAGGAGTCTTCTATTAAAACACCTAAATGACTGACCAGAAACATCTTCAAGGCCCCCTACCTAGGAATGTGAATCCGGCCACACATCGGGCACTTTAAGGGTATCTTGACACCTGTTGCTAGGTTCTCTCACTGAGAACTGGGCTGCCCAAACCTTTCAGTTGTGTCCAATTTTGTCATCATTGTGTAGATGTGGGGGAAAAAATATTTCCAGCATGGCCAATGTGTTCTATACAAATGTATCAATTTCTCCTTAAACTACCCTCCGAAGGGAACATAATAGATTTCATGGCTCCAGTGGTGAGGCAAGGTGGTAACTAGCCACCTGGCTCAGAGTACATCATTACAGTAACTGCTTCCTTTAAGGAATAAAGAGCTGGCCCTGGAGCCATAAAATCCCCTTTTATACCAACAAAAAAAAAAAAAAAAAAGAATTTCATACTTGTTCTGTGAATTAAGCATCTTCAGTAATTCTTTCCTGTATTGTTTGAGTTTCTTTGATAATTTTTTCCCCTCAGCTCCCATTTCACATGATAGGTTAGAGGACTGTTAAATAAGAGGAGGGTTAAGTGGGGCTGAGAAATCTTAAGGATTAATACTATTGATAATTACTGTAAGCATAGTAGCAGTCAGTATTTATTAGAACTTGGAGTCTAAGCATTGCTTGGAACAGTTCTCATCTGTTAACTCTAATCCACATTAGGAATATGTCCCCAGGCTGGAGAGTGAGGCTGGAGAGTATCTACTTAAGATCACACTTGGCTGAGTGTGAATCAAACCCAGGGCATCTGTTCCCACACTCCCAGTTCCTAGCCAGTATGTCTCATAAGAATTGTCTTTCTGTACTCCAGGCTATTTTCTGGTCTCTAGCCTGATTGTTCTCTCTACTTTAATGCTTTCTGTGTTATGATCATCCATCTGCCTGCATTAAAAAAACATCTTGTCATCAGTGTCCCAAAGCAAAGATTTGGAACATGTAGTTCTTTAAAAGCAAGGCATAGGCTTGGATGGCGCTCAGTTGGTGGAGTACTCATCTCGTATCCACCAAGCCCTGAATTTGTTCTCTTGCACCAAATAAACTGGATGTGGTACCTTATTCCTTAATCCAAAAAGTTTGGAGGTTCAAGAAGTAGGATCATAATTTCAAGTTTATCCTTGGCTACAGAGTGAGTTTGAGGCCAGCTAGGCTGTGTGAGACCCTGTCTCAAAATGAAAAGGAAGAAAAAAGTCAGCCAGATTATAGCCACACTGATGTTTAGTTCATGGGGGTTTTGTGGAAAGTCTTCTACTAGGGGTCATTTCTGCTTACCATGTTTCATGGACTGTCCACCATAGATTTGTGTTTCGGAGATGTAAGTTGAGATGGACATTGGCTTAGTCATGCATTTTTCAAATCTTGAGAGTCTGTGATTGCTATAGCAATCACACACATACCAACATTTGCAAGTCGAAGGCTGTATCCCACCTCTTTGTGAGTGTTCTATGATGTATTTGTGAGAGAAACGATGTGTTTTTGTGAAGCACCACCTGGGTTGTAGGCACTGTGCTCTGTACCTCACACTGGCTCTTTGAGTCTTCTGATTCTTTAGAGAAGCTGTTGTTACCTTTATTTGGTGGACAGAGACTGTACTGGCTGGTTTTGTGTGTCAACTTGACACAAGTTGGAGTTATCACAGAGAAGGGAGCTTCAGGTGAAGAAATGCCTCCATAAGATCCAGCTGTAAGTCATTTTCTCAATTAGTGATCAAGGTGGGGGGGCATTGTGGGTGGTACCATCCCTGGGCTGGTAGTCTTGCGCTCTATAAGAGAGCAAGCTGAGCAAACCAGAGGAAGCAAGCCAGTAAGTAGCATCTCTCCATGGCCTCTAAATCATCTCCTGCTTCCTGACCTGCTTGAGTTCCAGTCCTGACTTCCTTTGGTGATGAACAGCAATGTGGAAGTGTAAGCTGAATAAATCCTTTCCTCCCCAACTTGCTTCTTGGTCATGATGTTTGTGCAAGAATGGAAACCCCGACTAAGACAGAGACTGAACTTCAAACAACTTGAGGAACTTGCTAATGATTCCACAGCCATCAGAAGGCAGAGCTAGCTACCAAACCCCAAGTATATCTGGAACAAAAGTCCAAGTACATCCAGGATAAAAGTCAAGTTTAGCAAGACTTGTTTATTATGATAGTCTTCAGAATCCACAGAAACGAAAAGCCAATGAGTTTTCAACTACTTTCCATCTTTTTAGAAGACATTCCTTAAAGGGATGGGAGGTTGGATACAGAGTTCTGACAATGTCTATAGAAGGATTGGTTCTAGAATCCCCCCATATGCAAACTGCCCAAATGTCTTATATAAAATAGCATAGGATTTGTATATGACCTATGCACATCCTCCTGTATATTTCAAATTAGCTTCAGAATACTTATGATACATAATATAATGCAAACATTATTTAAATAGTCATACTATTTAGGGAATAATGGCAGAAAAATTCATGCACACATCTAACACAGAGTGATTTCCATTGGGAATTGGTTGAACCTCTAGGTACACTGATAACTGTAGTAGAATACACATGAGACTTATCTTCTATTTTCTCTTAGCCACTCAGAACTCTGGCATGAGACCCTACATTCTGCAGTAGAAAGGTTTTCTGCTCTCCCCTTAATCCTGCTATAAGTTTCAAAATTCCCTGAGGATTGGTGAGCGATGGAATACTGGCCGTTGGGAACAACCCTGGTGATGTGGAACGAAGCCCCACGTGCCTGTCCTGGGGATGCTGTGGCTCTGGGTGGGACAGGACACAAGAAGTGGCCTCGAATCTTCCCACACGGTCCAATAGGCAGGTGGGGGCTGTGGAAAGCCCCTGTGGGCCCTGCCCATGAGTGGGAGAGGGGGCCATTCCTGGGGAACATGGGGCAGCCTTCTCTGTGGGTTCTCTAGCCTGGGGCACTACAATCGCAGCAGGGTGCAGCAGATGGGTTAGCTGGAGCCCAGCTGGGGTTCCCACCCGGACCGGTCTTGGCTGCTTTGAGTGCCAGGCTAACTGCTTAGGCTTGGGTGAATGGGTACCGTCTAGGAGTGCTGGGATTCCCATGGCGAGAGGTTAGCTGTGGTTCATTAATTGAGGGCTGGATCCCTCGCTTCCCACAGCGGGTCCAGATGAAGAGACAGTCCATAATTCTAAGGCATTTTTTATCATCATGTGGAAAGTAGCATGGATGGAACTGTACCTCCCGCCTCTCCCAGAGAGGCAGGGCAGATAGAGTAACTGGGAAGGGGCGTGGCTAAGCCTCTAGGTATCTTACTAACATGGGGATGGCTTGGGGCTGTGTGGCCACGCCTCTACCAGGTGTGATATGTGACCATGGCTGGAGCCAAAAGGCTTCTGAGAGCTTTGGCATAATGTTTCCAGTCCCTTGTGAATTACTTCCAGGGGTCTCCCAGAGTTGCCTGTGCTCAACTGGTGTGCCAGACTGCCTGCCAGATCACTGCCCCACAACTGGCTAAAAGGCAAAGCTTCAGGAATTAGGGGGTGACTGCCATTTGACAGACATTCATTTCCTATGGAGCCAGAATGTCCATGGGCTCAGTTGGCAGACAAACTCCTTGGATGCCTGCTTCCATAGAAGATCATGTTTGTTACTTTGAAAAAAATTACTATAAATTTTAGTTTACAGACTATAATATCACCCTTTTAAATACATGCTAGTGACTCCTAGTACATTCACATTGACTCTAGAGCATTTTTATCGCTCCCAGAGAGACCTCACACTTAAAACCCCTCCTATTCACTCTCTCTTGCCATGCTGGGAACCATTAGTAAACTTTTTGTTTCTAGATTTGTCTACTTTGAATTCTTCATTTAGTGTAATGAATTGACAGCTTATTGGTGGTATAGTATACATTAGTATTTTACTTTTCATGGCTTAGTAATGTTCCATTGTATGATAGATCATATCACATTTAGGGTTTGGGGAAGATATGCAAACAACTGTAGTCTTTGCATGACTTTTTCTTACTTGGATGCCTGGAGATTGTGTGTATGTGTTCATGTGCATGTGTGTGGGTATGTGCATGCATGGATGCATGGATGAGTGTATGTTTGTGTGTGTACACACACATGTGTAAAACTTGATTCTCAGGTAGAGCAGGTGAGCCTGGTACATCCCTTCAGAAAATTGGTTCTAGTTCAGGCATATGACCAAAATATTTGGCTTTATCAGAGGAGACCCTACATCCTGGCTGGGGTGCTGGAGTGTCTGCTTTCAAGAGAACCTGCCAAAAAACAGGCATGACATTAAGGAACAAAGAGATTTGTCAAGAGAGTTTTTATCTACACCCCATTGCCTCCCCTGTGGGTTGCACGCACACACCTGTCCAGGAGCTATCTGGATTCAAGAATAGAAATACACACACACACACACACACACACACACCCCAATTAATTTTAAAATGCCTTGGCTACCTCAAAGGCTGGGTACATCTAAACTTTTTCCTGCTACCTCAGGCCCAATCAAGGAAGTGGCCAGTGGCCACCCACCTGAATTCTCACATGTTTGGTTGGCTTTCTCTTCTGTAGCTCCTGAATCCCATCCTTCTTCCCCTAGTCATGGTGATCTCTCTCTCTCTCTCTCTCTCTCTCTCTCTCTTTCCTCTCCCCCCCTCTTTCTCTCTCTCCTGCTACCTAGCCTTCACAACTCTAAGTGCCTGCCCTGTGCCCAACCATCGGCTGTTGGCATCTTTATATCTTTATTAATTGATCAATACCCAATTGGGGACAAAGACCTTTAGCATTTGGACACACAGATTCCTGATTGAATCAAAGCATTAGAACCAATCTCCAACAGAGATCTTTGCAGTTCTACCCTAGACACTCCAATCTTGTCAAATCCCTTGACTTTTAGTGGTATTTCCAGCCAGCTGGAGCACTGGTGGTCTATGTCATGGGCTGTGTAGACATCCATGCAGAATATGCACTGGCTATTCTCAAACAACTTGTTACTCAGAAAGCTACTAGAAAGTTTTGAGATGATGTTTTTGAACATTTTAAAATGAAAGAATATGGTTACACTGGTGGGTGACTCCTACAGTTCTAGACACAGTGCTGTAAGGAAAGAATATGCCCAGGAATTAAATCACCAGCTCAGATCTATGCAAGTTTTCTGAAAGTAAGTGAACTCTGACAGAGGGCCTTATCTGCTCTAGCTGCAGGACTGAAGCTGCTGAAAATTCAACACAGGATCTCATCCTATGAGTGAGCAACCTACAACATATGTGGAAATGCCAGACCTGAAGCCCACCATAAAAGTATGTTTACTGTTTGGGAAGTGATAGGATCCTGTATATTGGGATGGGCTCTAGGGAGAGACCCATGAAGCTTGGACAGTGTGCTCCCTAGAAGCCACTTCTCACCTTGGGATTGCCTTGTGAGATCAACATTACCTGGAAAAGCTGTTAGGTCTCAAACCTGGGACAAATGGCTAACTAAAGTGCCTATTAATATATCAAAGCAACTCTGTCTGCCAGTCTCTCAGCATCAGTACCTGGCATACTCTACCCATTACTCTGAACTCTCCAGCATAGAGGCAAAACTGAACACCCCTGCCCCCAGCTTTTCTTTCTATATGATGCAGGCATCTTCGCTTCTTGGCTTCTAGTTCTCCCCTCTCCTTTACCATCTCTTCTCACATGGCCCAGTCTAGACTGCCAGTCATGTTCAGTCTAGACCATTCCAGATGCCTCTTCCCATGCTCTCCCTTATATCTACAATAAACACCTCAACTCCCTAGGAACTGTCATGTCCTCTTTTTCTTCCTTTTTCTCTTTTTTCCATTCCAAAGCTAATAGCTTCCTTGAGGCCTCCAGTACAGTGTGGATTCTCAAGACCTACTATATCTCCCTGCTTCTAGACTCTAACTCAACCTTCCTAGTGCTGCGACCCTTTAGTGCAGTTGCCCATGTTGTGGCGACCCCCAACCATAAAATTATTTTCCTTGCTACTTTATAACTGTAATTTTGCTACACTTATGAATTGTAATGTAAATATCTGTGTTTTCTGATGGTCATAGGAAAGGGTTGACTACAAAGGGATCTCGATGTGCAGGTTGAGAAATGCAACTCTGTTTAGATTTAAGTCACTGCAGTGCCTTAAAAGTGAGACACATGTTACCTCTGAGGAGCATATCATGCTCCAGAATAATTGCCAAGTGTCTAGTTCATACAGAGTCCAGTGAAACGTGTGAACAGTGCAGGGAACATGAATGTGAATCAAGTCACATTTGTCAGTATGAGCATAACAATGTCTAACGTGGAACATTTGAGAATTAGAGATTTTAAAACGTCTGGCCTCTGGAGAATCCAGAGTTCTCTATAAGAAGCCTTAAATCGGAATCTTCTCTATCAGATACTTTAAAACTTGTGTTTACAACAAGGAACTAAAATCTTCTTATATCCCACCTTGTGAGACTTTATGCAAATGTTTTAAGATGCATGACCCCACCCCTCTAAAACCTTAGTTTACACAAAGGTCCCAATGATGACCAGAAGCATTGACTAGCTCCTCCCCCAACTTCCTCCTTCATTTCCTCTGTGCTGATTCTTTTTTTTTTCAATTTATCTTTCAATACTTTATTTACATTTCAAATGTTTTCCACTTTCCAGGTCTCCCCTTTGGAAACTCACTATCCCATCCTCCCTCCCCCTGCCTTTATGAGGATATTCCCCATCCCCCCTACCCACTCCCTTCCTGGCATTCCCCTATACTGGGGCATCAAGGGCCTTTCCTCCCACTGATGGCCAACAAGACCCTCCTTTGCCGCATATGTGGCTTGTGCTGATTCTTTTAATACTAACCAATCTCTCATAGTTTTGTTGTGAGCTTTTCCTTTAATGGGTGAGCCATCTCTCCAGCCCTATATACTAAACAATTTCAAAAGACAGTGAGGTCTGACCCAACAGTGAGGGAAAGACAGTACCTGTGTTAGAATAAAAACAAAGTGCACTTCCTGTCTCTGAGTGCCTGTCCTTTGGAGCAGGCCCTCTTGATCAAGAGTAAAGTTCTACCTTGTTGAGACACCTTCATTGAGGCAATGGCCTCTTTTTTCGTGGCCCGTGAGCATAACTTCTAAAAACCCTATGGTTGAGGTGACAGTTTTTGAACTATCAGTTATGAATGAATCAGGTCCTGTCATTTCCACTGAAGGATATGGCTGGTTACTCCTAAGTTATTTCTGAACAAATAGAGCTGGGAATGTAGAGTGGAGGGCCAGCAGGCCTATAGTTGTCCTTGCTTTCCACCTGCTCCCATTCCTCAGATTTCTTTGATTCAATACTGTGATATTTGCATAAAGTCATGTGTTTTAAGGAAAACAGTATGATCGCCTTTGGCCTGTTAATCTAGCCTTAGCCTTTTCCGCCAGGAAATACTAACCACATGGCTGCACCAGCAAGTGTTATTTTAAAGTTCTCCCTGCCTCATGCAAAGCTGTGCCAGCTTTCATGTGGGGGTACTATTTTTTTTTTCTGTTACAGGTTTCATATCACAATTTATTGTGCATCAGAAAATCTGAGAATACTCTGTGAAGTATATTACAGTGTGGAAAACACACAGTTTTGTACAAGTCATAATTATTTTTCCTTGTATTTTAAAATATTTTCATACGATGTAGTTTGGTCATACACCAACTTCTGTTCTCTCTGGAGACAAAAGTAGGAAGCTTACATTAGCCACAAAACATAAGCTACCAGTATTGTGTTTATAAAAAGATTCTATGGGGGTGTGGTGAGGTGTGGAGGAAGGGTGTGCCTCAGCGGGCCCTTCCCCCCGAGGGACCAGCCACACGACAACGGTAAAGTACTGGGGAGGGGAGCTAAGAGGGTAGTAGAGGCAGAGAAAGGCAGAGAGAGGGAGAGAGTAGAGAAGTAGAGGAATGGAGGCCGGCCATGAGCAGGTGGAGAGAGGGGGGAAGGGAAAGGGGAGAGGCAAGAGATAAGAGAGAGAGAGAAGAGGGGCAAGCAGCTCCTTTTATAGTGGGCCAGGCCCACCTGGCTGTTGCCAGGTAACTGTGGGGTGGAGTTTAGACAAAAAATGCTAACAACCAGTCTGACAGGAACTAAGATTCAAAATAAATAAATAAAGATGATTGCAAAAGTGTATTTGATTTCACTCAAATCAGTATTTTCAGAAGACTCTAATATTCTAGGAGCCACTGAGGTTAAAATTGGCAGAAATGTTTGCCTGATCAGTTTTGTCTGCTTTGGTGAAGAAACATTCTTTTTCCCATCATTTTGGTTATTTGACCCCTGGGCAAGACTCTAGCTCAGCACTTGAGACAGGCTAGGCTGACTCCATGACAGGCTTCAAGTTGGTAGTTCAGGAAACTGGGCCTAAATCCCTGTTTCCAAGAACTGGGCAAGTCTAGGCAAGTTCAGGCCTCAGAAACTGCCCCACCACCTGGCCCGAGGCAAGGACAACGGATCAGCAGCAGTTTTCAGACTTCCTTAGCAACAGTTTCCAGACTTCCCCCAGAAACAGTTTCCAGTCCTCCAGGCCCCAGCAATGGTTCTGGAATGTCCCTAGAGATAGAGCCAAGATTAAGATAGAGGTCACCTACCCCTGCCTAGATTCCCCTAATATACTTTAAATAGGCCCTCCAGCTCACTTCGGGGTCTCTCCATCTTTGTAGATGGTAGTCTCCAGTATGCTGGACTTCTGCAGAATAAAGCACTCTTTGTGTTTACATACTGTTTGAATCCAGGGTATCTTTCTTTAGTGAATCATGGACCCTTATACACTGAAGAGGTAATGGACCACGAGACAGAGGCACACTCATGGATTTCAGCTTCCAGTGGACAGAGGAACAAACAGTAAGGGTGTCATGGAGGTGAGAGATGTCAGGTGTGAACGGAGAACTTCAGGTGGGAAATTCGTGTAGAACACATTGTATGCGGGAAGAACTCAATGCTGGCTAAAGCCTTTCCAGGAGTGCACCTGATGTTTTTCATGACAAGAGGCCCCATTGTTGGGTTCTTGGACACAGAAATTGTAACAGATTTAGCAGCCAGGCAGTCAATAGTAGGGTGGGCAACAGGAGAAACCATCATTCAAATTCTGTACTCAGACTAAGTACTGAGCAAGTGATGGACAGGCTGTAATGATGCATTGTGGGTCTCCCTGCTCTTGTGGTTCATTGCTGATACAATCTACAAGGGCAAAGGGAGCAGAGACTGAGAGCTGGGGTTGGGGGAGATTTAGAAGCCCTTGGAGTATTTATGGGTGAACAACCACACCAGGACTGCTATCAGGAGGCAGATTAAGTTCACAAAGGGTGATTGAAGGCATATAAAGTTTTGGGGGATTGAGGGTAGAGACATCCAGGATGGACAGAGATCATTGGCTGGGGGCTTAGGGTACCTGGAATGCCTCATTAGCATGGAGAAGCATTCAGGAATCTCAGGTTTTGTCAGAAGAAAGGAACTTGGTCCTATAATCGAGGTACATGGCATTCCTCAGGTAGAGGCATGTATGGGGGCTTAGAATTCCCCAGACAAGGTCAGAGAAGGAGAAACCCTGCTGATGAAGGGAGTCTCACATATTTCTCCGAGCCCAGAGGCTATCCAGTCATGATGGACTTCAATTTTAATTAGCAGAATTTTCCCACAACGAATGCTGTGATCCCAGCACCTGGGAGGTGGAGGCAAGAAGATTGTAGGTTGGGAGCCAGCCTGGGCTAGATAGCAGGACCCTATTTCCAAACTTCAAAACAACAATCATAAAGTTGTTCAGGGCCTGACTCCTGAAGTGTGGTTATTGGCACCTAGCTCTAGCAACCCAGTATTGGAAATACAGACTCCCAAGCCCTACTTTATAAGGGTCAAAGCATCATACTTTAAAAATAAGGTCTCTCAAACTTGAGGATATAGTTCAGCTGGCAGAGTCCTGGCCTAGCATACATGAAGCCTTGGGCTTAGTGTCAAGTACTACATAAAACAAGGCATGGGGGCCTAGCTCTTCAGTCCTAGCACTGAGGAAATGGAAGTAGGAGTGTGAGGAGTTTGAGGTAGAGGCTAGCCCAATCTACATGAGAGTGTCAAAACAAATAAACAAAACCAACCCAAGATCCCTGGGAGTTAGGTCAAAATTATTGGGTGAGGTATAGGACACTAGATTATGCCTCCCTTAAGAAAGATTGTGGAGCAAAAGGCAATTGTGAATCTTTGCAGGGAGAATGCTACTCTCTCTGTGCTTTTGCAGGTAGGATTTGAAAGGGCAAAGGTATCTTTTACCTTGTCCATGGAAAGACCTATGTAGCCCTGACTCTCCTGGAACTCAGAGATCCTTCTGAATCTGCCTCCCTAGTGCTGGGATTGAAGGCATGTACCACCACCTCCAGTCTAAAACTCGCTCTTTATGAATTACTCATTATCGGTCTGTGTGTTCTTGTCAGGTTCAACTTCCGATGGTAAGGTCCATTTGCACTGCATAACTGTGGGGCTCATTGTCTCCCTACAACCATCAAATGCAGAGATGCCAGACAGACTTGCATTTGGGTCATTCTGCTATGTGGGGGAGAGGGTTTAGAAAACTAACGCTGAACCCTCGAGTCAGTTCTGTAGCCATTTGCACCACACTCCACATGGGATGAAGAATCTGAAATTCAGGCCAGCTTGTGATTATTTTTTCCAATTTCCAGAAGGTTCTTAGGAAGAAGAATTGCTTGGAAATTTGGGAAAAGGAAGCATGCCAGGGCCAGAAGGCTTAACAGACAAACACTGTTATAGATGCTGAACGTGACAATCCTGAGTCTTTCCAGGTTAAGTCTTTGGGTGAGTTTCCCCCTCAGTAGTAATCAGGGATTCTCAAGAGCTGGCCTGCATTCTTCTTTGCACAAGCCAGATATTTTAAAGGTCAGGGGTGAGGCCTGTGCTGGAGAGGTGCTGGCCCTGCTTAGAGGTAATTGGTCTGAAAGAGTGGCTCTTGCAAGCACTGGGGGAAGCAGGATCTGCTGGCTTCTGCTGCTGGCTACTGTCACAATCCCCTTGGCAGGCCTGGTTTCTTGCTCATAAATATATGCAGACTTTCTGAAAGCATTGGATCCCTTTCAAGGGAAGGAGAAAACATGGTTCGATTCATTGTTAGCTCTTCGGTTGCTCCCGATTTTAAGAAGGGCAGATGTGCGATGGAACAGATGTTGCGAGGGACCCAGTGGGAATAGTCAGAGACTTCACTTGAGAACAATAGTTTCCAAAACGATTTCAAAGAACAAAGGTAACTTTTCATAACAAAAAATATCAGGATGTGAAACTGTTGTAATGCTGTTTGACGTGTGGAGAGGGTAAGAGTCTTGCATGGCCTCCAACTTCAGCCTCCAGTGTAAGTACTGTGCAGAAACAGTCTTGTTGCCAGGAAGCCATTAGCAAAGTGATGTTGGGCCAACTGAAGTCCTGTGTGCATGACAACTGTCAGCCTATCAGGAACTCTCAAACTCCTGTTCTTATAATAGAGTAATATGCAAAAGAGAAGATAAAGCAATTGGCCATCTAAGCCCTGCTTAACAACTTGGACTTAACACCCCCACCAGCTGTAAATTGAGTGTGTTAAGTCATAAATCCCAAAGGAGGTGAAAGTTCCTTGGCAGATAATGAGCTGTCTCCATTATTTCTCATTCATGACTTCCTGTGGGGGAGCCTGGGAGAGCAGTTGGGCTTTCTTTGACAAGCATCTGCAGATAAGCAGGGGAGTGTTTCTGGCAGTCTTTCAGGGTAGTCTGTCCCCTCTTTGATGGGGGCACTTTGGAGGCTCTCAGGGGAAAGTGGTTACTTCCCACTCTGCAGCATCGAATCTTTACATCTTCAAAGACAGAGACTTAGCTTAAAAAAAAAAAAAAAAAAGAAAAGAAAAGAAAAAGAAAACAAATGAAGGAAATTCCCCAAAGAACCTTCCCAGGGAGCAACAAAAACATCCGCTGTAAACAGCAGGTTCATCTTCTGACAGGTTTTGTTTGCAAATGATAACAATTACAGGTAATTTTTCATTTCAATTGGAGGAGCAGGTATTAAGGAGGGGGGAGGGGCAGAGAAAAGATGAGCGCACAAGCTCTCTCAAGGGCCTCATTCACTCCCAGGTCTACAACCTGAGCTGTGTGGAGGACCAGGTAGCGGCTCCCAGTTCCATTAAGAGATCTAATTGTGGCTGTTCCGTCTGTTGGCAGATGCAGTTTCCACATAACAACGGCCCAGAGACAGAGCTGCGTGATTAATGCCTCCAGCTGTCATATGCCCCATTATCTGTGCATTTGCATAACTTAATGGTTTAGGACAGGGGAGAGAGGATGCTTAATTTAATGTTTAGCAGGCCCTTGATAGCTGAATAATTTAAGAACTGTCAAGGGGGGTCAGTCCTACACCAATTCAGCAAGACAGCTATGATTTCTGCATATCGTTAAAAATTCTTGCTGGGGAGATTTTTTTTTTTTTAAAGGGAAAAAGAACAACAATGCCTGAAAGGAAGCATCGATTTTTTCCTGTTAACCATTTCCTCGCTGTGACAAGTGGAAGTTTGATTTTTGACAGCAGCTGCTGGTTTGAAAAGCACAGGGGAAGCGCGGTCACTCCTCTTCCCCTCCTCTCTGGATGCCCCTCCCCCAGGAAGCGCGGTCACTCCTCTTCCCCTCCTCTCTGGACGCCCCCTCCCCCAGCCTCTTCCCTTGCTTTCTGATCTTGCTTCCTTTTGTTCCCCTCAACCAGCTCACCCTTTATGCCCTATTTTATGACCCACTTACGATCCTCTTCTGCTCTTTTCCTCCAGCCTCTCATTTAGCTGAAAGGCATATGGGGAGAAGGGAGGAGAGAGGTGTTGGGGGAGGAGGGAGGCAGAAAGGGAGCATGGACAGGGAGGAGCATAATTTGCTTAAAATCAACTAACAGCCCAAGTTGCTTTCAATAAGAAACACTGTCAGTTTCATTAGTTGCTAATGAATATTATTAAACTAATCTGTCATTTGTTTTCTAATTATGTGTCTCCAGGCATCATGGTGGCAGCTTAGGTGACTCACTAGTGAATAATGTGTAGAGCTCCCCCCACTTCTTTTTTTCCAGAGTAAAAACAGCAAATGATTAGCGATCTTTTCACCCTGCTTAGTCGGCCACCCCAGCCCTTGGTAGTCATTTTTCTCCCACACATTCTTAGCACAGCAAGGCTCACCATGGCTCAGCCTTGGCAGCCCATTCCCAGGGTACTGACTTGGCCCACCTCAAACCGAGACAACCTGGTTTCGACAGTCTCAGATTACCCTTCCTCTAAATCTTGTAGGTCTGGATTTTGGGCAACTCAGTTGCTGGTGGTGTGATGTATATACTAGGCAGCTTTTGATGTGTGGCTGGTCTCAAAGGTCCAAAGCAATTCTGCTCAAATGCCTGGTACTTTGACGGGCTGGCTAGACTTCGGTCTCTCTCTCTCTCTCTCTCTCTCTCTCTCTCTCTCTCTCTCTTTCCTTGGTAGTAATATAGATGAACTTACTTGGGGGTTCCAAGAATTCTGAACACCAGAGTGGCAACTGCCTGCGGCCTTGGAAGCATGGAGGATATCTCATTTTCATTACATTTTGAGAAAGTGCTGTTTGTCACAAAGACTCAAGAGGTGATGGGGGGGGGAGTGCATATCTGTGGCTGGAGGTGTGTATATGGGAGTGCAGTCTGACAGAGACAAGAACTGCTCTTGCAGAGGACTGGAGTTCATGCACACACAGACGCGCAACTAAAAAAAAAAAAAAAGATTTCTTAATGGAAGGTATCAGTCTAGGGTCCGCTTGAATCTGTCACGCTTCACCAGATCTTGCCTTTGTCACAGTCCTTTAGCTTTCTTATGTCCCTCCTTCCTAACCAAGCTGGTGGTTATCTCACCAGTGGTCTTGTTCCCACCTTTCTGGATCTTCCACCAGAATTATGCAAACCCACAAACTAGAGCAACCCCTGCCTCCGTTCTCATATCTATCTGAGCTGCTGAGTGTGGCCCAGCAAAAGTGTGTGTCTTTGAACAGTGGCTCCAACAGAAAAAGGGTGTTCATCTCTCAAGTGTGTCCTCAAAGCTCTCCTGATGATTTGTTTCTAATTTCTTGTACTACTTTACTATCTCTTGAGAGGCTCAGTCCAGCCTTTCCCCTTTACCTAGACCTCCCCTCCCCCACCAACCTAGCTCTTCCTTTCAGAGCATCTTGATCTCTGTGTAGGTAGCTTTCCTTCTTTGGGGCAGGCATGCTCCTTATCACCTGCACACATTTACTCAAACTGCCATGTCTATAGTGATGTTTTCCACTCCTTTCACGCCTTCCTTCAACTGGACTGTTCATGTCCACTCTTTTCCTCAAGAACTAGTCATTACCAATTGTCCCTCCTCTGGGTCCGTTCACTCAGCCTATAAATATACTGGGCCTCAACAAAACATAATATCAGATTATTATTATTATTTTCCCCTGAGACAGGGACTCACTATGCAACCCTTGCTGGCCTGAAATTCACTATGTAGATCAGGATGGCCCAATCTCACAGAGGATCCACTTGCCTCTGCCTTCCGAGTCCTGGAATTAAAGGTATATGTACCACCATGCCCTGCTTTGCTACAGATTTGAAAACATTCTCTTCATTTCAGGAATTTGTGGTCTCCCTGTCTGTCTGCTCCCCTGCCATCATAGTCAGATTCTTGGACCTGTCAATATTGCCAGGGCTCCTGATCACCACACTTATAAGGTCAGTGTTCAGTCGTGTCTTGCTTTCTTTGTTCTGATGCTATTCTTCCATGTCTTGTGTCTTACACCATTTAGGCATCATAAAAAGTAACATAAACAGGACAACTAATAGCAGGATTCAATTTCTCACAATCTGGAGTCTGGAAAGTCCAGGATCAAGGTGGTATCTGTGTGGTGGGACCTGTTTCCTGGTTTACAGATTGCACCCTCTCTGGTTACCCTGGTGTAGCAGGAAGGGCAAAACAAGCTCTTGTTAGGTATTTCCAAAGGACCTCTCAGCTTTTGAATTTGTGGGGAACACAAGTATGGTAGCTTATGTCCTGTGGCTCATTCCAGAACCAAGTTAAGACGTTTCTTCCTCCTTGATCTTCTCTTTCCCCAAATTAAGTATCTTCTAAGTCTGTCAGGAGGTCTTCCCTATTTTCTATGGTGGTTGTTGCCTACTGTGGAAACCTAGATGTCTAGCACAAATGGTTCTTGAGTAGTAAGTATACATGTGCACGTAGAATGCACACACACAGCACAAACATTTATTTAAGGTCACACACTAGACATCTTGATATCATTGAGCTATGTACAACTCACCCTCTGCATGCCTGAGAAAGACCCAGTTCTTACCTTCTTTAACCGTTTCTAGCTTCAAGCCTGCATCCTGCAGGTACCTTCAACATTCTGTTGAGGCTCACTCCTTCAGAATATCTTATTTTACTTTTTTGTTGTTATATGAACAACTATCATAGCAACTAGGCAGGAGCCTGTTTTCCCTTCTATTAATCTCCTCTGCTTTTGCCTCATTATCCACTCTGTCACCAGAGAAATGCTTCCAAAATGCAAATAGAGATAAGCCCCTGCCCACTCAACATCCTGCAGTGGCCTTGCACCTCTAGTTATGTGCAAACCTTTAGTCCAGCACTGAACTACTTTCTGCTGCCTGGGTTCACACCCTTCCATTCTCTCTGTTACATTCTCTGATGGTGTGTGCCTTCATGTCTTTGCACATGATTTATCTGCTGAGATTAATCTCTCTCTCTCTGCTTCCATTAGGCAGCTCCTTTATTCATGTCAACTCAGCTCAAGTTAAAGATAGCTTCCTGGGAGATATTTGGCAATGCCTGAAGGTGGGTTTTGATTACTTTACAGAATGGAGGGCTACTGGTTAGGGATGTTGTTAACCATGGACCATCCTACAAAGCACAGGACAGTCTTCTTCCATAAGAATCTAGAGTGTCCAAATAATGAGCTTCAGAAACTCTGCTGTCTGTTAGCTCACACACTACTTTTTTTTTTTTTTTTTTGGATTCATCATTTTATTATCTTTTACGTGGCATTTATTTTGATTGAATTCATCTGCTTAGACTATATAAATTAAGGAATAGGCCTTTCTTTTCTGACTATACAGCATATGAAGCAACATTTACTTGAAAACTTTAGTTAATAGTACTTCTTAATTTCTCTTGCATGTTATACTGTCTGTTCATGAAACGATTATCAGTCATTTACAATTGGGAGTGAATGGGGTGGGGTGATTTTTTTTGTGCTTGGTATTGAAAATAGACGGAGTGCAAAGGAGGTGCTCATATTGTTGACTGTCTCCTGGGCTTGTCCCCTATCATTCCTGGGATGTTTTAAACCTAATCCATCCCTTTAGTCCCAAACAGTTTTGAGAACATGTCTAAGGAGCTTTTCTTTACCTCGGTGTTCTAAAATTTCTAACAGTAGAAATTTGAGGAGAAAAGTGGTGTTGTATTTGGCTCTTGGCTTCATTGATACCCTTCCATGCTCTTCTGTATATTCCTGGGAAGGGGGTGTATAGAAGACTACAAACAACACTTTAGACTCCTCTTGCCAGATGGTTTCTATGTATGTGTTGCAAATGGGAGGAATTGGCAAGACATTATGAGATGGAAAGACAGAAGCAAATACTCCTATGTCCCGGAAAATCAGAAGTAGTGGCTAGAAGGGAAGTTTAACGTGTTGCTCCGCACAAAGCACGCATGGATCTCAGCTCCAGGAGCAATTATGATCACTTAGGCATCTCTAGGATCTAGATCTGTGGCTTGTTGTTTGGGGGATCAAACAACATTTTCACAGGGGCCAAATATCAGATATCCTGTATATCAGACATTACTATTCATAACAGTAGCAAAATTACAGTTATGAAGTAACAATGAAATAACTTCATGGTTGGGTGTCATCACAGTGTGAGGAACTGTATTAAAGGCTCACAGCATTAGGAAGGTTGAGAACTACTTCTCTAGACTATCACTATTGTTGTAATAGCAGCATCAGTGGGGGATCCGAGGGCCTCAGGGACATAGCAGAACAAATGGACACTGTTGTAGCTTACTGGCCTCTCTTGTTGGCTGTGCCTTTCCAGCTCCAGGCCCAACTTTGCGACTCTCGTGCTGCATCACCCTGGCTGCTTTCCCTTACGGCAAGTACCAAGTATGTGTCTAAATTTAGGTTTTCCTACTTTCTGTCCTTGTTCAGAATTAGTGGAGTTTTGAGGACTTAGCATCACACTTCTGAAATGATTTCAGCAGTGATTCTCTGAGTTACTTCCTGCCCCAAGTCACTCTCTGCTGTTCTCCGTGATGTGTGATAGTTCATATTGCTGTATTGGTTGGCATGGACCAGTTGTTAGTTGACTGGTTACCTGTCTTCATTGCTCAGTATGAACTCTGATATAGATTAGTATATCTGAGAACTCTGATATGTATATAGTATAGATTCTTTTTTCATCATGTTTTATCCCCAGAATTTAAGATTTTTCTGGAAACATAATAAGAGCCTGGCAGGTCCTTGGTGAGTGATTGAACTCACTGTGTTCGTAGTGCTTTTGGGTCAGTTCAGAAAGCGGTTAGCATATGTCTGCTCTGTACTGGAGCTGTGGTAAGAGTGCTCAGAGAGCCACAATATTTCTTGCAACATGTCAGGAATTAAGTATTAATAACCCATTTTCTACCAAGAAAACAAATTTAAAGTGTTAGAAACTACCGTAAGGTCATATAGGAAAAAAATTGTCCAAGTTGGCATTGGCCTTAAGTTGATGAGGTCTAAAGCTGTACTCCTGACTGCTGTCACACAGGTTTATTTCTTAAGCAGAAGGATCAGGTTCTAATGTCCACAGCCCAGTGTGTGATGCAAGCTCAACCATGACCTGTTGTATATTTGTGAAGAATTGCAAAGGGGAGCTTGAAGGCTCCAAATATTAAGATATGTGTCTTAGTTAATGTTTTATTGCTGTGAAGAAACTCCATGACCATGGGAATGCTTATAAAGGGAAGTATTTAATTGGAGCTGGCTTGCAGCTCAGAGGGCAGCACACAGGCAGCCATGATGCTGGAGAAGGAGCTGAGAGTTCTACATCCAGATCCCATGGGCAGCAGGAAAAGAGAACCACTGGCCAGGCTTAGGCTTTTGAACCCTCAAATCTCATCCGCAGAGACTCACTTCTTCCAACAGGACCATACCTTCTATTCCTTTCAAATAGTGAGTACTTAAATATATGAACCTATGGGGACTGCTCATACTCAAACCACCACAAAGTAGAAGGGCTGATTACTCTCATACTGTAGACATGTGTTGAGATACCATCCCACACCCCACCAAGACGTATAGTTATTACAAGTTATAAAAGAGGCATATTCACAATGAAAAGATCAGTCAGAACTGAAAACCTAAGAACTGCCAGGCACTGATGGTGCACACCTTTAATCCAAGTACTCAGGAAGCAGAGGCAGGTAGATTTCTGAGTTCAAGGCCAACATGGTCTACAGAGTAAGTTCCAGGACAGCCAAGGCTACACAGAGAAACCCTGTCTTGAAAAATCACCACCACCACCACCACCAACTATAACAACAAAACAAAACAAAACAAACAAACAAAACAACCTCCAAACCCCAAAAGCCTCTACAAGGTCTGTGAATATTCTTAGAATCAGTTTTGTTTTAAAAAGGATTTGTGTATTTTTTGGTGCATCTTTCTGTGTGTCTGTTTCTCTGTGTGTGGTACAGGCACAGTATTTGTTGGGTATGCATGCTCACAGACATGTACACAAAGGTAGGAAGAGGGTGTCAGGTGGCCTCTTCTGTCACTCTGACTATTCCTTTGAGGTAGAGTATCTCCCTGAACCTGGGCCTCATTTTCTTGGCTAGGCTGGAAGCCAGCAAGCTCCAGCCATCTTCCCATCTCCATCCTTCTCAGAGCTGGGTTACAGCAATGTGCTGGGCATCTGGATTATCTTGTGTGCATTCTGGCATCCACCTCTGGTCCTCATGCTTATGCAACAAAAGGCCTTAATCACTGACCTAGCCCCATTTCAGTAAGGTTTAAAATGCAAAATGTTAATTAAACCCATAAAACTCAGAGACCCAAGAAGTGTACTGCTTTCTGCACTGTGTTTGTGTGTCCATGTGTCCATGTGTGCATGTGTGTGGGGCTATCCTTGGATATCATTCTCCAGGATCCATCCACCTTGGTTTTTGAGACAGTTTCTCTCTGGGACCCGAGGTTTGTGGATTAGGCTAGGATAGCGGGTCAGTAAGTCATAGTGACTGTGATCCTCCTGTCTCTGAATCGCCAGCACTGGGATCACAAGCATATACTACCATGTCTAGGCTTTTACATGGCTGCTAAGGATCAAACTCAGGTTCTCCTGTTTGCATGGCCATCACTTTAGCAATCGACTTACCTCCATGTAAGTCTAGAGACTTTGGTTTGAAATGTGAATAGCCATAATAACAATGTATTGAAATTTTATACAACATTACTGTGATAGTTTTAATTGTCAGCTTGACACAATGTAAAACCCTTTGGGAAGAGAATGTCAATAAGGGGTTGTCATAAGTGAAGTCCTTGGAGCCAAACTGCTACTATCACCATTGAATCAACTGTGACCAGTAAAAGAACACAGCAGAGCTGTAGTCAGTGAGGGTCATTGAACCCCTCATCAGAGGGTCCAGCCATTTCTCTGACAGTTGTATAGGATTCTGGCCTAATTGCCATTGTCCCCCAGTAGTGTTTAGGTCAGGGAAGACTAACTTCTCCCTATGTGGGTATGGAGAAGCTAAGTGATGGCTTTCCAATGTGGCTGCTTTATAAGTAAGCCTAATAAACTCATTGGTTTTCCAGGGTGAACTTAGGTTTGTTGTTGAAACCATAGAAGGGTGGTGGAGGGGTAGGTGTAGTTCATGTTTCCCATAGTGGAGGAATTCTAGCAACAGGGGTTGTTTAGATCCTGTTGGCCTGTGGCCATGGAAGGAGGACTGCAACCTGAAATTTTGAGCTAACACAAACATTTTCTGTCCTAAATTGCTTTTGTCACAGCAACAGGAAGTAAGACTGGGACGCCTTACTTAGTTCTGTGTAAGCTATGGACTACTGTATTAAATCCAGTGAACATTCTGTGCAGTGACTTGGGAGATGGTTCGATATGCATGGTGGTACTTCCTCAGTTTCAAAGAAAGGCATGTCAGTGACAGAGGTTTGTTAGCTCAATAATAAAGACTCCTCTAAAGTTCTGTGGATTTCATTACCAATGAAGAGCTTCCTCTAGCTCCTCTAGATCTTCTGAGTAGCTGGCAGTTACAGACGTGAGGGGTCAGTGGGGTACTTACAGGAGGTGTGGAAATCTAATGAAAATTTGAAAGGAGTCTAAAATCTATCTCTTTCCCATGATGCTAAGAAAGAGTCCCTCCTATCCCAATAAGAAATTTATTTTTCCTATATTGGCAGTCCACAGTGACCAGAGAACGCTTGCTCTGCAATGGTCACTCACAGTTGGACCCAGCCCACCTTTCAACATAGCTGCTATCTATCCGAGAAGGCATGTATACACACACACACACACACACACACACACACTTGAGCACTCATCTGTGTCTGTGTAACAACCAGCAACAACTTTTATTGTTTGATAGGCAAGCCCAATTTAACAACCATCAGGTTTCTTAAGAAGAAACCTTTGTAGGAATTGAGCAAATATACTGCTTTTTTTGGATTTGCTTTTAAGCTAGTGATTGATTCAAATTAAGAGCTAGGTGAACTCTTTCATTCTGTATCTAGCAGAGAAGATTCAGGAAAGTGAAACCACTTGGCTAATGCCTGATTCATTTTTAGAGCTGCAGGGTAGTTTATCTGAATAATGAGGCAAGTACAGATCGCTCTAGGACATGGCAATATACAGAAACAGAGCCCAGAGACACCCAAGATAAATGTTCTTCTGAACTCAGAGTGGGGTGTGTGTGGCAGAGGCTTATATGGTATGTGGTAGCATCTTGTTCTAATACCTTTTAACCTCTTTGTGCCAGGATTGCCCAATCCTTTCTTTGCATGTGACTCTCCCTATGACTGTGCTACTGTTAAATTAACTTTTGGTTATGGGAGAGAGGTCCCTACATTCTTCTGGTGAGGTGATGATCATAGAGCTATTTACCATCTTTTAGAGTTTTCTAGTTTTTCTCAACAAGGCCAGCCACATCTGGGAAGTTAATTACTGCTGGGGTAAGGATAAGTGTAGAGACCAGCAGAGAGGCTTCATGTAAGTCCTGAACTAACCGTGGACTGCTCCCTACAATGTTCTTGCCTTGGATGTTTTGCCATTGTTCTGGATGGGGGTGGAGTTGAGGGTAAATGTATTCTCATTTTGGGGGTACGGGGAGAAAAATCTTCTAGCTCTCACTGAGTTTTTATTTCTGTTGGAAACAAACCCACATCACCTACTGGAAACTATCAACTTTGAACAAGCAATCTCTAGGAAGCTTCTTTATAATGGCAGAATAAATCTACCCTTACTTTTCTCTTGAAATAACAAGGAGATGAAATACAAAGGAAATGCCTGTGCTTGCCACCATAAATCAGGCCTGTTGCTGCGATCGGCACATATGGTATGGTAACATGGCCCACTGCTCTGAGACCTGCTAATGGAAGGCCATATGTGCTTCTGTAAGATCAAAACACAACAGGCCTGGTTTAAGACTCCACAGTGGCTCAGACATGCAACTCACTTGCCTTTATTGGTTTGTGTTTCTGCTTTAGCACTATTCCTATGGCCACAGACTCTTCCCTCACTATTTCTTTGTGTCTATCAGGAGTTGAGGGGGCTAAGTAATTTGAAACTTGTGTTTGAGTTTCACAGAGTTCTTTGAGTGGGAAAAAGCTACTGGTGTGCACAGGTGTCTGGAAAACGAGGCATTACTTGGTGCCTCAGGACACAGCACTCTTGGCTTGCAGACTCAGCTTTGTGATACACTAATTAGAAGATGCTGGGGAATTGGAGTTTAAGCAAAAATAGAAAGAGGCATTATGGAATGTATGCCCTTCTTCACTTTTACTTAAATATGGGAGTAGAGATTAGAAAAAAGAAAGAGAGAAAAGAAGGAAGGAAGATAGGAAGGAACAAAGAAAGAAGGAAAGAAAGAAAGAAGGAAAGAAAGGGCTTAGTATTTAAAACTGAATGAATGAACCAGAATGCAAAGCTCTTACTAGAGAATGGGTAAGAAACCAAGGTACAGTGGGTGTAGTCCACATTTCTTCTTGGGACCTCAGAACACCTTGTGAACATACATATATTTACTTCGGCAGTAATCACCCTCATGGTGTCTAGTGAACATACTGCCCTCTGATTTGTTATATTCCACACTTAGCTTCTTTTTCTAGTTACAGGGAATAGCAGATATGTCTAAAAATAGCCTCAATGATTGCCAAATGTATCTAAAAGGAAAGAAATAAAGAAATAAAACCTATGAATGCTTGCTATTAAAATAAACTTTACTTGTGGTTTTCGTTTTGGCTATTAACATCTGATCATCTGAGTCAGGGTCTTACTGTACAGCCCAGGTTGGTCAGTGTCTTAGGGTTCTACAAATACCATGACCAAAAAAGCAGTGGATGGGGGCAGAGTTTATGTGGCTTATGATTCCAGATAATAGTCCATCACTGGACAAAGTCAGGACAAGAATGCAAACAGGGCTGGGACCTGGAGGCAGGAGCTGATGCAGAGGCAATAAAAGGGAGAGGTTGACTTGCTTCCTGTAATGTCTCAGCCTGCTTTGTGATAGAACCAAGGACCTCCAGCCCAGGGGTGGCACCAACGACCATGGGTGGGGCCCTTCCCCCATTGATAAATGCCTTAGAGCTAATCACATGGAGGCATTTTCTCAACGGAGGCTCCTTCCTCTTTCATGACTCTAAGTTGTGTTAATTTGACACACAAAACCAGCCAGTACTGTCAGGAATTAACAACAATTCTGCCTTGGCCTTACCAAAGGCTAGGATTACAGGAGTATGCTACCAGGCTGGGCTTAATCACTATCATTTCTGTAAATAAAAATACCCCATCTTCAATATTAATGAATTATATTATTTCCTGAATTCTTGCTCATAGTGTCTGTCATTATGCTCCTATGTACAATAATTGGTGTCTCATTGTTGATCTGAAGAACTACAGCTTTGTCATGAAGTACTGTGAATCTAAGGTATTTCTTTGATTATGTATTGGTTACTATCTCAGTGCTATAGACTTGTTTTAAAAATTAGTCCTAGGGCTGGAGAGATAGCTCATTGGTTAAGAGCCCTGGTTGCTCTTCCAGGGAACCATGGTTTGATTCCGAGAACCCATATGCTGGCTCACAATCATCAATAGCTCCAGTCCCAGGGGACTGAACATTCTTTTCGAACCTTTGTGGGCACTGCATGCATGTGGTGCACAGACACACATATACCCATATGCATTGAAAATGAATAAATTAATTAATATTAAAAGTCAAGACTTAACTGTGGAATCCAAGTTAAAATAAAAGTTGTGATAACTTTCATGGGGAGCATTGTCAATCCAAGTGGTATCACTTCAAACTGTCTGTGGCTAGAAAGATCTTGATCTTAGAGGAGAACACACTGCTGCCATTTTAACTGACTCCCATAATTCCTAATTGAATTATAATTTGTACCTGCTAATTATAAATTGCTAATTGTACCCACAACTAAGTATAGCTCTCACCCTTCATCAAGGATGCTTCTCTTTGCATCAGAGATCACTATAGAAAAACACAACTGATTGTGATTCAGAGATCAATGAATAGTGGGGATCCCAGGCCCAATGAATACATCTATAACACAACCTCTGCACCTAACGATCAGGGAACATCCATCCAAGGGAGGTGTAAAGATGGTAAGAGTCAGAGGACCAGGAAGTCTGTTGTGAGATTGTGTTTCCTAGAAATGGTAGGGAAGCCATACCTGTGATGCCACAACAACATGGCTGCCAAAATAAGTCCTGAACAATGACAATATTAGTAGACACGTTAAGTGGAAGGGGGTAGTGGTGGATCTTGCAGCATTCAGTCCCTGTAGAGATAATTTCTTGCACACTGTGTAAAAGCATTCAACTGTCAATAAAAAAAAGCTTTTGGGCAATGAGCTGAGGCAGGGTTAGAAGGTGGAGCATTCTGTAGAGGGTGGGTGTTCTGGGGAATAGTCAGGTGTGGGGGATTCACCCCGGGAAATGCTAATGGAGATAGATGTATAAAAATGAGGAAGAGGTAACGTGCAATGTGACACTCTCAGAATAAAATAAAAGGGATTATTGAGATATGAGCTACCAGTGAAGAGAGCCAAGGCTATTGGCCTAGGCATTTATTCATATATAATTCTGTCTCAGAGTCGTTTTTTCAGAGAACAAAGAGGCAGAGTGGAACATCAAGAGGTTACAGATGGCACCAACTACACATCCCTAGATAAAGAACTATCAGTAATTAATGACTCCTGAGAGAGGGAGAATTAGCCTTCCCCAGGGATGAGTCTGCTAATTGTAGCTCAGTGGTGCAGTAGGCCCTGGGTTTGAGCCTTAGGAATGCAAAATGATCAGGGGTTGCGGATCATTGCTATCTGTAGTGATTTGACATTCGGGAATAAATGCTGTGGGTATTTTAGATGTCATTTTTGGAAAGCTATGACTAACAGCCCAAGACAACAGCTTAAAGAAGGAATGGTTTGTTTGACCATGGTTCTCAAAGGTTCAATCCATGAATGCTTGTGCAGAATATCAAAGCAGGATGAGTATAAGGAGGAGGTCCACCTTACCACATGGAAGAGCTACAAAGAGACTAGGGACCAGAAAACCTTCAATGTTTACGCCTTCAGTGACTTACTTCTTCCACCTCTAAAAGTGGAAGTTTTAGTTTCACCTCTTAAAGTTTCCAGAACTTCTCAAACAAACAAGTACTTAACACTGCAGATTACTTGACAGGCACACAGGCCTATAGGATATATTTCCTAATCAGGCATAGCATGTATCTGTAGAGCTAGTGCTCAGTGCAGTGGTCCTTCAACCTGTTGTCAGAGTGATCTGGGGGAATTGACACTACCAGATTCCCATCTCTTAGGATCCTGACTCAGGATGTAAGATGGAGTCCCGGGATCTTTCTGAGGCTATTTTGATGATGCTTCCTGGGTCAGGAAATGCTGCTTATAAGGCCTGTGCCCCACATTTCAGTTCAGATTTTGCCTTTGCCATGTACTCATTTTCATCTCATAGGCCTGAGAATGGAATGTCCCCTCCCCTTAGCATTATGTGGCAGTCAAAGTGCTAAGTGTTTGGGTACTGAGATCAACAGATACTGAGATCAACAGGGCAGGCATGCAGGCCAAACCAGTTAGGGGCTCTGGGCTCTGTGTCTTCAATTCAGAACAAAGATTGGGTGAGGTTTCTGGTCAACGATCGTTAAAGAAATTGACTCAGTGCCCTCTTAACATGCCTTTTAATTTCATTTTGGTTCTTACTGCTAAGTTGGCACCTTCCTCTTCAAGATGTCTGCCTTGCCTTTGACTTGTCTGCAGAATGACAGGTTTTGGTCACCTGATGAAAATGGTAAGCACAAGACTTCTCTTTCCCTTCAGAGGCTGTTGGGATGTGTTGGTCCAGTCTTTATTGGGTCTCTTTCATGCTTCTGTGGTAGCACAAAGTGAAACTGCCCTCAGGTGAGAATGGCCCCATCTGTCTTCCTATTTAGTTTTGTCAGAACCCCTGGTGGAACTAGCCATAAGCTCTGAAGACAGGTAAATATGGGCAAGTCTGGATCAATGTAGTCAGAGACCCAGTCTGATATTAGTATAGAGTAAAACATAAACTGTACCATGCTCAAGTTAAAGCAATAGTTTTCAACCTTCTTAATGCTCTAGCCATTTATTGTGGTTCCTCATGCTGTGGTGACCCCCAACCATAAAATATTTTGTTGCTACTTCATAACTGTAATTTTGCTACTATTATGAATCATAGTATAAATATCTGTGTTTTCTGATGGTCTTTGGTGACCCTTGTGAAAATGTCATTTAGCTCCCAAAAGGGTCACAACCTACAGGTTGAGAACCACTGAGTTAAATGTTTTTATGAGATGATTCTGAATTTGAAACTCTAGATGTTTTTCTGAGATGGTGAGTGGCTTTTATTTTTAACATTGATTTATTTGTATGTGTGTGTATGCCATTGGCATATGTAGAGAGGTCAGAAGACAGCTTCTGGGCATTGATTCTTCCCTTCTACTTGTGGGTCTTGGGGATTGAATTCTGGTTGTCCTCAGGCTTCTTGGTAAGTGACTCTATTAATTTTCACCCTTCAGCAGGATGAGACTTCAAGGTCTCTAAATCTACCAAGCACCAACATCCTGAAACCTGTCTCCAGGGATGGAGATGGTATGAGTCAAGGAACTTACTCATTTTGGGTCTTCAGGCTTGAACCATTACAGATACTTAAAGATTCCAGATTAGTGTATTTCAGTGAGGAAGACAGCAAGCATGATGCTAAGAATTATTCAACAGAAGTTGAAGATGAAGGTCTTTAGGTTGCCAAACAATTCAAATTAGCCATGTACCCATATTCTAACCACACACTGCTGCAGGTAGCCAGGGGTCCTTGCTTATTACATATGAAGGAGCTGTTGGTTAGAAGCTAAAGGAGCATAAACAGAACTCCTGAGGAGGCCATCTGTTCTTCATGATCATTGTACTAGATAGCAAACTGCAGAAGTTTTAGGTTGAAAACAGATGAGCATATCTTGTGTGATTATCACTAGATCTGGTATATATCTATATGGACCATCACCAGGTATGGTATGGAGCTGTAAGAGCTGAGTGGTCAAGCCTTCATCATGGCTGGGCCTGTGGCCTTGGCAGAGAAGCTTAGTGTAGGAAAGCTCCCTGGGTTCATGCCATGGGAACAGTGCAGAAAAAAATTATCATGACCTTTCCATTGGACAGTGATTCTAACATTTTAAAATTACTTTTGATTTTGATGGAGGTCTAAAAACCTCAAAGACTTAATAGTTTGGTTACTAGTCACTTAAGACACATCTCCTCATCACTGCATAACCTTTAGGTCTTTTGCCAAGGAGGTGTCTATACCTTTACATTTCAAGTTGTATTAAAAAAAAATCAATGGGGTGCCATGTTGTAGCATCGGGTTAGGCAAAATCAAATGTGACACCATAAGTGAATATTTTTAAGGACCTAAAAGAGATTATTTATACTGATGTGGAGAATTAAAAGTGATTCTGCAGTATGCAAGGGCAAGAAACAGTGCACTCCACTGTTTCTGTGAAGTGGCTAGTAGAGATAGGGGCTCCTGTAATCTGGAGGTTGGCTAGGCTCTGTGAAGAAGAGAATAAATGAAAGGAGACAGCCAAATTACATAGACTGTCCACTGTGAAAGCCAAGGCAACAAGTATCTCAACTCCATCCTCTTCTTCCTTACTTATGGTCTGGCCAGTCTATGGGACAAGGCCACATGGAAACCTGTCAGTGCAGCCCAGTAGCAGGATAAAGGGTGGGAGTGGGTCTGGTACACAAAAGAAATTATCTAGTGTGGTATTTTAAGCTCTCAGTGACAGGCTGGGCATGGGAGGCACACACCTGAATCTAAACATTAGAACATTAAGGAAGGAAGAATTTGAGGTCTGCCTGAGCTATGAAGTAAGATTTTAGATCATTTTGTGTGTTTATGTGTGTGTGTTTTACAGATAACCAAATACAAACCTAACCATAAGTGTGCATGCATATACATACATCAACATGGATACAGTTAAGAGATGTTAGTTTGGTCTGCATTGTTCAGTCGAGTGTATTTCTGTGCCAGAATGTTCAAACTGAACTTTCAACAGAAGCATTTGGATAAACATCTTTGGAGAAATAAAATATATTTCAAAGGATTAACTTCATGGCTGTTCATAAAACTCAACAAATATTTATTGATTTTTCCTGTCTTCTTGGTACTGTGCTCACCTTCTTTGAGTTGTAGTAGAGGTAATAGTAACTGATATTTATGTCAAGTTTAGATGTCAATATATTTTGTTTGTTAACTTTTTTGGATAGAGTGCTCTTTTGCCCTTTATGTGATGTATTCAGTGACTCTTTCATGCCAATAACATTTGCGCATTCTCCAGGAAGATGGTTCTAGAAACAGATCAAGTATCCTATAAAAATAGTTTAATTTTTTTGGTTGGTGCAGGGCTGTTTTTTTGTTTTTTTGTTTTTTGTTTTTTGTTTTTTTTTTGTTTTTTGTTTTTTAATGGAACATGCCTTAAACTTCTAGTTCCCTTTGTAAGTGGAATTAAATGAGACAGGCCATGATGTGCATGTGCCTACATGGACAGCCCTTAATGGAGATAAGCCAGTCTCCCTTCATCTTTAGACTTTGTCCTTGTGTAGTTATGATTTATTTAAGCTAAGAGGTTATATTTGCAAGTGAAAGGGACCAGGTATGGCATCATGGGAACATGCCTTCATTTTCTTGGGCACACTGCTGTTGTCCAGAAGGTTCTACATTCAGGATGACTTTGTTCAGGGTATAAAATGTCTACTACCATCGCCGTTGTCACAGTCACCTCCAGCCCATCATAACAGCCAACCGGAGACTGGGACCCTTAAAAGCAGCAATTTATTTCTGATAGTTCTATGACTGGAAGTCTTCAATCAGGATTCCAGTGCCAGCTCTGATAAAGTTGCAGCTCTGGGTCTTCATATGGCTTTTCTATCATGTCTGTGGATAGTAGGAAGAGGAGAGGTGTGTGGTGAGAGAGATCAGGGTGGAGGCTAGGCACCTTGAAATCCCTTCCTACAAAGATACAAATGTTGTCATTTGGGCTCCACTCTGATAACCTTGTCCAAAACTAGGTCTCTCCAAACAGTACTATCATCTTGACAATTAGGACTTTCACATGTGACCTTTTGGTTTGGTGTGGGGATGAAGCATACACAATTTAGTTTATAGCACTGATTTGACTTGGGGGACAGAGACTTTCTTCCAAGTTAAGAAACAAATGTTCTGCTTTCTTTAGAGGAGTAATTTAAAGCCATTCTTATAGCTAGGGATGCCATAAACTCAATTTTTGTTCATAATGAACAGAACCATTGCCTCAAGGTTTGTGGATGGAGATAACATTATGCAGATTGCCTTGTATTGCTGTGGAGTTCTATCCAGGCAACCTGCTACACAGAGGAAAGGGAAGAAAAGCAACACCAGTGTCGGCTGTGTCGGAATTACCCACTCCTTTATGGTTGGATATCAGCTTTTACAGTGTTTGATTCTTGTCCAATAACACAACTGAATTGGATTTGAAACTTTCCCATGAAAGCCTGTTAATGTCAAATTTTCAGAATTTTTTGTCTGACATGCCCAGCAGTGGATGCTGCTTAATGGACAAAAGCTAGCACTACTGAAGCCAAGTGTTCTAGAAAATCAATACTCCTACCGCAGCAGAGCCCACGTTTCCACACAAGGCTCCCTGTAAGGAAATCCAGCCTCAGCTTGACCTTTGAACTGCTTTCTCTAGTACACGTTGATCTGGAGAGTGAGTTAGTAGATCACTTAAAAAACCTAAGGCTATAACCTTCTGACCCCCCATAGAAGTGATGGATAGCTTCAGATTACTTATTTATGGGTTTCTACATGACTAATCAGGTCACTGGGACTGTGTTTACCACAATTAAGATTGATTGCCACTTAGGTTGAAGATGCTGGACTCTAATCTTTAAGTGACCGCTTCTGTTGTTCTATTTACAATCCTTTATTGTTTACAATGCTTATCCAAATCCTGCATTTCAACGGAGCCCCTGCTCCATTGAATGTGATGAATATCACCCTGGATGCGTAGGGAGAAGATTATGTCTAAGATGTGGCTGTGTTCGTTAGGTAAAGGATTTGCAACCTACAAGTGCTGACAAAATAATTTTATGTGAAGCATGAGATAAAAGAAAAATGGACAGGTACAAGAAAGATTGCCATGGGTTGAGTTTTCTGTGGGGTTTTTTGGGGAGGTATCATTTGAACTGGGCTCTAATTCGTATGACTGTATGAGGGATCTGCGTGGGAAACAGCCAGAGGAGAAAAGTGTTTGCAAAGAGTGGGAGTAAATGCTGCTCTGGTGTGTGCTAGGATGCTTGGGAAATGCAAAGAATATGAGGCATGCCTGCAGGAAGGGTTGGTAAGGAGTGGCTGTTGACAGGATCCATCTCAGCCTTTATATTTATGCTTAAGAGTATTTATATGCTTACTTATTTGTGTGAGCATACTTGTGTCATGTCATGCACGTGGAGGTCTGAGGACAACTTTGATGAGTCAGTTATCTTCTTACACCAAGAGGGTTCTACAGATGGAACTGAAGTTGTTAGATATGGTGGCGTGTGCCTTTACTAGGTATGGTGGTATGTGCCTTTACTTGCTGAGCCATTCTGCCAGGTTCTTTTGTTTGCTTATTGTTCTTGTTGTTGTTCTTCTTCTTATTTTTCTTCTTCTCCACGAAAGGTAACAAATAAAGTTTAGAATCATTTTTGAGTATATACAGTGGGCTGTACTCCCATAGATGCTGCATTAAAATCTCCCTCTAAAATCTAAAAACAGAAAGCAGTTTCTGTTTTTCTTGAATATTTTATTTATTTACATTTCAAATGTTATGCCTTTTCCCAGATTCCCCCTGAAACTCCCTATTCCATCCCCAGTCCCCCTGCTTCTATGAGGGTGCTCCCCTACCCAACTACCCACTCCCACCTCCCTGCCTTAGAATTCCCCTACACTGGGGCACCAAGCCTCCACAGGACCAAGGGCCTCGCCTCCCACTGATGCCAGATAAGGCCAGCCTCTGCTACATATGCAGATGGAGCCATGGGTCCCTCCATGTGTACTCTTTGGTTGGTGGTTTAGTCTCTGGGAGCTCTGGGGGGTCTGGTTGGTTGACCTTCCTATGGGGTTGCAAACCCCTTCAGCTCCTTCAATCCATTCCCTAACTCCTCCATTGGGGTCCCTGTGCTCAATCCAATGGTTGTTTGTGAGCATCCACTTCTGTATTTGTCAGGCTCTGGCAGAGCCGCTCAGGAGACAGTTAAATCAGGCTCCTGTCAGCAAGCACTTCTTCATGTGTCTGGGTTTGGTGGCTGTATATGGGATGTATCCCCAGGTGGGGCAGTCTCTGGATGGTCGTTCCTTCAGTCTCTGCTCCACACTTTTCCCCCATATTTCCTTTAGACAGGAGAAATTCTGGGAAACATTTGGAGATGAGTGGGTGGCCCCGTCCCCCAACTGAGGGAGAAAGCAGTTTCTTAAGTTATAAAGCAAGCCCATAGTTGAGAACAGAATTAAGAGAAATGTTTTCATGGCCAATATTCCAGACAGGTTAAACTTTGGAATACTAAGATATAACATATTTATTTTAGTTATTTTTCCAGTTGAGTTTGTTAGAAAATTCCAGCATTCTGGAAGAATTTCCTTTCATATTTATCAAGCAAAAGTTCGATATAGGTATGTGTTCTTGATTGGCTTCTTGGATGTTAATAGTTACATCTTTAAGAAATTGATGCTCTTTGGTGATTTAGTGCTTAGAATTCAGTATACATTCTGCTGAGGCCTGGATTCAATTCCTTATGAGGGAAGCCTCTTTTCAAGCTGGGCAGTAGGGGTACATATCTTTAACTCTAGCACTCAGGATGCAGAGGCAGGCGAATCTCTGAGTTCCAGACCAGTCTGGTCTATAGAGTGAGTTCCAGGACAGCCATGTTGGTGTAGAGAAACCCTGTCTCAGAGAAAAGAAAGAAGGAAATTATATGAGCTGGGTGTGGTTCCACAAGTCTATGATCCTAGCACTAGAAAAGCTGAGGCATGGGATTAAATTTTTTTTCTTGAGATTCATTTGTTTTTATTTTCTGTGTATGGAATTTGTGGCTGAATATGTCTGTACAACATGCATGCATTGCCTATGGAGGCCAGAAAAGGGTGTCGGTTACCCAAGGATTGGAGTTATAGAAAGCTGTGAGCCACTGTGTGGGTGCTGGGAATCAAACTAGAGACTTCTGAAAGAGCAGTCAATATTCTTTACCACTGAGTTATCTCTCCAGCCCACTTTGTGATGCTTTTTATTTGTAAGTTTTTATAATAAACTCTATAAAATAAATATATAGACAATTTTTTTTTTAAAAAAATCTAATCCCAATACTTTTCAAAGCATCCTACGAAATACACAGGGGAGAAATACCAAACTCATTTTAGAAAGCCAGTATCTCTCATACTACAGCTGGTTATGGACATGCTCAGACACAGCTAATAGAACCACAGCCCCGAGGGACATAGATGCAAAATAAAACACTCACAGACCAAATTCAAGAACATGTTAAGAAATTACACAGCATGACAAGTTGATTTCATTCCAGATTTGCAAATGTGTTTCAACATATGCTTACCAGCAGTACATAAACATACTTAGAGGCAGAAACCAAGTGTTCATCTTGATTTCAGACAAAGCCTTTGACCAAGTTCAACATCTCTTCATGATAAAATACCCCAGGAGGCTAGGAATAGAAGGAGCAAACCTCAAAATAATCAACTCCATAGACTGCAAACATATAGGCAATATTATGCTGTGGGTTGAACCTGAGACTGTTCAGTCTAAAATCTTTAATGAGACAAAGGTACCCAGCTTTCTTTTCACTTACTTTGATGTTTGGCATGTTAGCTAGATAATAACACATGAGAAGCAAAAGGGATACAAATGGGAAAGAAAGACACCAAGTTTTTCCTAATTGTAGAATCATGATCCTAAACTTCAAAGACCCTTAAAAATTCACCAGAAAATTCTAGACCCTGTGAACACTTCCATAAAGTATGATACAAAATTCAACATACAAAATTTAGTAGCTTTTCTATATACCAATAATGAAAACGCTAAGAATGGAATTTTTTTTCTGCTGATTTTTTTCACATTTGTTCAAAAAACCCACAGACAATCCAGGAATAAACCAAGCCAAGAAGGCAGAAACAGCCTTTTCAGAGAAAGCTTGAAGACACCAAAGGAATCAGGAGAGCATCAGATGGTCATAACACCTCCTGTGATCACGAGGTGGCAGAATTAATATGAAAATGGCTACAGGGTCAATGAAATCTTCCTGCAAATTCCGATAACATACTTCATAAAAGTGGGAGAAAATTACTAAAGTTTATATGGGCACACAAAAGGTCCAGAATAGCCAAAGTCATTCTAATTGGAAACTAAGGTTGGAGAAGCCATACTACCCGATTTCAAATCATATTACAGAAGCATACTAATTAAAACAGTATGGCACCAGCCCCCAGGCAGACATGTAAAACACAGGAATGTAAGACAAGACCCAGAAGTAAAGCCATTCAATTACATCACTCACTTTTTGTTTTTTTAGAAAGAGCTTGCTATGTAGCCCTGGCTGGCCTGGAATGCTCCAAATATACCAGGATGTGTAGCTGAAGATGACCTTGAACTCTTGCTCTTCCTGTCTCCACTGCTTGAGTGTTGGGAGTGTAGACATTCTCCACCATGCTCAATTGATAGTGGTGCTGGGGATCAAACCCAGGGTGTCTTAAATGCTTGGCAAGCTCTCTACCAACTGAGCCATGTTCCCTTCCCAGAACTTTTGTGGGACTTTTGTCTTTCAAATGACTCATGCTAGTGCTGTATCGAGGAAGTGTCTGATGTCGGTCAGAGCTGTCTTCTCTTTATTAACTTCCCTCCTTGGTGTACCATGGACCTTGGCTTGCTCTACCTGGCTTTTTAATCAATGGTCTCAGCAGGTTTTTCTATCCCACCACAACTCCTGGGCTTATACCCCTTATGGTGGCTAACACAAGTGGGTAGTAGGTGATAATGAGGATTATACAGGCTGACTCATTCTTGGTACGTTTGAAACCATGATAGTGGATATGGTTGTGGATGATAAAGGGTCCCATGAAGCTTCAGGGTTCCTGGACTCTATACATTGTACCTGCACACATCAAACACACACACACACACACACACACACACACACACTCCACAATCAGCACACACAGAGACACATATACACACCATACACACCACAAACTCTACATGCACATCCTACTACATACATCTCATACATCATGCCTCATATACCATATACTTTACACACCATACCTCATACACCACACACAGATACATACACATTCATACCACACACACACACATATACACACACACACAGCTTCCCCCACCCCAAGGTACAGACTTAGCAACCTTGATATGAACACCACAAAAAGTCTTCTAACATTTAAAACTCATGTATAAAATTCCATTGCTCACTTCATGTGACAGATCATTCTTAAAATGCAAGCACCCTAAAGATAACATACAAAATTATATTTAGGCTATGTGCATAAAGTTTATATGAAGCATATGGGAAATTTCATGCTTAGACAGCAATCTTATCCAAGAGATATTTTTAGTCATGCTTGTCTGTATAGTGCCCCATACCTCCGCCAAAGAGATTCAATGTATTGAAGTTTTGCTCCTTTGCTGGTGATACTACTTTGGAAGGTTCTGGAAACTTGAGGTGGACCTAGCTGGAAGACATAGGTTACTGGTGAGGAGTTATTCTGGGATGGTTATTATTCCATTTCCCTCTCTGCTTCCCAGTCAGCACAGCCTGAACTGTTTGCCATGCCCTCCCTCCTTGGTCTGTGAGCTGAATAAATCCCTCCTTCCCTAAGTTGTTCACATCAAGGATTCTGTCACAACAAGAATGAAACTGAATAGCACAGTATGTATGAAAACACTCCCAAATCAACAAACAAGGGGAAAGTCTGCAACTGATGAGAGAATACTTTGTGTATTGTATGGATGTATCACCTGTCAATTAAAAAGCCTATGGCCTATAGGAAAGGACAGAAGAGAGGGTGGGACATCTGAGAGGCAGAAAAGATTCTGGGAGAGTGCCAGGTGGGAGATTCACCCAGGAAGATGTGAGGAGGACAGGTACATGTTACCTGAGCAGAGGTAACCAGCCAAGGCAGAATGTAGATTAGTATAAACTGGTTATTTTAAATTATCAGCTAGTCGGGGAATGAGCCTAGCTATATGGCCTAGGTATTTGTAAGTATATTTTGAGCTTGGGGACAGGGGTGAAAACAGCTTGAAATACTACATGCAATGTATTTGGTTCTAAGTGCTTTGGATAAGACTCTTAACCTGTAGAACATTTATTATGTACTTTTGAGAAAATGTGAATAAGCACATGGAACTTCAGCATTGACCCCACAAAAGCCAAACAAAAGACTACCATGAAGAGGTTGCAGCTGCTAATGAGTTGGTGTATTCAGCCTTCCCAGTTTTCTAATCTGTTGTTTGCACATAAAGCACATTAAGAACATCCTCCACATTATGTGTTTTAGAGGACACATGCTGTTCTAATGAGTGATTGTACTGTAAGTGGGCTGGAGAGATGGTTTAGTGATTAAGAGCACTCTCTGCTTTTGCAGAGGACTGAGGTCCAGTTCCCAGCGTCCGTGTAGCAGCTCACTACTGCTAATAAGTCCGACTCCAGGAGATATGACACCCTCTTCTGGCCTCTGCAGGTACTTCACACACATGCTGCACATACACATGTAGGCAAAACACTTATACACAGAAAAATATAAAAGCAAATACCCTAATTTTGAATGTTTAGCCTATTTTTACTTTGCCTTTGTTGGTGGCTATTGAACATTTCCTCCTGTTCATTGTCAAGCATGTTGCTGTGGGAACATTTCACCTCTCCACATTAGTTTTTCTTGGTTTAATCCAATTGATGTAGTCCTGTGTCAGGAGTTAGCAAGAAGAAATTTAGTTGGAATGAATTTCAGTTGTATGTTCTGTAGTTGGGAAATGAAAATCTCTCTCTCTCCCTCCCTCCCTCCCTTTGTTTATAAAAGCTGTATATATATATATATATATATATATATATATATATATATATATATATAGTGTAGCTAGCAAGATAGAGAATATACAGGCACAAAGTTAGCATACAAAGTAATTGATATCACTAAGTCTTTTTCATGCATATTGCAGTCATATGAAGTCCAAGCTAAGGCCCAGATCTGATGAACTACTCAGAGAAACTGAGCCCAGGTAAACTGGTAAAGGAAACTTGAACTTTTCCCAAACCTTTGGTATGTGATCCAACAGCTTCCACCTATAACTAAATCCACTGTGATTTGCATTTTCTCCCCTTGATACTAAGTACATTCTAAGTGTAGAATTTTATTTAAAATGTCATAGCAGCAAGGATACCCATGACTTTTTATTTTTGCTTTGAACATTTAATGGTGCATATATTTATCAAAATTTTATATAGTACCATAAAACTATTTGATTTTTGCACTTTAAAATTTTCTTTTGAGAATTTCATATTTTGACAATATTCTTAACTTTACCTCAATTCCTTCCCTCTAACTTCACTACCCACCCAACTTCATGTTTTTTCTTTTTTAGAATAAACAAAGCCAAAACAGCAAAAATACTAAAGCCATAATGTACAATTATGTTGGTCAACTATTCCTGAGTATGGGGCTTATCCTGGAGTATGGTTGATATACTCAGTTTCACTCCATTGAAGAAAACTGGTTTTCCCTTCTCTCAACAACTACCGATTCAAATAGCTTCTTGGCTAGGGATGGGACTTTGTGCTCTTTTCGCCTTCTCTGTGCTAGGGGTCTGTCTGGCTTGAACTTGTGCAGGTCCTGTGCATGCTATCACAGTCCACGAGTTCACATACTCATCAACCACATTGTGTCAGGAAAACAGTTTCCTTGGAGTCATCCACCTCCTCTAGCTCTTATGATATTTCTGCCTCCTCTTTGGCATAGATTAAAATTTTGTTTACTTTTCTGTGTATTGGTGTTTTGCCTACATGCATGTCTGAGCATTACATGCATTCCTGGTATCTTGAGGATAGGCAACAGAGCCAGATCTCCTGGGACTGGAGTAACAGATGGTTGTGAGATGCCATGGGAATGCTGGGAATCAAATCCGAGTCCTCTGGAAGAGTAGCCAGTGCTACTCACTGCTGAGCCATCTCTCTAGCTATACCCCTTGCCCCATAATTCTTTGTCTATGCCCAGCCATGACTGTCACTCGGGCATGCATACTACTAGAATTACAGAGGAAAGGTGTGTGGAACAAGAAATGGTCCCTAGATCTTCTTGAATGCCTTTCTGTACTGTTTCTACTGGCCTTGAAATGCTCTTAAGTGACAACAGCAGGTACCAGGGGCTCCTTTTAGAAAAACTTTCTTGGGAAGCTGGGTTGAGACTTCAGTGACTGGACACTGAGGTATTGCCCTTAAGTCACTGCAGGTTGAGGGAAGAGATGGAGGTTGTCTTGCCTCATCTCTGAGGCAGAGCTTCCTGTTCAGAGTGTCTCTGAGGAGCTGGAGGAAAGCTGCCCTGTGGTTGGTCCGAATGACATCTTTACTTGGCTTTTCTGTTCTGTGCTGCTTCCCTTATTCGCTTCCCAGTTGCCTTAGGAACACATGTTTAACAAACCACATGAGCAAGACATGGGCTGTTCAGTTTGATTTTGTTGCTGTGATAAAATTCTCTGACTGTAAGCAACTTGGTAAGAAAAAAGCATATTTGGCTTACACTTTCAGGCCACAATCCATCATTAAGGTAAGTCAGGCAGGGCAGGAACTCATGGAGAAACCATGGGAAAATGTTGCTTACTGGGTGGTTCTCTGGTTTCCTCACAGGTTAAGGATGCGGGCCTAGTGATGTGGGCTGGGGTTTCCTATGTCAATTAATAATCAAGCAGTGCTCCACAGACATACCCACAGGCCAGTCTGCTCTAGCCACTTTCTCAATCAAAGCTTTTTCACAGATTACTCTAGACTGTGTCAAGTTGGCAAAGCTAACTTGGGCAGGGACTGCATTGGCTAGTTTTATGTCAACTCAACAGAAACTAGAGTTGGGAAGAAGTTCCTGCCTCCACATTCCTGTCTTTCCTGAGTTCTTTAAGGGGTGGTGAGTATTGGCTTGCCCATCATAGCTTATTCAGCCTGATTTCTTTTAGCACCTAGCACCACTGGCCCAGGAGTGGCTCCATCCACAGTGAGCCAGATCCTGTTACATCAATCATCAATCAAGAAAATGTACCTCATGCTTGCCCATGGGCCAGTCTGGGGGGGACAAGTTCTCAGTTGAGATTCCCTCTTTCTAAATGGTTCCAGTTTGTGTCAAGTGGACTAGACAGCACAACTGACTCCTTGACAATTTTGTATACAAACATATCATTATTCAACCAGAACCTTTCCATTCTCATTTTCCCCCAAATGGTATGTTAATATTAATATTACAGTATAAAATATTTCAACATCTAAAAATTCAGTCACCTTAAAAATTTAATCTTTTTAAAAGACAGTAAGTTTCTTTAAAATTCCAAAGCCTCTTCTTCAAACTTTCCAAAGTGAAATAACTATGGCTTCTCATAAAATTAAAAATAAGTTAAATAAGTTTTTTTTTTTTTAACTACAAGAAGGAAGAATCAGGACAAAGTCACAATCGGACCAAAGTAAAGCCAAAGTTGAATGTAAGGCTCAGAGTCACACTTCAGGAGATCACAATGCTCTAGACCCCCACGGGTTTGCAGCAGTGCTCACAGTGAACTCTGTAAACCCAGGCTAGCTCCACTGCATACCTGTTGCTGTCTGAGAGGCTATCCCATGATAATGATAGTTCTGAAATGCTGGGGTCTCCTGCCGTAACCAGGTTGCACATCAGCAATACCATTTCTTGGGCTCTCTTCAGGGACTCTTGATCCTGACACATGGCACCGTATATGATAGGCAGCCCTCTTCATTCTACCTATTGCTTACTGCTAGGATGATGAGGACCTTATTTATGAATGAGGGTGAGAACAGAAGTTCTACACAGGCTTACATTTGTTTCAAGTTCTCAGCTCAGTGGCAGAATTCTGGGGTTCTTACACCCAGGGATGTATGGTCCTGAATATAATGCCATTTAATCTTAGTGCAGACATACATTTGGTGACTTCTTGGCATGGCAGGATATAGTGAAATGGAGATCAATGCTTGACTGTTGTCAAGAACACCTACACAGTTAGAATGGAAAATATGGCTGTTCCAAGACTTGGATGAGGCTCATATCCTTTAGCTCTGTGCAGGGCTGAATTGGAGAAATGAAGGGGGAAATAGGCCTCATGTAGGGCCCTGAGTCTGTGCTCTCATTTCAGTCATAGCTGCTTTTGTGTGCTCCATCTTTCATTTTTGTGGAAAGAAGTACTGACAATTTCTAGGGCTGATATTAGATATGTGTTGCGCTTACCCATTTTATCTTAATAATAAATAGTAATGATATGATAATGATAATTCAAAGGAATCAATATTACAAAACCCACACAAGGTGGCAATTAATTTCTAGTATTTGCATATATTAAAAAAATAATAGAAGCATGCAGGTTGGTGAATATAAGCTTTTCCCTTATGTGGATTTGAACTTGATCAGGCAGGGCTCAAATGAGATTTTTCTCAAGCTAGGATTGGTATTTTCCTTTTCTTCCATTTTCTCTTCCTCTTATTTTTCCTTTCTAACTCTAGGGATGTAACTCAAATCCTAATGTATGATGGGCAAGTACTCTGCCCCTGACTCATTTCCCCAGCCCTGTAGTGAGGAATTTGATCTTGTTCTTCTCTCCAAGGGTCCAGGGGCTTGTGATGCTGGTTGGTGTCTTCTTTTACCCTCAACATGCCATTTGACAGGAAGGTGACAGCATTCTTGAAAGTCCTGTTGCTTCTGCGGCATATCCAATGATTCTCTGGGGAAGTAGATGGTGGGTACCAACAGCTGAGCCTTGGAGAGACATTTCTTGATGGTTATAGAGTTTTAGTTTTATAAGATGAAAAAATAATGCATACATTTAACACTATTGAGCCTTATACTTAAAAATGAGTAAGATAGCAAATTTTATATGGTTTATTTTACCATAATTAAAAAAAAATAAGCATCAATGCAAATGTCTCTGGGAGGCAGATTACTTAATTTTGTCAGTCATGTTTCCAGAGCTTTTTATTGGGATTCTGTTATTCAGTTATGTATCTGGGAATAGAAACTGGGTGAAGTAAAATAAATAACTTAGTCCAATTCCTCAGCTACTCAGGGTGTGTTTGAATGCCTACTTAAGCTAGTGGCTGTACTTGTCTTCAAGATGTCAATGAAAAAAAGACCCTCCAACACATCCTCCTCAAGGCATAAAATTCATTTTTTTCTCATATTCCAAAAAGGTAAAGACAAAGCCTAAGAGTATATAAGTATCCCAAGAATGGGGGGAAGGACATGAGGGAGCTAGCCTACAGATTTGAAGAGGGAGACCATTTAGAGAAGGCCTGTGAGAGGTGTGTAAGAGGAGACCTACTAGGAACAGTGGAGGCCGGCTATGGTTGACCTGGCTTCTGGGCTTTGAGGGAAGATCAGGAATAGGACAGGACGGAAGAACAGTGTGAGATGGTCAGGAAGTGGAAGTGTGAGTAGGAGAATATTTTAGGGTAATGAACAGCTGCACTTGAGGAGGATGAGGAGGTCCTAAGAAGGGGGAGGAAGATGAGAAAGGCCTTTGTCTTTCCTTGAGGCCAGATGGGAGCCTTAAACTCAGGAGGATGTGACTTGACAGGCTTTGTCAGGATTGTAAAGACCGACCAACTCTTGGAGAGTAGACAGAAGAAGCCTGTGACTGAAAAGCTGTGAACCAGTCTTAGAGAGGATGCAGGAAAGGGAAGGCTTTTGGGAAGAAGGCCGACTTTCCCCTCTTCACTGCCATTCTGTGCCTGCCTGCTGCAGAATGTTGGGGGCTAGTTTGGGTGTGCTTAGTTTTTATTCCCAGGTACCCTTTGGCTTCTTTCTTAGCCTTCTTCCCCATCCATGGAGGTGGAGGTTAAGTGCATCCTTGAGGCTCTCCCAGAGAAGTGATGGTTATGCTGATTCACAGGCTTTAAGGAGCTTCCAGGAAGCTCCTGTCAAGGGTGTTAACTTCCCTCGGGAAGAGAATCATCATTCACCAGGGGGAAAATAGATAGCTTGTGGCTGTGGGCTCTTAACCAGGTTAAAGCTGCAGGACACATGATGAGTGAATGCACTTCATTCGGGGAAGAATGAACAATCTCAGAGAAGGGAGTGAATACGCTGAAGCCTGGATGTGCATCAGTCATGGAAGCTTGATAGGTGAGGTCCCTCCAGTATACCAAGGGCAACTCCTTTCTTTCTTGATTTGTAAAAATGTCTGGAAATGAAAATGGAAGGGAAGTAGAAACATGATCATGTGACTTATGAGAGGATGAATTATGAGAGAGAGAGAGAGAGAATGAGACCTTGATCTACCCAAGCAGAGAAATAGTTTTGCATAGACCAGGGCTTCTTACCCTCTCCATGGGCATCACTTTGGAGCGGAATTTCTCGTGTTGGCTGCTATTCTGTGGATTATGATCTATTTAAAAGCACCTTGCCTCCGCACCCCCAGCCTCTGTAGTTTGATATCAGTCACATACTTCCAGATGTGATAAAAACATATCTGGAGTGTGACAAAGTTGCTCCTGGTTAAGACTCACTGATTTCATGAGGGTAGCTGGTAAAGTCAGTGTTTTACTTCACATTTTCTCTAACTATGTCCTTATATTTAAAACTGAGTGGTTGGGTGCTGGGGATGTAGCTCAGTGGTAGGGAATTTGCCTAGCATGTGCCAGGTCTCAGGGTCTGACCTCAGAACCCTAAAATAAAACTCAAATGCAAACCAAAAATCTAATAGTGTCTTTGTACTTTGCTTCTGGGATAGCAGGGTTATTCCAAGACAAGAGTGCCTGTGTTTAAGTAACACTTCCTGTGATTCTTACATTCTGGACATCCCAACATAAAACACAAGCCTGCAAGGCAGACACCAAAGATAATGCACTTCCTGATTGCCAGGGAGGTAGCACACTCTCGATCCTCCTCTCCTGGATCCATGCAATAATTAGCCAAAGTAAAATGAATATTAGCCCATGCTTAACTGCCTTACTGTGAGCTTGCCAGCACTGACCCAGTAGTGTTAAACCAATTATTTTTTGAACTTTATGGCTTTAAATAATCCCTTGCTCTAAAATTCCCTGTCCCCCTCAGCTACTTAACCACAGGCCCCTCTACCCTAAATCCTTTTCTTATACTTTGTAGCTTTTTAAGCAAGGCCCCTCTTTAAGAAGACATAATCCCTTCTCTGTAGAAAACATGAAAGACCTTGAACAAATCAAGATTTCTCCGTGGAGAATTCAGTTAATCCTGTGCTTATTGCCTAACAAGGAAATCCATCTCTCCACCAAGCACGCCATTACCCAGACTAATGCCTGACTTGAATAACAAGCAAATTATTGTGCTTTTAATTGTACCCTGCCTGGTCACAAAGCACATCTGAGAGAGGAATGTGGCTTCTCTTCCCGAGAAACAGGTCAAGCCTCTAATCCTGCTTTTCTTTCCGTCTTCCCCTCCCCCTCCAACCCTTTCTTTTCCCAGCAGCAGAGGGGGAAAAAGACAACTAAATTATGTTTAAAATGGAAGAGTCTAAAGAAGAAAAAAGGCAGTAAATACTGACTTGGGAGAGGGAGAATTATCCTCCGTCTCTTCGGTGTGGCTCATTTGAGAACAATCAATGTTATCATAACCCCATTACCAGAGGGCGATCCCCCCCCCCCCCCAACCAGACTCCTAGAACATCTGTGCTACTGACAGTTTGGGCTGGGTAACTCTTTTCTGTGTGTGTTTGTGGTGGGTCTCTCCTGAATGCTGTAGGATGCTCAATACCTTGTCAGGTTGTGTCAATCCAAAATGGTTCAATATGATAGCAAAGTCTCTTGAATGTTGTGAGATTGCCAGTCACCATGATGGAGAGCTACAAACCAAGCCCTCCGTATTGGGGTGGATTTGTTGCATATGATCTTCCATCTCTACACAAACTCTAATAAAATCAGGATCTTTTAAAAATGGAAACCAGAGAGGCAAGTGTATGTATGTAGAATAATATGAAATAAAAAGACAGCAAGGCATACATTGTCAGGAGGAGGGGAGTTGCTTGTTTCAGAATTCAGGATGCAAAGACTTGGCATTTGATCCTCAGTGCACAAACAAGTGTCCCTGAATTCAGAAAGCGTTTGAATGCCCCTCCCTACCTTGCAATCTTAGAAACTGGGCTCGTTTTGGGTGAGAGAAGGTTTACAAGATAAGAACCATTACCCAGAAACGCTGATGCCCAAGATAGTTGAGGTCGGATGGAGAAGTGGGCCTCAAAGCTCGTTCAGACAATGCAAGCCACAGTCCTGTGGACCTGGAAATCAGGACCACGGAAAGCGCCCCACAGCGGCGATCTTATTCACGCGCTGCACGTTACTTTCACTGCAGCTTTAGAGGCAAACGTTGTCTTACACCCATGTACAAGATGCAGCGTATTTTTAGAAACTCACTAGAAGCTTTGTCGTCTGTCCTTTAGTGGCCTCGAGCAAATGTGGGATGGAAAGGCGTTGCTGTTAACCTCTATGCCCAATAGATGGCGGTGTATATCTTCTCGAGAAGCCAGGCTTGGCGGCAGCTGGTGAGACCTCCTTAGGCTAAGGAAGACAAGTGCCACTCGGTGTCCTTTGGAAGATAGGCATTTCCTCCCATTGTTGGCACAAACAGCTCCAAACAATTGTACTGACCACACAGCTTCAAGCCACATTCCGGGCTGCTGCTAGCTGCACAGGAGTGAATGCCAGGAAAACGAACCAAGCTGCTAATTTGCTTGATTCGGGGAAGGGGAGAAGAAGGGGGAGAGGAAGATCTTGAGTAACAATGGGCATGATTTATTTTTCCAACACGAATAGGGGCAATGCTATTTTAGCCCCTCTTCCAACTGCTGAAGTAAATGAACGCAGCCACCTAATTAGCTCGAATCACTAGCTAGCAGAGGAAAAAATTCTGCTGAGATTCAGGCTGGGGTGGGGAATTTGGAGAACCGAGTGTGATGTTGTAGGAGGAGAATGGGTGGGAAGGGAAAGGAGGCCAGGCTAACAGAAGGCTTTTGTTGGGCCCCTGGCTGCCTTCAGTCTGTGGGCTGAGCTGGCCCCGACCCTGAGAGAACAAGGGAACTGTGGTTCCTTGCATTCATCTCCTGCAGGCAGAAAAAGCATCTGCTGTAAGACAGATCTCTGAGTTGCTTTAAAAAGTGTTTTCGATGTAGATGAATTAGCTTGGGAAAGAGAGTCCAGCTCTGTGTGGCCTGGTTGACCTGCTGGTGAGCTGTCCTAGGACCCCACAGGAAGGCTCTCTGACACACCATTAGGGACATTTCAGGCTATTCTGAGACCAAATTTGGCTGTTGGTCAGGCAATGAAACAAATACCTAGTTACAGACTGATCCTGACTAATTGCCCTTCTCTAGCAGGACATAGGAGCCATTCCTACAAAGGCAGTATCAGGAGCTGTCAGCAAAACAATGGGCAGGTAGGCACTGTTGAAATCTTCCACTTGAAGGCTACTTGTGAACCGAAGTGCTAATTTATTTGTTCAGGGATGACTTTGGTTTTTTAGTTAGATATCACCTTAATTGAAATACTTCACTAATGCGATTTATCACAACTGTAAACTGTCAGTTTCCACAGCTGTTGCCTTTTTCAAGCAATCTGGCAAACGTGTATGGCTAAAAACACCAACTTGGGAGGTTGAGAAGGAGCCTGCACAAGCTTCTTTCCCCACTCAGCTGGCCCATGGTACCACCCTCCCTGAAAACCTGGGAAATCACCTGCTCCTTTTCCATAGCCACACCCACTTCAATTTTGGGCACATCTGCTGTGTTTGACTGATCGATGTCCATCCTTCATCTTTTAGGATTGTACCTGGTTTTCCTCAGGTTACATGTGTCGTTAGTGAGGTGGACTTCAGTCTCCTGTGCTGGGGTGGTGACCATGTTTTTCAGACATAACAAAACCCCTCATATTTCCACCTATTCTGGGCTCGTGATTGAGGGTCTTGCTCAAATTAGCAAAATAACAGCCACAAAACTGAAAGGAGATCCAGCTAACTTTGAATGTTAGATAAGCAATTATGTTCTTTTATTAAAAGTATATCTGAGATACTACATGGAACATACACACAAAAATAAAACCATTGCTTATCTGGAATTTAGGTTTAAGGGAACACTGTTTATTCTGCATGATGGATGCTATTGGTTCCTAAAGAAGCATTTGACCTCGATTGGTCAAATGACAATCAGACTAGGACTTTAACAGTAGCTTTGGAAAAAAATGTGCTTAAATTAACTCAAAAAGAGTCAGTTGAGCTGCTGAAGAGGTGGGGCCTGTGTTATGGCTGTTAGTGGCTGCTTTTCCTACTGTGTGGAAGCCTATGGCATGAAGGACAAACATGTCTCATTTGACCAGGTGGATGAGCTGCTTTTGAAGCTGGCCCTGTGCTCAGAGAAGAGCAGGAGACACTGGCTATACAGGATCACAGCTTGTTTGTTTTTACCTCTTGAACTAAGCTAATAAAATATCAGCCATGGGTTGTACCCATTAGGCACAGTTGTTTAGTCAAGAGAGTGTTGAATGGGTATCAGACAGCACAAATAGCTGGTGCCAACAGAACACCTCTATTACTGCTCCTTCTTTCCTTTCTGTGAGCCCTAGCTCTTCCTCAGGACAGTGAGTGGAAATGAGGGGAGCTATGCTCGTGATTGGATTTGATACTTGAATTTTCTACCTCTCCCTTGCTTGTTTGTATGACTTTGGAGTCATCGTGGCCTTTACAAAGTTAATATTTGAGGTTTGAAAGCCAATAAAGAAACAGCCCTTCCTGACAGAATGGGTTCAAAGGCCCATGAGATAGAAACAGCTGTCACAGGACTTCCAGTGCAGTAGGCACCCTAAGAGATCTTCTCCCTTCAGGGATGGGCTGCATCCTTGGCCCTGAAAACCTGACGGAGTGGCAAGAAGATGCAGAAAGAACAGATGCTCAAGAAAGGATAAGCACTGGAACAGAGAAAGGCTGGGGTCAAGTGGGCCATGTGCACTCTGGAGGAGTGATTCTTAAACGGCAATGAACGTACTAAGCCCTCAGAGCCTCTATTCTGTATATAGCATAGGAGAAAGAGTTAGCTAATCTTGATAGGAGGTTTCTGTAGGCAGTAGTCTCTGGCTATAAATGCTGGGGAGGAGAAAGCTGTAGTTGCTAGTTTAATTTTTTTGCACACGCTGATGAATTATTTGTAAACACTTGAACCTAGATATCTTGTCAACATTCACTCTCAAACCAGAGAAAGACTTTGTCAATTCTGAATCTGATCCTTATGGGGAAGGTCTTGCCAGATTTCCATGGTTCTGAGGCATTGGTCCTTGACATGGCTGTACCCATGTCAAACCACATCTACTCAGGACTTTATTTGTTCCTCATACTTTCATTTATGTTTCTTGGTCTCTACAGGGACACTCACAAATTCTTTCTTTTATAACGTGATCAGGGCCCAGGGACAGGTGCTATTTGGGCCATTGGTTGATCATGCACACATCTGTGGGGCTGTGCCTTTTCTGACACATCTCTTCACTTCCTGTTTCAGCACAAACCTGTCTCCCTGCAGATGAGGTTTCTGTTCGTTGCTCTCCCAGTGCTGGTACTAGTAGTGGGACTTTTGATGGTTGCTGTATTCCTGGCATCTCAGTGCCATTTACTCATTTTTAATTATTGGGATATTTGAGGTGTGTGGCTAAGACATTTCTGTCCTTGTTGGCCAATTTAAGTGAAGCAGAGAAAGAGCAGAAAGAGCACTGTTTGGCTGTGACAATTTGTTCAATATTCCTTGGAAATTTCTGGAACTCAGAGGTGGGTATGAGACAGGGCATTAGATGGGGATTTACCTGTTACATGTGAGGAATGGTGACAGTGTCCCCTTGCCTCCTTTTGTATAGTGCTTGATGAGAAAACTTAGCCTCAAGCTCATAGAGCCCCTCAAGGCAGCCTTGGCCCAGTGAGTGGGTAATAAGAATAGAATCCAGACTTCTAGTTTACAGGCCCAGGCTCCTCGCTGGAGGTTTTTTGGAGCCAACAGCACACGTGTCCTCGTGGACTTGCCAGAGGTTTCAGCTTCTCTGCTTGCTTTGTTCTGAAATTCAAGGACGAGTGCTATACCAGATGAGGGATGTGTCCAGTAGGGAGGGAGCTTGGAAAAAGCAGAAGGTTTCAAGGGCCTTTGGGATTGCAAAACCCTGAGCTGAAATATCCCAGGGTAAACTGCAGGCACCTGCTCATAAAAGATCCATTTGTCCAGTGTCCTGGATGTAAAGTAATAAACTCCCAAGTGGGGGAGGGCAGATCAAGACGAGCAACAGTCTACTTTTGCAAAGCATGAGACCTCACCGCAACTCCATACTGCTCCCCTTCACTCCTCATTTTGTTCCCATACTTTGGTTTGGGTGGAGGTTTCATCAATGAAGAGCAACTTTTTTCTACCCACCCTTCTCCGATTCTCTCGCCCCACTTCCTCTTTGTTCTGCTTGGCTCAAGGAAAGGAGGGAAGCAGGAGCCAGGGGTGGGGGTAAGGGTGGGCAAGAAACACTGACACAATGGTTCTCAACCTGAGGGTCGAGACCCCTTTGTGGCTGCATATCAGATATTCACATTATAATTCATAACACTAACAAAATCACAGTTATGAAGTAGCAGCAAGATAATTTTATGGTTGGGGATGAGAAATTGTATTAAAGGGTCACAGCATTAGAAGGTTGAGAACCACTGATCTCAGAGGAATCTTATGCAGTCCTTAGTCTTTTCTGGATGTGAGTCTAGAAAGTTTGTGACTCCAAGCCTCGGTTTCTGTATCTGTAAGATGGACACAAACATATCTACTTTATCTCTTGGGGAGTTTAAGGGAGATTAAATCAATAAACAGGTGACTAAATATGCTAATTTACAGATACATACCAGTTGCTAATAAAGAATAATTTCACTAGCTTTCTGGCTTCAGGAAAGCTAGACAATGGGTACAGTGAGTATTGTTAACATGGAGAAATTCTTAGATGCAAGGAGTAGTGATGGCCTCACAAGTCTCTTGAATGCAACAGGTTCACATGAACCCTCACTGTAGCCTCTGAGGTAAACACTGTCTCCTTTTCACAGGTGTGAAATCCAAGGCTCACAAGGTAGAACTATTTTTCCAAAGCTACACAGCTTGCACAATGCCTGTATCTACCCCCCCCAACACCCCTCCTCCAGGCTGCTTGGTGCCAGCCCCTTGCTCTAGGTGATATATATACCCTGTCTTGTGGCTGGATTGGAGAGTGAATCTGGGAGCATAGATGTGGCAGGAAAGGGAGGGGAGCAGAGCTGCAGGAAGGAAAGAGACATTCTCTGTCTTTGTGCTGGGCCTTTGGCCAAGTGTGATTGGGACTTAGGAAGTGAGCTGGGGTCAGGGACAGGTGACTGGCACATGGAGGCCCAGGCAGAGAGTGATGATGACTTTCAGGGGCTGGAAAGTCCTGAGCTGATGAACCTGAAGAACCAACTTTTATTGTTGCTTAGGAACATCGGAAACCCAGCTCTTCCTTTCTCCAGAACCTTTATTCTGTTAATTTTTGTGCTTCTAGGGTGAAGTTCACCTCTTCCAGGGGGAGTAATATATTTCCTTAAAGTCTCACTTAGGGTGCTTGCTCCTCAGCTTGTGTGAACAGTGCACGCTCTTGATCATGAGTAATGCTTTGCCCCATTGAGACAATTCAGTTGGAGTGAGTGGTGCTCTGTCTTTTTATGACCCTGAATTTTCCCAAGAGTTGGGGGTTCACTTGGGAATATAGCCCACTTGCAGAGGTACCTTATATCTTCTCACAGAGGAGACATCTCTTTAGGTCTAGCCCCCCGCCCCTTTATTTTGTGGTCCTTGGGCATTGAGTTTCTGATACTCTTTACTCTTCAGGTTAGCAAAAAAGCCTGGGAATGGAAGTTACTTAACCACACAGGGAGGGCCAGCCCAAGGAAAATAGCAGGGCCAGCAGGAAAACTCTTTATGAAGAACAAAGGGTGTCAAATCCCAGATGACACAGAGAGTCACAGATCCATCTGATCTCAGTCTGTGCCATGCTTGAGTGAGATAAAATGCCACCAAGGTCATCGCCCCTTTCCAGTGTCCCCATTTGCTCCTGGAAGAAGGCCTACCTATGGGTATCGGGTACATGTTCCCACTCCTCCTGCTTTCTTCATGGAGTTCTCCATAGTATCATCCTGTGTCTAGCGACTGAGAGATCTACCCAGATCCAGATGATCTCAGTTGGCATCCAGCATTACAATTTGTGTGAAGCCATTTTCGAGAGACCTCACACTGTGATTCTAACCAGTCCAAGCAGAGGCCAAAGATACTCACACCCCTAAAAATATTTTGGGAGCTCTGACCCTTGATCCAGTTCCTAAGTGATTCAAACTTACCTCACATTCTTCTGGGGTCAGATCAATCTTCTTGCTAAGGGACCACCTCTAGGAATGGGGTGGGCTTGCTTTAAATCATGCTAATGAAATAGATGGAATAATTAATTCCATGTACTAGGGGCAAAATTCAGAGGCTTATTGAATTATTACCAAACAGATAGCCCATACCTATAGCAGTTTCATACTCCAAGGTATGGCAGAGAGAGGGAGCCAACTTCTTAAAAATTTGAAGACAACATTGCTTAAAAATAAGAGGAGGGTATTGTAAGAAACATTAAATATGTCTTTTATATTAAACAGCATAAAACTTGTCTTTAGGATAAAAAATTCAAATCTTTTTATCTCTCCAACCTTGTATGTAAATATACTGCCTACCCCAGGTTAAACCTTTGCATAATAAAGTCCTGCTACATTCTTGGATTAAAGTAGCAGCTGACTACTTTCTCCTTCATTTCCTTGCATCAATTTTAAAACTAGCCAATAATGAAATATTGTGAGATCAGACTCCAGTTGTCAGGGAAGGGGCGTTAGCTATGTTAGAATAAAGACTGAGTGCACTTCTTGACCTGGTATGCTGGCTCCTCTGCTTGTTTGAGCAGTGCACCCTCTTGATCAAAAGTAAAGTTTTGCCTTGTCTAGAGGCTTAAGAAAAGGCTCACTTAGGGCTGGACAGAAGCCTGATATCACCAATTCAGTAGAAATCAGGGATGTTTTAAGGCCACCTTCTACTGCAGAATCTTACAGACAAGAATAGATGGTTTCCATCTCCCTGCAGCTGACCTTCCAACCCTGGGTTTTCTGCTCTCATCTAATACTTGATATTGGAGACCTACCCCAGACCATGTAAGAATACCAGAGGCTCTGTTCCATCAGTCCTGTGTCCTTTGCCTTATCCATGAGCCTTCCAGGCCACAGGCCACAAGCATTACATCTTTGTTCAGTTGGTGCTCACACAAGGGAGCTGAGCTCAAAGGGTGTCACCCCATATGCCATCAGAATCACCAACTCCCATGAGGCCCTGGCACGGAGAATCCATGCTAATGCACACATATGTGTATGAGTCTCCTTTTAAGGATTTTTGTGCTCTTCCTGAGAATTGCTGTCTTAGTTTCGTTTTCAATAAAGTTAGGTGTCAAAAGCCACAATCTTAATTCTTTCTACTAAAAAGCCAGACAAACTTTTGTCCCCAGATGAGAGTATAGTAACCCACAGTAAAGTCCATTTCCTTGACTGTGTGTGTGTGTGTGTGTGTGTGTGTGTGTGTGTAGGTGTTCAGGATACCACACTTTGGGCCACCAGCCCCTTTTTGTAACTCTTCTTTACATACAGGATTAGAAAGGCTTATGCCAAGACTGTATTTCTGCTGGGCAAGGTCCCTGAGTACATAGGATAAACAGTTATTTGATGGCTCAAGGTAAGAGGGCAGCATAGAGCAAAACCTTTCTTTCTTTCTTTCTTTCTTTCTTTCTTTCTTTCTTTCTGTCCTTCCTTCCTTCCTTCCTTCCTTCCTTCCTTCCTTCCTTCCTTCTTTTCCTTCTTTCTTTTTTATAACCATCATAAAATTAGGTCACCTGTTGCTGTAGCATAGCTTTGTTAACCCTGAATAAAGTGATTCTATGACATTTTAATGACCCTCTGCACGACAAGAACTTCCAAGTTCTTGCTGCAAACTGATAAGTCATATGTAACTTATTGACCTTATACTTTTAGTATGCATTATATTCCAGAATCCATGAAAGGCTAGGCTGAGGACAAACTTTGTGTGCTCTCCAAAGCTCCTCTTTTTAAACAATTCAAGCACACAGGTAACGTTTAGGTCTTAAATGTCTCACAAAGGCCCATGTCCTGAAGGCTGGATCCCCAACCTGTGGCAGTATTAGGAGATAGGTAGTAGATGGGGCCAGGTAAGAGGAAGCTCGCTGTCGGGGTGATACCCTTTAGCAGATATTGGAAGTATCCCATTCTTGCTTTCTCTTTGTTCCCAGCTACCAAGAGGTGAGCGGCTTTGTTCCACCTCATACTCTGGGAGATGCTCACCACAGGTCCAGTCATGGGTCCATGCAACACAGATAAAAATGTGCATGCATGTGTGCAAGAGTGAGTATAAGTGTGTGTGCAAGAACGTGTGTGTGAGCATGTGTGTGCACTTGAGAGTGTGTGAGTGTGTGCATGTGAGAGTGTGTTGGTGAGTGTGTACACATTCACGAGTGTGTGTGAGAATGTGTGTGAGTACGTGTGTGTGAGAGCATGTGTAAGAATGTGTGTGTGTGAGTGTGTATGTGAGTGTAAGGAGTGTGTGTGTCAGTATGTGTGCATTTGAGAGTGTGTATGAGTGTGTATGTGTATATGCAATTTTGTGTTTGTGAGTGCGTATATTTAAATACAATCTTTTTTTTTTTTTGGTTTTTCGAGACAGGGTTTCTCTGTGTAGCCCTGGCTGTCCTGGAACTCACTCTGTAGACCAGGCTGGCCTCGAACTCAGAAATCCGCCTGTATCTGCCTCCCAAGTGCTGGGATTAAAGGCATGGGCCACCACTGCCTGGCTTAAATACAATCTTAAGAGCTAATGCTTTCTTCTAATCTTCATTTTTAGGGGTATTTTTTCATTTTTTGCTTATCCTCAGATGCCTCATTTCAAGTTATATTTATATATATGACCTTACCAACTTTAGATCCCAGGGGAGAAGTAGACATTGAGTATAATCTCTACACTATAAAAAAATAAAGGTGAGGTATAATATTGTCAAGGCAAGAGAAGGCTAGAAGCTCTGGGGACTACGGGGAATAATGATAATGTAAGTGAAGAATATACATCACATCCCCTAGGCATCTTCCGTGCAAATGATAACTTTGAGCGTCTACAACACAGGGTTGTCATGGTTTTGTGATTGTGAATTGTGGGTTATTAGTTTGCCGTCTTTTACTCTGGGGTACAATTAGCCCCATTTCATGGGAAAAGAAAATCTCAGCTTTTCTTTTTGTAGTACTTCCTCCTAGTTCCTCAGGAAGCTCAAGGTCATCTGAAAATTAGAGATTTCAAGCTTCACAAATACCTACAATGAAACCACAGGTATTTACAGTGGCAGGTTAGAACTCCAAACCTCAGGAGGCATGCTGGGCTTTGAAAGTGACGTGCTCCTCCCAGGGCTGCATGAATTTATCCCCAGAAGCATACCGGGGGGGACTTAATTCTAGTATATTTTATAGGTGCTTGCACAGCTAGAGATCACTTTATTTCATTGCATAAATAACCAAGATCTTTTGTATGCTCCTTTATTTCCCCCTTTGAGCTGCAAGAATGGCGGCAGATCTGAGGTTCTTGCACATAGACCTGACATAAATGTGTACCAAAGAAGGGGGAGTCGTAAGGACTAACGTTTATAGACCTCTCTCATTAAAACTCACCTTCAGAAACCACTGCTGCTCCTTCCTTATAATCCAATGATGCCTTGTAACCACCTAACCATTTTTAATATTCCCCAGACCCCACTGAACTACTCTCCAGCTCAGACAGTGTCTAGCTAGTCAGAGAAAAAAGTCTGCCGTCATATTTAAAAGCTGTTATTGGGATGGGTTTTACAGGCACTGGGCTAGGACAATTCAGAAGCAATTGCTTACGTGATAGTTGGAAGATTTGTCCCTGTCAAACAGTTAATATTGCTTTAATACATGAAGTAGGCTGTATAAGACAGCAATAATGAAAAATGTCAGGAAAGACAATATCCATTGTTATTCAACATCCACATCAAAGATTACTTTTTTGTCAGTAGCTTTCAGAAATTTTTTTTTTCCATCAGATCTGATTGCGTTCCCCTTTGAAGTGCTCCGCCCTCCCAGTAGATTTAATGTGACATCTAGGCACTTTTTAGTCCCTGGGCCTCTGAGGCGATTCAGAGAGGCACAACAAGCCATCACAGGTTTATCCTCAAAGGCCGACACTGTCTGTCTGATTTATTGTAACTTTAAGAATCATCTCCAGCAAAGCATGAGCCCTGCTACCCATCCACGGCGTCAGACTTTTATCAATTCATTTGTATGCAGCCAGTGCCTCTTGGAACCGAGAGCCCTATAGCCACTCATGGAAAATGCATTACCTGCGACTAATCCTTTTTATCTTTAAAGTCTGTATTTTTTATGTATAAGTCATTTTGGGTTATCATAAAATATACATAATTCTGCCTCCCCCAACAAGAAAAAAAAGGCAAAATGGAAAGAGAATATATAATAAGTTATGAGCTTGTGGTGTCCTTATCAGCAAGGATTCTAAATAAACAACTCTCTTTATGTAAACACCCAGGATATAAAGCCAGGATTACTTTCAATGGGAAATAGGAATGCTTCCATTTTTTTTTTCCCTTTTAGGTTTCAAAGTGAAACAGGGAGATTAATCATTGAAAACACGCTAGCTCGCGCAGCCCTCCTTTTCTGGTGTGTTTGCTGCCGAGGGGCGGTGGAGCTGCTGGTGGGAGTGGGGTGGGGGTGGGGCCAGGGCTGACAGTCACTCTGTTTCACAGGTTTGACAAACTGTTCACTCTCCAATGTTTCCCAAGCCATTCGTGAAATGGCCTTAATTAAGAGTGCTAGAAGCCTGTGTCCTGTACAGCATCTTCTCCAACCCTACCCCGGTGCCGTTCTGCTGTCTGACCTTCCTGGGATATTGTGCTCCTGTGCCCGGCATCCCAAGTGCTAGCTGCTGTCTTGTGCCATTCTGTAACAGGGTTCCAGCCATTTTGATTCTGCTAAGGTCTGGATCTTCATAAGCATGGGAAACTCTTCACTTTTAGACTGAATATAAATGCTGACAGGCTTGTGCCCTCATGTAATTAAACTACCTGCCTGCAGACCTAGTTCTGGTGTGCCTACTAGGGACCATCTATGTTTACTGGCCCACCACACATGTGTCTGACAGCTTTCTGGCCACAACACTGGAGCAGTGTGTTTCACAGAGCCCAAAATATTTACCATTGCACCCTTTCCAGAAATGAGCCTCCTTCCCGCCCTGGAACCAAACTGTGATTTAAATTAATGGAGTTAGTTAGTCCAATCTGACATTTATTTCACATACAGAGTACAGAGTAGTTTTGGGAAGTCAAAATGGTCTTGAGGGTGTTGCCAATGGCTGGTAAAGACTTCTGAGTGGGGATTGACTGTGGATAGAGTTAAACAGTTGCTTTGTTTAAAAAAATACTTTTGACTTTTATGACATAATATGGTAGACATTTTTTAGAATCTGCCCAATTTCCAGGGATGCTATTCTTCTGTCTGGACTCTACTAGGTCTTTCTGTGGAAACAGAAAGGTAGTTTCTAAGATAGTATCTAATCATATGAGCTTTAAAAAATGACTTAATGTTTTTTTAAAAATAAACTCAATGTCAGATAAAATCTATATTGTTTGCAAACTTTAGCGAAAGGTGCAGTTTCTTTTATATATCTAAACAATGTAGTACTCCCAGGCTGCTGTCCGTAAAGATTAGAGGGACTGGCCAAGGGGGATTGTTTTTATACCACAGTCAAACTCTTTGGGTCAGTAGGGAAGATAACTAGATCTTATGTTGCCATGTGTTCTCCAGATGTGTATGTTGGCAACTTACCAGCGCAATAGTGTTGGGAGGTAGTGGCTCTACCCTCACAAGTAGACCACTGCCAATCATAAAACAGCTCGATGGCCAGGGCTTTAGCTCACTGGTTTGAGTGCTTGCACAGCATGTATTTGATTCGAGACTCCCTAAAGGAAAGGGGCGTAAGGATGTGGGTGTGATCTCTTGTTGCTCTTTGCTTTTCCACTATGTTGTTATGTAGTGGGGAGACTCTCTCGTGGAGGCCCCTTTATCTTGGACTTCAGACAGTAGAACTGACACAAATGAGTTCGTGTTGTTTAGAAGTTACCCAGCCTATGATATTCTGTTAGAGTCACATGAAATGGACTGAGATAAAGGGGCAGATGATCTATAGGGTCTCTGCTTTCTCCTTCCAGGACTAGCCAGGCTTCACTGTTTCTTCCCTAATAGAATGAGAAAGCAGAGAAACATGACCCTTAGCCAAAGAGGGATTTTTACCTAGAGAAGTTGCAGTCATTACATGTTCCCCCATTATTTTTACATGTAGCTCATCTTCTTGGAAATTATCTCAGAGATCTTGCCAGAACTTGCTTAGAGATAATAGACTGAGTGTCAGTGTTCTGTTTTCCTTTAGAAAAAAAATCATTTCAAAATAATGTCAGAAGATTTTAAAGAGTTTTGAAGGCTTTCCGAAGCAGCCCCATGTGCTACTTCAGCAACAGAACACATATGGGCTGCTGCAGACATGGTAGCATTCTGTGATATCCTGATGAACTGGAAGCTCAGATTCCTTGCTTTGGTCTTTCTGACTGTGGTGCAGTCCCTGAAGTCCCACCACACTGTCTCACATCACTTAAGTCTAGAATGTGTTCATGCCAGGCCTTTCTTCATGATGGCTTTTCTGTCTGGTCCTTACCTGCCATAATTTGATTGTGTCTCCTGACGATTCTTTGTTAGACCTTATTACTCTATTTGCATGTTGATGGTGTGTGGGTGGGGCCTTAGGGAGGTTACTCAGTTTATATGAGGTCCCAGGGTGAGGTATCCACGGTAGGATTAATAAGGCTTCATAAGAGCAACTTAAGCATGCCCTTTGCAATCTGATACACTCATAGTGATACAGGAAGAAGACCCCCAGCAGATGCAAGCATCGTGATCTTGGATTTCTCAGTCCCTAGAATGGTAATACAAGCTTCTACTTCCACAAACTACCCACCATGAGCTACTCTGTTAAAGCCACAGAGAGCATATTTAGACAACCAGCCCAGCAGCTCCTAGTCCCAAAGGCCTAATTCATCTGGAAACTTGGGCAGATGTTTTATGCTCAGTGTGGTCGCCACTTTTGTGGAAGTTTCTATGGTTTCTCCTTATTCTTGCCTAAGACCTCACTGCAGCTTGCAGATCCTTCCATCTCTGCCTTCTTTTGCAAGGTCCACCAGCCTGTGCCACCAGAACACGCAGAATCAACTAAGCAGGGCTCATGGGGGCTCACAGAGACTGAAGGGATAATCAAGGACATTGTATGGATCTGAGCTAGGTCTTCTACATACATGCTGTGGTTTGCATACATCCTTTGGCATTCTTCTGGGACTCCTAACATTGGGAATGGGAGGTGTCTCTGACTCTTTTGCCTGTTCTTGGGACCCTTTTCTTCCTACTAGTTTGCCTCATTCAGCCTTGATGTGAGTGAAGGTTTGCGCCTAGTCTTATTACATCTTGTTATGCCATGTTCGGTTGATGTCCCTGGGAGGCCTGATCTTTTCAGAAGAGAAATGGAGGAGCAATGGATCTGGGGGAGAGGGGAAGGGGAAGAGGGGCACTGGGAGGAGTGCAGGGAGGTGAAATTATGGTCAAGATGTCTATATGAGAAAAGAATAAATGAAAAAAGAAAAAGAAAAAGAAAAAAAAATGGGACTGAGTTTGGCATAGCTGCGAGTGCTTATAACCCCAGTACTGGAGGCAGACACATACGGACCTAGGAGTTGTTTGGCCCCCTCAGCCTGGGTGAAAAGATGAGCTCTGGCTCAGAAAGAAACACTGTCCCAGGAGAATAAAGTGTACAATGATAGAGGAAGACACCAGACCTCTTTCTCTGGTCTTCAGGTGCATGTGCATGTGCATGGGCCAACAAATCCACCCACACATGTATACATATACCGCACACACACATGGCCATATATACCACACACTTAAGCAATACACAACAGAACAAAGCAAAACAGCATAAAATGTAAGGCTATAGTTTTAGACCAGAAGGAAACTTGGGAAACATCTCATCCAAGCTCATGGACTTTAGAACTTAAGACAGTGCATCACATATCTCACAGGCTGAGATTGCCTTCTACAGAGCTGGCCATTGAGGGAAGAGGACCAGGGACAGCTCTGCAAAGTTCATTTTCTTTTCTACCTTCTGCTGACTGCAAAGCAAATCACAGTGTAGAGTATCTGCATCGACTTCATGGTGGGAGAGATTGAACTTTTATACACATTTACAGTGAAGATTGTTGCTGTGGCTCAGCTACTTGGGCTCTGCCCCACCTTCTCTTCACCCAGTACCAGACGAGGGCAAGGCTCCCCCCAGAAGCAATGCTTGGGTCTCTAATTTTTTTCTGCTTTCAAAGAGACTCAATTGCCTAGAGCAGTGGTTCTTAACCTTCCTAATGCTGTGACCCTTTAATGCAGTTTCTCACGTTGTGGTGACTCTCTATCATAGAATTATTTTTGTTGCTACTTCATAACTGTGATTTTCCTACTGTGATGAATTGTAATCTGATATGCAACCTCTGCAAAAAGGTCATTTGACTTTAAGGAGGTTGTGACCCCCAGGTTGAGAACCACTGGCCTAGTCTTGTGCTGGCATTTCAATTTTGTTCAGAAAAACACATGCCTATTTCTTCTTCTTTTTCTGTTTTTCTCCTCTCCCTACCTGCTGTCTGTCTTTTGAAGGTGTTCAGGTTGGCCTTCAATTCTGTATTTTTTTACCTTAGCTTTCAGAACGCTGGGGTTACGGGTGTATGTACCACCAAACCTGACTCAGATATGGAAAAGAATCAGAGCTGAGGCCAGAGACATGGACAAAGGAAAAGGCAGAGGGAGTTGAAATCTGTGGATGACAATGACTCGATCACAGTTGCTGTTACTTGTCATGAGGTTAATGGCTCTGCCTTCATCCAGTCTTAGTGATATTCAAGTCTTACTCTTTCTCTTCCCCCTTTTTTCTTGCCCCTGCATAGCTTTGTTCCTCTTATGGATAAATTTGCTTAGGCCTATGATTTTGTATTTCTCTCACCCCTGGCTGGTTGTATCTTCTGACTATCTGTAGGGGTTACTGCACACCTGAGCTTGGAGAGTGGCCCTGTAGTATGGGACACAAGATAGAGCTTGATCACAAGTCTGGAAAATGGCTGGTGGTGGCCTAAGATGAGGGAAGGTGTCAAAGACTTCCCCTTAGTCTATTGGCTGATGCTCCTTCTCAAGAGAGTTCTTGAAGATGCTCTGAGCTAGGAATGGTCTAAACCCTGTTCACAGCAGTAAAAAGCACAAAGGTTAAAAAAAAAAAAGATGGACTAAATATTCAATAGATCTATTTATTTTTCCTCTGTCTCTCTGCCTCTCTCTCCCTCCTTCCCTCCCTCCCTTCTTTCTCTCTCTACTATATGTGAGTGCATGCACATCTGGCTGTGGACATGGGTGCACAGATACCTGTATGTGCATGTGGAGGATATCAAGAGTCCTTTTCTATGATTTTATACATTACTATCTCACAGAATCTGAAGCTGGGCTGGAGGCCAGTAAGCACCGGAGATACTCTTGTCTCCGTGGCACCCAGTGCTGGGATTAAAAATGGTCAGCCAGACCTTTTACTTGGGGACTTGAACTCAAGTCCTCTTACCTGCTTAGCCATCTTTGTAACCCCTATGGGGTAGATGACTTCCGAAGTGCTTTCTAGGTCTAGTGAGTTTTAATTCTTTGGATTTTGTTAACATCTTAAAGGCATTATAACAATCACATATTGTTAAGTATTTTGGCAGTGTTTAGAACAGGCATAGGAAATAAACTGCCACCTTTAACTTCTGTGCCTGAGCACAATTATTTATCTGAAAAAAAAAAGGCAAAATCTGAGACAGTTTCTGAAGAGCAGATTTTATTTCCCTTGTGATGGCCCTTAAATGCTACACTTGTTACATCTGAGTGCTAATTACTGGAGATTAATTAGTCAGTATGAATGTACTTCTGTGGCAGCCTTCTCCCCTCCCCCCACCAGTTACTGAACTATACTTGATCTGTGCTACCTGCAGATTCTCTGCAGAGATCCTGGGAGGGGGACCTTCTGTTGAAGCCTTTTGACAATTCTGTTTGAGAAGAACAACTATCAAAGGCAGTCACTTTGAAAATAATTAAATGGAAAATATACTTAACTCCAGGAATGAAGATTGCCTGGCTATCACCCCACGGAGCCGAGCTACTTTTGACGACTAAAGGTCGGTAATGGGAAGTGATGCTTGTTGGTCTCTCTCTGGCTCTGTGAAAGCCCCAAGGTCTAAACCTGGGTGGTACAATTCTCTCCACTTCTCTGCTTCTATCTTGGCTCTCAGAAGACACCTTCAGTAGGGATGTTGTGAGATTTAATCAATTATTATCTAAGGATGGAGAGATCCTGGGATGAAAGGCAAGAAGATAAAAGCCAAGTCTAGCAGCATTATCCTCACTTTCCTATGCTCCTCTTCTATTAGTGACACGGGGTGACAGCTGAAGTGTGCTTTGGTGCATGTTACAAAATATAAAGAAGCAAGGAAATGGCAGTAATCTCAAAACCAAGCCTTTGTTCTTCTTTGTAACCTGTACACAGTAGATTGGCTGCTGTTCATGCCTCATTTATCTCTTTCTAGAGGGTTGTCCTTTGTGTCCAATTTTCCCTTATTAATGAATCTCCCCTTTTGTCCTGTACAGTCTGGGAGGATGACATTTATACAAGGTAATCGTTTTCATGCATTACCACAAGGATTATTTATTGGTGGTTATGCAGCAAAAGTATGCATATCTATCACTGACACTGGACCTAGACGGGCTGCTATTTCCTTAGCAAAATTATTTGCTGATTAGTTTCTTTTTCTGGTCTTTAGATTTATGTGTTAGGGGGGAAAGACCCATAAAACCCCTAGATGTTGGGAAGGAGAGCCCCCATGGCAGAACGCTAAGCTGTTCTCACTTCTGTGTTCTCTGAGAAGAGAGTTCAATCAAGATCTTGTTTTCAGATCTAGATGTTTAAAAAGAAAGTTTTCTGTATGATCAGGAATGGAGGGGGCTGGGAAGCTCCCCTGATCAACTCTAAAATGACCTGAATTAATACTGAGATTAGAATAGCTTCTCTCTGTGTGATCCCAGAGCTTTGTAAGTTTTCAAATGGACCTGAATCTCAATATAGGCATAAGTGTGCAAGAAGCATATTTCCCAATTTTTCTTAAGTTCAACTTAATTTATATTACCCTGGCAGGATGAAATATTGTTTTGATTACAAGCATCTCCCTTCTTTACCTAGGACTGTGGCTAAATCCCAGGACTTGTTAGCTGTCAAGACAATACAGGTACTATCTTAGTCTCTACTGCCCATTTACACAAGATGTTTTAGAGTTTATGATCCATTCACAACTCAGTGATGTACCAGCATCTCAGCAAGGTTGTTACCACACGGCTCAACTTAACCATAATATGGAAAATAGGAAGCAGAACTTCTCCTGGGATCTGAATCTTTTTTCCTTTTTCCCGTTAAAGCTAGAGAAAGGATTCTACTTTAAAGTTAAATTTCTTTCTTATCTTTTGAATCCTTCCCAAATCTTCTCTGTTCCATATGAGGACTTTTATAGTTGTGGGTCATGAGACACTGGCAAATACAGTTTGTTATTTTTATATTTGTCATTTCTGTTAAATAAAAGCCATTGATTGGACTTGCTAGAGAAATGACAAGAGGTGGGAACACAGTTACCATTTGACATCACCATCCTCCCAGTTTTGAATAAGGGCTTTGAATAATAGAAGGTAAGACCTGTCTTCAGACCCATAGGTAGCAGGGAGGACACAGTGAGATTTGGAGGGAGGCTAGAAGCTGTGGATGTGGGTTAGTTTGGGTTATATGCAAGTGGGGCTTAGAAGGTAATTGTGAGAGATAATGAAAGCTTTGATTCTAAAATGTCATTGATGGCCCACTGTGTCTTTTCCATAGAATTCTAATGTTAAAAGATAGATTCAACACTAGAATTAGAAGATATATTTGTAGGGCCAGGCACGTAGCTCAGTGGTAGAGTACACACTGAACACACACAAGGATCTGGCTCAATCCTCAGTGTAGAAAGAAAAGAGTGATTTCTGTACCACATGGTGTGACTTGTGAGACTGATTGAACATTAAAGCACTATGCAGCCACACTCAAAAACATTACCTAATTGTGTATCAAAAGACCAAACAAAATGCAAACCACAACTTACTGGGAAAACCCAGGACCCCAAACTTGTTGGGAATGCTTTTAACAGAAAGAAGTTTAAACAACTACTCACTAATAATCTGCAATTGTCTAGGCAATGAGGCAAATGGAAAGACATTAAGAAGCCAACAGTGAATCAGCAACACATATGATCACAGGAAATAAGGTAAATCCAGTGGGGAAATTTTCCAGACCTTGGGAACATGGGAAGCAACATGGCAGAAGCTGTGAATTGGTGTCATCTCTCTGAAACGCTGGAGAGGAGAGGGTGCTGGAGCTGTAAGAGATAGGTATGGGAGTAGAACCTGGTGGCTGGAGAGGTGGCCTGAGTAAAGGTGATGAATTGAATTTGGACATGGATACTATCAACTAGTTTACCCATCAAGCAGTGGGAGGGTGCTGAGGATGGCTAGGGGACAGATAGGGGCTAAGGCTGCATCAGAACTAATGAGTGAGGTCATGGAAAAGGGTGACCTCAGAGACTGTGGAAGGGAAAGGAAAGAAAGCAGGCAGATGCAGGCCAACGATGACTTGTACACATGCACAGTATGGAAGTATCTGGGAGCTTATATTAACTTGACTATGAGAATATAATCAAGTCAGGTGATAATAGACAGTTGGGAGATGATGAGGCTTACCAAAGGGGATGGAAGAAGGAAGCTCTGAGGAGCAAGAAGCTCTGCTCATAGGGGGAACTGGTTGGCAATTATACCAAACATCAACCAATCATGCTGTTCATACTCAATGTTGATGCAAGGGATCTGGTAACCCAACACTTCAGTGGCTGGCTCATTGGAAGGACATATGGTGGGAAAATTCATAATCTTCATTTATTTGGAGATACTTTCATAAGCTCAGGGAGGCCTAATTCAGTACTTGGAACATGATTAATTTTCAGCCAAAATCTACTATTTACACTTTCAAGACATACAACTCTTCAGTTTACTGGCTAACTAAAAGCCCACTTTAATTACACATCATTCCCCCAAAGCAAATTAAAAATGCAGAACTTTATATATTAGGTTTTCAACAATAGGTAAATATATTAAAACAATATGGATCTTTCAAAGTAAAGATTATATTTTATTCGCCTTTATATTCCCAAAGCCATTCATGATTCTTAACAAATAATACAAATTCTATGAACATGTAAAGGATATACTATGTAGGGTCAGGCATAATTTGAATTTCAGATGAATTTAAATTTCTGACAACTGCTAAATAAAAGCCATTTCTCGAGTCAATAGCGTCATTTTTACAGTAGAACTGAACCTTTTGTATCCATGTCCAGCTGTGCTTGATGGTTTGTTATATTTTCACCATAAAGATAGCCTTGAACATCCTGATGTACTTGTGTAGATAGACATACTTGCTTCTGTTTTATTCATCTGCTCTCCGGTTTATAGTGATGAACCTGAATAGACATCTGAGGTGCCAGAGATGAACTGATGTGAAGAGCATCCTCATAGAGCCTCTGTTTGCTGTGATCTGTAAAATGGAGTTCTTTATTCATTTGCATCAGAGTAAGCAAGGAGGATGATCTGACATAACATGTAAAGAACAGGCATTGGGCTGAGAATAGTGCACATGTAATAAATAAAATGATTTTGTGTTTTGTGGTGCTGGAGATGGAATCGGGGTCTTGCACATAGGCATTCAACAGCTGAGCTACATCTTTAGTGCAAGTATAGATTTGATTTGAAAGAATATATCTTTAAAATATTTTAAAATTATATGCTTTTACAGTTTTATTATGTAGTAATAGAAAATTATGTCTTTTAAAAAAAATCACCTTGACAGAAGCTGGCATTTTCTGAGTAGAGGGATCCACAATTGAGAAAATGTCTCCATAAGACTGGCCTATAGGCAAGCCTGTGGGGCAGTTTCTTGATTAGTGATTGATGTGGAAGGACCTAGCTCATTGTGGGCAGTGCCACCTTTAGGAAGGGGATCCTGTGTTGTAAAAGAAAGCAGGGCGAATAAACCATGAGGAGCAAGCCAGTAAGCCATGCTCCTCCATGGCTTCAACTTCAGTTCCTGCCTCCAGGTTCCTGCCGTGACTTCCTGCTCTTATCTCCCTCAATAAGGAATTGTTTTCCTTGAAATGTAAGATTAAATAAACCGTTTTCTCCCCATGTTGCTTTTGGTCATGGTGTTTGATTATAGTAACAGAGACCTTAACAAAGGCATTACATGTGAGTGTGTCTCTGTAGGTATGCATAAGGGAATGCAGGTATCCATGGAGTCCAGAAGATCCCTTGGTACTGGAGTTAGTGGTGGTTGTGAGCTGTACAATGTGGTTGCTGGGAACTGAACTCAGGTTGTCTGCAAGAGCTGTATGCATTCTTAATTTGTAAGCCATCTCCAGTGTCTAAAGGGCATATATCTTTATCCTGTGTTTTCTAAAGAACACAGGCATATCATAATTGACAGAGAACTAAAAAAATGTTGTATCTATCTCTACCAGATTCTCATTTCCTATTTATAATGAATTTATAGTCTAATTTTTAGTGCTCCCAGGAAGAAGCTGAATTTTTCCCAATGACCAATATCCATTCTTAGGCACTATGCCTTCACTTTATTGTCAAGTAGTACATTGAACTACATAGTGAATACATGGCTCTATATAACTTATGGGAGTTTGTTGTAATTAGATGAAAATAAAGTATCTTAGGACTTGAGAAATGGCTTAGTGATTATAAGCTTGTTCTTTTAGAGGATCCATGTTCAGTTCCTAACATCAATACTGGGTGGTTTACAATGGACCGTTACTCCAAACTTCAGGGTATTTGACATTCTCAGTGGCCGTTGTATGTTTCCGTACATATGTGATGTATAGACCCCCACATTGACTGACATTCACGTGTAAATAAAACAAATCTTTAGGGTGTGAGAGATAGCTAAATGGTTAAGAGCACTTACTGTTCTTGTAGAGGATCTGGATTTGGTTCTAAGCACCAACATCAGGTGGCTTACTGATGGGTATAATTTCAGTTCCATGGGATCTGACAGCCTTATGCATCCACTGGCATTGTGCATACATGGTACATGTAAACTCATATAGGCACACACATATACATAAAAAATATTTAAAACGTATCTTTTAAAAGGCTATTATGTGTTGAGATTGTATGTAGCTGATGACTTAGACAATGCCAGCTCTTTATGATAGATTATTTTTCATGTTATAAGTAATATTTACAGAATCATGTTCAACTGAAAAATCCTTAAATCAACTTACTATAGTTGTTATGGTTTTACCTTACAGGTAAAATATTGTATACTGCTTTTGCAAAGTATAGACTCTGAACTTTAAACAATTTATTTTGGTGCCATTTCACATTAATTTTGCACTGGCATTGGGGAAGGTGAATGATTATTTGTTTACTTGCTGGTGATAACTGAAGCATGCCCCGAGGATTGCTATGTATGTAAAATGCTCTAGGGTCTTTAAACAGGTTGATAAATGTCTAATAAAATGTTTTTAATCATCAAAACATTATTTCTGTTTAATATTAGCTCAGTAACAAACCAAGGGTTTGGATAGTAAATTCAAATCTGTCTTTGATGTTCAATAGGGTGAGTCTGGGCCCCAAATTAAGGCTCTGTTAGTTCTTCAAGCATTGCTTTGCTAGTAGACACTGAGCATCTATTGTAACTGGCTTCTGCCTCTGTTTGCTTTATCGGTATTTATACCATACTTGCTTGTGACACTCTTAGTTACACTTACTGCGTTAGATAGCCTATTGTTGCTGTGACAAAGTCCCTAATGGAAACAACTTTAGGAAGGAAAGATTTATATTGGCTCATGGTTTCAGAGGTCTCATTTTATCATGGCAGATGGGGAGAGTTTCTAGAAAGAATTAACTAAGCAAGTGTGTGCAACTCTGTCTCATAGACTGGCTCTCAGAAAGGGACTGTTATGGTTTAAGTGAGGATTAACAGGCTCATATGTTAAAGCCTACATTTTAGTGGTAGCATGTTGGAAGGTACTTGTTACTTCAGGAAGTGGGGTCTGTCTGGAGGAAGTATAGGTCACTGAAGGTGAGTCTATGGTAGTAGCTCATGTCTGGCACCTTCCTGTCTATTTTTCTCCTTCCTGTCTGTCACTGGCTGTACAGTTTTCTTCTTCCATATGCTCCTATTGGTGAATTTGATAGTCTATTCAAGTCCATGAGGACAAATGATAATGAGCTGAGCTCTCTGAAACCATGAACAAATGAAACCTCTCTTCATTTAAGGAATTTGTGCCAAGGATTTTCATCACAGTGATAGAAAATTAGCTAATACAAGGAGAAAGCAAACTAGCACAGGTATTTTCTCTCTGTTTTTTCAATGAGATGAACAGCTTTGTCCCACCATGCCCTTTTGGTCTGATTATCTGCCTCATTTCAAGTTCATAAAAATAGAGCTAAGTGATCATTTCCCGAAATCTCTAAAATTATGAGCCTAAATCCCCCTTCCCTTTCTTATTTCTTTTGTCACAATGATGAGCAACTGACTGACATGGAAACTCAATACCAGAAAAGTAGGGTACTTCTCTGTCCAATAACTCTGAGACTGTATATGAAGCTGAATTTAAAGATGATGGTAGAGCATTTTAATTTGGTAGAAGAAATGTAAAGGCAGCCCAGGATTTGGGCTGCAGCATGGTTACTGCTAGCTGCTTTTGACCAGATTTTAAGTAATTTTTAAAAATTAAACAAAACAAAACAAACAAAATTTCTTCTCCCAAACAGACAAAATGTTGAGAAAACTTACAATTTGCCCAGAAGAGATGTTTATAAAGTTGGGACCAAGCAAAGTGCCTCTAGTACAGAGACTAGTTCTAATGAAAACTAAAAGAAAGCCAATTCCTTTGTATCAGGATAGTGAAAACGATTTCTTGAGTCTATCTCAGAAATTTGCAGTCCTACCCACAGCAAGTTGTCAATAGTTTTCACTCCTTCGAAAGATTTGATATCATTGTTCACCCTGTTCACATAGGACCACCTATGGAAGTAGTCACTTGTGTTTGACCATGTAGATATCCAGGGGTATATAACTGACCATTTATCCATGAGAAAGTTGCTATTTTGCAACCTAGCAGTGGTGAACTATATGATTATTAAATAGTTTGGGTTCTAGTTTATCTACTGGTAAAATGGTGATAATTTTTACAATTAGAAAGATTATTATACAGAATATTTACTATTTTCCTTGGCAAATAGTAGGTGCTTATGGAATTGCTAGGTCTCTACATTCCTTCTATTTTCTTCATACTATCAAGAATCCATATTCTTTCTTATCCTAAGAACCATAGAACTCTAAGATCTCAGAAGCCAAAGGAAATTATAGGCATTGTGTATAACAGTTCCAGGCTCAAAGATCTACCTTGTTGGTATCTGTGCAGATATGGTTAGACTGACCAGTCAGTAAGTCCCAATGGTCTTCCTATATCATCCTTCTCTGTGCTAGATATGTAGCTATGTGTTACCATGCTAATCTTTTAAAAATTATTTTTATTTCACGTGTATTAATGTGTTGTATGTATGTGTGTGTACCACATGTATGTCTGGTGCCATTGAAAGGTACATGAGTATGTTAGATTTCCTTGGAGTCACAGATGATTTTGAGCCACCAAGTGAATGATCAGAATGGATTCTTTGCAAGAGTAACAAGTGGTCTTAACCACTGAGTCTTCTCTCCATTTTCCTTCAGCTTAAAATATGAATTTATTAACTTTATTCAAAACAGAAGTTATAGGCTGCTATTTTTTCTTTTAAAGATTTATTTATTTTATATATGTGAGTATAGTGTTGCTGTCTTCAGACACACCAGAAGAGGGCATCAGATCCCATTACAGATGGTTGTGAGCCACCATGTGGTTGCTTGGAATGGAACTCAGGACTTCTGAAAGAGCAGTAAGTGCCCTTAACCACTGAACCATCTCTCCAGCCCCAGGCTGCTATTTTTGTACAGTTCTCTCTCCTGCTATAACTCACCCTATACCTCTTCCACAAAGCCACTCCTTTACATTCATCAAGAGATTATCTTGTTCTCTAAAGCTTCCTACAGGGACCAGCATGCCCCATCTCTGCCCAGAGTATGATAATTGAGTTTTTGAATATTTTTCCTTAACAAAAGAGATCTATAAACTTCCAAAGCAAGAGAACTATGTGGTCTATTCCTTATCATTCCCACACTATCCAGCATGAGGGTATGCAATAAATTGTTGGCTGGAATAATTTTGCCTATGTATTGAGTAACAAGCAAATAACCAGAGTTAGCAAATCACCTCTGTGTTAGTCTATTTTACATTACTATAATGTATTATTTGAGACCAGATACTTTATAAAGAAAAGAAGCTTTACCTAGCTTTTGGCGTTTTGAATCTGAAAATCTAAGTTGCATCTTTCTACCTCTGTAATATTTTGTGTTCCCCTGCTGTATCACATGATGGCGGGTAGCATCCTGGTGTGACATCCTGACCAAAGCATGTGAGATGGGCAGAGCCTAGTCTTGCTTGCTTAAAGCAACCCTCTTGGGAACTAACTAGAGGCTCACCAGAATCACACCAATCCCTTCTGAGGCCAGTGTTCTCTATGACCTAGTTACTTTGCACTCACCCCCCATCTTTGAATCTCAATGTACTGGAAACCAAGCTTCTAACACATGAGCCTTTGGGGGATCAAACCATGGCAACCACTAGATTATATACCACACATGATTAGCTACTTTATTCAGCATTGGCCTATTTGTTTGTCTTGTTTCCTTGTATCTAGGTCAGTGGTTCTCAAACTTCCTATTGCTGTGACCTTTAATTTTTATGGTGACTCCCCTAAACATAAAATTATTTTTGTTCCTACTTCATAACTGTAATGCTGCTACTGCTATGAATTGTAAGGTAAATATTTTTCAAGGTAGAAGTTTGCCAAAGGAGTCATGACCCACAGGTTGAGAAATGCTGACCAAGATCCTCTGCATTTGTTTTCTGTGCTGTTTCTCTTCTCTCCATCATAGCTGTCCTATAAGGAGATGATGGACTGTCCTCACCAAGGCCAGAGGGAGCAGTGACACTGTCAGAAATATATTCTTTATCTGGATTCAGATGCACATCAGCAAATGTGGACTTATGGGGATGCTAAACTTTCAAGTGAGGAAAGTCAGTGAGGATGAAGGGGAGTGGCAGGGGTAAGCCTCATTAGGCTGTCACCTGGGATGCTGCCTGTGAATGGCTGTGAATGGAAAACTCTTGTATCTTGAAGGAGGGAACTGCAGACAGCAGCTGGCTGTGTATTCACTGTTCTTCACAATGTCCAATGTCTGCAAAGTGGTTGACCTTAGAGGGCCTCCATGATGTGCCCGAGTCTCTTCAGCTTGTTGTTCCTATTTGCACTTGACTTTGTGGATTCCTCTTGGGTAAGGAGTTTTTAAGAACTAAAAAAATTCTTGTACCTCAGAGACACCCAAAGGTGGCTTCTCAGGCAGACAGTTTTCAACCCTCTGTTATTTTCCTTGTAGGAGAAAATTTCTTCTCCCTCTGAACATCTGGGTTCTGTGATCCAAGGCATGCTTACGTTTGGCAGCTTGAACTTTTAAAAATAATAATTATGCAGGGAATAGTCTCTCAGGTCTGTGGGGAGACTGGGAAATGTGGAGTTACTTCGGGAGCTTTTTAAAAGCTTAGCTTTCTCAAAGTGCTGTTTTTAAAACTATCATAAGTCAAATTTATCATGGGGATAATGTAATAAAGATAAATATTCAACCAATAATGAAAAGCTAAGTAAACGGGTCTGTTTAGGCTCTATTATATGCAGGGGAGTACATTAAGGCAGCTCTAAGAGACACGTTAATGGATTTAACATTAGCAATCAGACCTGGACTTGGTATAAATCAAACACCAGCACATTTCACCCCACTGCACACCCACTCATTCATTAGTACCATCAATGCAGATTATAAATATTAGCCAAGAAGCCTTCACTTCTTGAGATTCTTTCCACAGACACAGCAATAATTGAACAATAATGATGACAATTTTATTTTTATGAATCACTATGGCTTTCTTTTATTGATTTGCTCTTGGGCCTGGGGAATGCTTCCTCAGCCAGTATACAACAAGAAATGGTTATAGCATTATCAGATAGGCTGTAAAGAGATAAATAAAGTAAAGGGGGGGTAGGAATGATGCTGGGCTTCAGCAAACTGCTGATAGAAGCAAGAATTACTCTCTCCATTCCCAACAATAGGGCATCTTAAATGGCTTCCTTTCTCCCTCCTTTCTGCTTTCTCCTCAGTCAGTGCAAGGAAAATATTTCTTGGCTGTAAAAGTACATTAGCTTTGGTGCTGAGCATTTTGGGGTTCTTGGTAGCAGCTGAAGCAAAAGCAGTAATAGGGGAATAAATAAGCCTGTTTAGGCAACACATGGGAAAGAGGGCAGAATCCCATGGGAACATGGCCTTTTGCTGCTGTAGCTCTTCATTGCTAAGAAGCTCATGTAGAGCTTCTTAGGAACAAGGCAACACAGCCTTTCCTGTAGGCAGTTCCTGCCCTTTGCCTCCCAGTGTGAACAAATTGAACATCTGCTACAACAATAAGAAGGAAACAGATGTAGACCTGCATATGAGCTTTGTCCCTCCTCAGTGACAGATCTCAGGGCTCTTTTCACACCCTTACTGTCCTGTCACCAGGAAAAAAATTCTACATTTCTACATCCATTTCCTTACTAGTTTTAGACCTTATCAAGCCTTTTAGGGAAAGTTACAGGTCAAATGCTTCTTCCTGGCCAGCAAACCCTCTGCAGACTCTATGCTGCAACAGAGATAAACATGTTCCACCATACAGAATGGAGACAGAACTCATCTCTTTGGAATGGGCTGTGTGTGTGTGTGTCTGTCTGTCTGTCTTTGTGTGTGTGTCTGTGTCAAACGTTCAGTAGAAGTATGAGCAAGTGATACCTAAGAGTCTGTCCAGTGTATACATTTCATTGCTCTGCCAATTGTGTACATGGAATAATGGGGCACTGAGCTCCCTCACAGGAGGCATCCCTGCAGTGATGCCTACTGTATTTCTCAATCCAGTTCATCATGCCACCTCAGATTCCATCTGTAAGACAAGGCAACCCTGCTGGGTACTTGTCTTACTTACTATTCTATTGCTGTGAAGAGACACCATGACTAAGGCAACTTATAAAAGAACACATTTAGTTGGGTGCTTTCTTACAGTTTCAGAGGGTGAGTCCATAACCAGCCTGGAGGCGAGCATGGTGGTGGGCAGGCAGGAATGTTGCTGGAGGATAACGTGTAAGATTTCAGCTACCTCTCAAGTTGGGAATGGGAGAGGCACTGGCAATGGTGTGGGCTTTGAAAACAAGACCATACCTATTTATCGTTCCTAAAGAGCCCACCAGTGAGGAGGCAAGCATTCAAACATATGAGCCAGCATGGGCCTTCTCATTCAAACCTCCATGGCACTATAATGAAATTCTTCAGAAAAGTAAGCTCTTTGCGTGTGTTTGTGTTTTGAAGAAACTGGGTCGGTCTCATGTAGCTCAGGCTGGCCTAGATCACCTATGAAGCTGATGGTGACCCAAAAGCTGTTTCTCCTGCTTCTATCCTGCCAAATGCTGGGATTGATTACAGGCTCAAGTCCCCATGCCCACAATAAGTTCTTTTGACTCAGATAATGAAACCATGGCTAAATGTTGTTGGAGATTTTCAATGGGCAGAATCAAAATTCTTGTGCTAGAACTTTCTGCCCCTCTTTCCAGTAGCATTTATACAGTATAAAGGAGAGCCCAGCGCCATTCTGTTATGAATGAGCTAACTCATTAGGTATACCAAATGCCTACTAGGAGGCAGGTGTTCTGCTAGGTACTGAATAAATTACAGCAAGACAGGCTGTCTGCAGACCCCCATAGGCTCACATACTCTAAAAGACTCAGCTAAAATTTTTGTCTAAGGAACTTCAGATGGTGGTCAATGGTGGCTGGTGTTATGGTGGTGTGGTTTGCAAAAGAATGAAGGCCCATTAATCTGAGTAACAAATATGGATTTCCTGTGTAAGAAGAATGACACATTCAATCTCAGATTTTAAAGATCCTGTCGGTTGCTGTGTAGGAGATCTGCCAAAGTGTGATAAAACGCAGGGACAGTTCACTACTAGTGAGTTGGACACTGTCTTTGTTTCAGGATGGCAGGTGGATCTTCAATCACTTAGAAGTGTAAGGGGAAAAAACTATTTTAGAGCACGGGAAGTGTTTTTCTTTCTTTAATGGATTGTTAGGAATATTTTTGGGAGAAAATGGAGGTTCTAGGAAATGAGTGACCAGATACAGAAATACTATTTCACAGTTTAAGCTTCAGTATAGTGCTTGCAATGATCTAAGGATGGGCTTCGAGAAAGGGTGACAGGAACTTGGTGTGCTTAAGCATTAGCTTTGGGCTTACTCAGGCAGCTATGCAAATACAGTGGTGACTAATTGAAGGGCCCTGTGAAGAGCTTAACAAGCATGGTGACTCAAGCATGATGGGTAAAATCAGGACTGTTAATAAAGAACAGCGGCTTCCTGGACGAAAACAAAGGATAAGAACTAGGCCCAGAAGGTTTGTAAAGAGCCATGAACTCCCCAAATGAGTTTGGTCCTGGTCTGATAGTGATAGCCTCTATGATTCATAGAAATGTATGTGTCGGTGGGTGCCTCCATAAAAAGGTATTTGGGGACATTCCTAAATTTGGGGAGACCTGGTGGTAATTTCTATCTAAAGTAGTGGTTCTCAACCCTTCTAATGCGGTGACCCTTTAATACAGCTCTTCGTGTTGTAGCGACCCTAGACATAAAGTTATTTTCCTTGTTACTTCATAACTGTAATTTTGCTACCATGGAAATCATAATATAAATATCTGATATGTAGAATATCTGACCTGAGAGCCCCAAAGGGGTTGCAACCCACAGGTAGAGAACCCCTAGTCTAAAGGGACTCAGGGTCTTTAATTTCATGGCAGTACTTGGTGGTGATGGGACCTTTCTCTCTTAGTCATGTTCCTCTGTACTATACCAGGAAGCTGTTGAGGAGTCAGGATTGGAGAACATAAAATGGGGAATCCTAAATGCCCTAACCTCTGAGTTAGGAGACTATAACATTTGGAGTGCTCTAGTTGAAGAAGAGAATGATCAATGAGAAGAAATCCATTCCAGGCCAAACTTAATGACAACACTTCTTCTCCAGTCTCCTCTCCTTCCAATTTTCTCTCCAGGTGACAGGTGCAGGAGTTTTATAATGTAATATTGCAGGATCTCTTGGTTGAATGTCTATATTGTCTACTTTACTATAAAGTGGAGAATTGAATGTTGGTTTCAGAAATGTGTAGAGCCTTCTAAAATTTGACACATAATTTTCTGCCACCACACTGTACAGACCATGTGTCACTGGGGTCAGATGTAAAAGGACTTGTGGAGCAGGAGGAATGCTTTCTTGTTCATTTAGTTCTGGGAACTCTAAGAAAAAACCACTGTCCCTGAAGGTCAGGGAGAGATCCCAGGGGCCTGATTCCAAGAGAGCTCAGTGTTACACTGAGGCAGTGTGGCACAAATAGGGCAACAGACCAGGAAAAACTGAAAGAGTTGTAGTGGGCAGGGAATCCAGCGGGCATTAGTCTGTGCAGCTTCAGGGTGAACCTGGGGGCTGGGCTCTTGACAGCATGAGTTCATCAGATGCCTTGCACTGAGGGACCATTACCCTGAGAAAAATCTCACTGTGTTAAAATCTCCAATATACTCATGAGTCTATCCCTCTGTCTGTCTGTCTGTCTGTCTGTTCATCTGTCAGTCGGTCCTTTATGTCTTTAGCAACTATGTTTAGCATACTGTAAGTGGTGGGTAGCTGTGGATAGTAAAAGAGAACTGCTTCCATCAGGATCGTGCTTTTCTTTTTCTCTCATGCGAGAACATTTAACATGAACTCTACCTTCTTAAGAAAACTGCAAGTGTACACTACAGTGTGGTTGGTCTTCCTCACAGTGCTATGCAGCAACTCTCTAGGATTTACCTTGATAACTCAGGCTCTGTCCATACTGAGTAGGGACTTTCCATTCTCTTTCCTATCCCTGCCCCTGGCAACTGCTACTCTTTGATCTTAAGAACTAGAATGTTGCATCCACACTTTGGTGTGATCTTCTTTCTTCTTGGGTTTCATATGGTTTGTGAGTTGTATCGTGGGTATTCCAAGCTTCCTTTTGGCTGATATCCACTTATCAGTGAGTACATACCATGATCATTCTTTTGTGACTGCTTTAACTTGCTCATGATGATATTTTCAAGTTCCATCCATTTGCCTGCGAATTTCTTGAAGTTATTGCTTTTAATAGCTTAGTAGTATTCCATTGTGTAAATGTACCACATTTTCTGTATCCATTCCTCTGTTGAAGGACATCTGGGTTGTTTCCAGTTTCTGGCTATTATAAATATGGCTGCTATGAACATAGTGGAACAAGTGTCTTCATTACATGTCGGAGCATCTTCTGGGTATATGCCCAGGAGTGGTATAGCTGGGTCTCAGGTAGTATTATGTTCATTTTTCTGAGGGTCTGCCAAACTGATTTCCAGAGAGGTTGTACCAGCTTGCAATCCCACCAGCAACGGAGGAGTATTCCTCTTTCTCCACATCCTTGCCAACATCTGCTGTCACCTGAGTTTTTGATCTTAGCCATTCTGACTGGTGTGAGGTAGAATCTCAGGGTTGTTTTGATTTGCATTTCCCTGATGAATAAGGATGTTGAACATTTCTTTAGGTGCTTCTCAGCCCTTCGAGTTTCCTCAGTTGAGAATTCCCTGTTTAGCTCTGTTCCACATTTTTTAATAGGGTTATTTGGTTCTCTGGAGTCTAATTTCTTGAGTTCTTTGTATATATTGGATATTAGACCTCTATCAGTTGTAGGGTTGGTAAAGATCTTTTCCCAATCTGTAGACTGCCGTTTTGCCCTATTGACAGTGTCCTTTGCCTTACAGAAGCTTTTCAATTTTATGAGGTACCATTTTTCAATTCTTGATCTTATAGCATAAGCCACTGGTGTTCTGAGGTAGAGAATAATCTCTGGGAAGTAGAGGGAGAGAGGAGGGGGAGGGAAAGGGGGGGCAATTCAGATATGGGAGGAGATGGGGGAGAAGTTTAGAGGGTCAGGAATTTGAAAGTAGGTGTGTACCAGTGGGGGAGGGGGAGCTGGGGATAACCACTAGAAAGTCCCAGATGCCAGGGACCCAAGAGGTTCCCAGGACCCAACAGGAAGGACAATAGCTGAAATACCCAACAAAGGGGAGATAGAACCTGTAGAGACCAAATCCAGTAGATAGGTACAGTCCCCAGTAGAGGGATGGGGCCATTCACCCACCTCAAAAATATTAATCCAGAATTTCTCCTGTCAAAAGGAAATGCAGGAACAAAGAGTGGAGCAGAAACTGAAGGAAAGGCCCCAGAGACTGCCCCACTTAGGGATCCATCCCATCTGCTGATACTAAACCCAGACACTATTGCTGATGCCAAGAAGTACTTACTGAGAGGAGCCCCGTATAGCTGTCCCCTGAGAGGCTGTGCCAGAGCTGGACCAATACAGATGTGGATGTACATAGACAAACATTGGACAGAGAGCTGGGACCCCAAGGGGGAAGTTAGGGCAAAGACTGTAGGAGCTGAAGGGGTTTGCAACCTCATAGGAAAAACAACAATATCAACCAACCAGACCACCCAAAGCTCCTAGGGACTAAACCACCGACCAAAGAGTTCACAGGGGTACCCATGGATCCAGCTAGATATGTAGCAGAGGATTGCTTTATCTGGAATCACTGGGAGGGGAGCCCCTTGGTCCTGTGGAGGCTTGATGACTCAGGATAGGGGAACACTAGGGATCTGAGGCAGAAGTGGGCCGGAAGGTGGGGAAGCACCCTTATAGAGGCAACGGGAGGGAGGAGGAGATAGAAGCCTTGTGGAGGGGGGAACCACGAAAGGGGATAACATTTGAAATGCAAATAAATAAAATAACCAATAAAAAATGAAAATAAAATAAAATAAAATAAAATAAAAGAACTAGAATGTTATAGAACCTTCTTATTTGTATCAAAAATACGACTTCTTCGAGGGAAAAAGCACACCAGGAAATCTGTTCAACATGAGTAGGATACACAATGGCCACCATGGAGTCCTGGGGTCTTACCATAGAAAATGGTTGTCTCCTGATCTCTTGTAGTGTCCATACTGCCTTAGCATAGCAGTACTTGTCTTAGGGTTTTATTGCTATGACAAGACTCCATAACAACAAAGCAAGCTGGGGAAGAAAGGGTTTATTCAGCTTATACCTCTCCAGAAATGTTCATCATTGAAGGAAGTCAGCACAGAAATTAAAACAGGGCAGAGATCTGGACGCAGGACCTGATGCAGAGGCCATGGAAGAGTGCTGCTTACTTGATTTCTCACTATGGCTTGCTCAGCCTGCTTCTTTATACAACCCAGGACCACTGGCTTAAGAATGGCAACACCTACAATGGTCTGGGTCTTTTCCCATAAATTACTAATTACGACAATGCCTTTCAGTCAGAGCTTATGGAGACATTTCTTCAATTGAGGTTCCCTTCTTTCAAATAAATCTTTGTGCCAAGTGGACATAACACTAGCCAGCACAATACTGTTTTAATTAATTAATTAATTTCTTAATTAAATTATCCATCTGGCTGCTTTACGGTTATGAGATGGTTGAAGCAGTTTCACGTCTCTCATTCAGATTATTCAGATTTCCCTTTTGCTATACCTTTTTTTAAGGAGATGGTAAAGCCTTCTCTAGAGTCTTCAGCTAGCCAAATAATTACCTACTGCCACAGTAATGAAATGACAAATTATCACAGACTCAATGCCTCTCACACTTGTAGATTGAGTTGATTGCATCTGGCCACTGAACACTAAGGAGATCTCCTCAGTCAATAGTCAGTTGGCATTGGCTTCAGACTGCAAGTTGGGTTCTAATTGCTTCTTATGTGTTCATTTCTAGGCAGAATTGAAGTAGCAACCACTGAGAACATCTCTTCCAATGGTGCATCAATAGAAAGAAAGAGCCAGGCTTTCCTTGTAGAGCATTTAAGCCCTGCAGTTCCCCATCTGTTAATATTCCATCAGCCAAAGAAAGTTGCACAGCCAAGCTCAACACAGAAGGATGGAAAGGAAAAAGAAGGGAGGTGGCAAATACCTAATAATCTCCTGATTAAACTCCTTGTTTCCCAAGTTGGCTTTATCTCAGGGAACCTCAATTAGAATTAGCTCAGACACAAATTTCTAAACTGATCTTTAAAAATGGGAGAAAGATGTCACCAATCACGTCTTAGAGAGTAATGAGCAGGATGGTTGGCTAGTACAGAACTTAGTAATAATCATGCGCCAATAAAATTCACTACTCATCACAGGAAACCCAAGGCAAGGGGTACACAAAGAAGCTCCCTGTCACCAGTTTTCATTACTGGTCCCATGGAAGGATCAGATGAGTGCAGGCATGAGCTCCTCATGGTCTGTTTGATTTCTGCTATAGCTTCTGCTGATCTGGTCCGTCTCAGATCCCTAACTCAATTTCTGCATCTCCTGAGGCTGTCTCTCCTCCTGGCCCTTGATCCCTTCTCACTTTCCACATTTCTTTGGAGTTCATTATGTGCACTTGACTATGTAACCAAAGCAGTGACTCTAGGAGGCTGTTGGAGAGAGGTTCTATGATACTGTGGTCAACAGTACTTCATATTTTTCCAGTACTTGTAATATTCTAAGGATGCTGACAGTGGTTAGTGTGTGTATCTTAAATCTGTGTTCCCTGTCACCCTCCTAGTGCCCTAGTGAGGTAGCTGGCTGCATTTATTCTTCTTTTCAGCACATAGGGCCATTGCGGCCCAAGGAGCTCAGATAAAATGACCAAGATTATGAAACAGGTACAGAGTAGAGTTGGAATTAGAAATCATAGGCACCTGCTTCCATGTTTATCCTCTTAACCACTAGGCACTGTCATCTGTGAGGGACTTGTAATTTAAAAGCACATTCAGACTGTTTGGGGATAGGATAAATAATGTATTTTTTTAAGCACTGAAAAAAATCACTAAGTTTGGTGATACCCTACCCCCTCCCCACAACATGGATCGAATAGAAGCCTTTCAGTGAGAGTAACAGTGTAAAAGTATTATTTTTATAGAGTTGTTAATTGTTTTATGGAGCTAGCTCATAAAAGTCACAGACCACAAAACATAATTACAGAATGCACTTGACATCAATTACAGGAAGTGTTGATTCATTAACTCACATCTTGTCCAGAGCTGTAAATTATGGGAAGGAGGGAATGTATGGTCTTTGCTTCTCAGTGGCTCACCATATCTGTCCACATTGGTCCATCACAGCGGCAGAGTTGAAGACAGACCCTCACAACACTCTGGTGAGGAATAGGAAGCACACTGCTTCTTCCTTTACTTGACACGCCATATGTGTCTCGTTTTTGAGGTGTGGAAGCTGTGTTCTTGAACCTTTGTGATTCTTAAGGTGTCTTCCAGTGATCCCTGGGTGAAGACTCATTTCAAAGTTCTGGAGGTTCCAACCATGCTCCTCAAGATGCCTGGGTACTGCTTGACTTCTGTATTCCCATCACCTTACAAGTATGTGGTAGTTTTTGGGAGGCTTCAGGATGTGACATCATGACACATTTGAAGAAGCAGATAAGAGAATCAAGATTATAGCAAAATTCATAAAATCATACAGTAATGCAATCTTTTGGTTTCTTGTGGGAGGTATGGTTTTCCTCTAAAATATTTTTTATGTTAATATGTAAAGGTTCATTATTATGTTAAGGTAAATTGCAAAACACTCGAACATCTCAGTTTTAACTGCTAATAAAGTAAATATTGGTAAATATAACTCTTCCTACCAAAAGCTCTTAGAAAGCCCCATAAACTTTAAAACTGTGAATAGGTCTCAAGGCTTGGAGTTTGAAAACCATTGCTATAACCTACCCTGTGCTGCCTCTTTATTTTTGAAGCCAGGAATATCACGCCCAGCTTATAGCCAACCTCTCAGCTTTTCCCTGAGCTCATAAGACATTAATATTTTCTCATGGGTTATTTTTTAACCTTATTTTATTTTTAATAGTTTTAATAATCTTTTTTCTCATAAGTTTATTTTTATTTTAAAATACCAAATCATATGCCGTTTGCAGGTTGCTATGGACCATTGGAAATTAAACTCTGGTAAGAAAGTGTGTGCTAGGCTTTTAGAACGTGTATAGGATGCAATTTTGAAGATTTTCATATAAATGTGCTCTCAGATTCAAATGCTGCTTCTCACAGACTGCAGGCAGGCTCTGCCTCTCATTGTTGCAGCCACTACCACTGGATCTAAATGGATGGGACTTTTGTCCTGGACTCTCTTCAATCTCCAGTCTCTAAATTATGCATATCCTTTTAAGGTGCAGCCTCTTTCCCACTCTCTGCCTCCTCCCCAAGCCTGCTGGAGTCCCTCCCCCCCCTTTTCTACTTTGCATTTACATCCTGTATGACCTATTCTTAAAATATATTTTCAAATGCATTTCTTGAGTTCAGAATAAAAGGCTAGTACTTTCAGCATTACTTCATCTTCGTTATTAGCCTCTTGTAACTCTCTCTGATTTAAGGTTATTGTATAATACCCGAGCTCTCGCTAATGTATGGTGCATTGGCCCTGTAATCAGTGCGCATTTCAAGGGCTTCAGTCAACAATAGTACCTGAAGCTTGGAATTTGAAAAAAGTATAATTATTTTTGCAAATTGGTATCTAAATAGAGAAGGGGATTAGATTGGTCTAAGCATTCAGTAAAGCATACCTTTCAACTTCAGCATTTATATTATGTGCAGATAATTAAACTTTTAGTGAGCATCAGTTGTCAATTATTATCATAGTTTGGATGAGTGAACTTGAGGGTAAACCCCCCCCCCCCCCCCGTGTGTGTGTGTGTGTGTGTGTTGAAATCAATTGTTCATCTTGGAGGGAAATGTTTGTCTATTGTAGTGTTATCTGTGTTAGAGAATATTTTTGTCAAAGCTTCCTTAACCCTTGGTAGTGGAGTTGAATTCAATGGGGAGTGAGGAAAGGGATGGAAGGGAGGGGAGGAAAGAGGAGGGAGGGAGGGGGTATGAGTGAGAATGAGATATGATATCCTCTCTCTCTCTCTCTCTCTCTCTCTCTCTCTCTTTCTCTCTCTTGCTCACTCTCTCCCTCTTTCTCTCTTTCTCTCCATAGTTTCTCTATGTAATCTTGGCTGTTTTGGAACTCACTATATAGACCAGGTAGACCTTAAACTCACAGAAATCTACTGCCTTTGCATCCTGAGTGCTGAGATTAAAGGTGTGCACCCCCACGCCCAGCTGAATCTAATTCTCAGAAATATTAAAAGGGTGCTAGTTTTTAAACTACATCTATATGAGAGAGAGAGAGAGAGAGAGAGAGAGAGAGAGAGAATGAGCTTGAGTGTATCCATTCAACTGTAAATACATCTATCCAAGAAGAGTTTCTTCTTCTCCCATCACTGGTTAACAGTTTATCTATCATCCATGAGGAGAAGACCCTTAAAAGCCTGCTTCTCCTCACATGAGGGAAGATAATGGTCCTGTTCATGTGATGTGCATCTGTAAGTAATCACATCTGGTTTGATTTCAAAATGGCAGCAGCCATATATACCTAGAGGACAGAATTCTACAATGCTTTGCTTTACCTACACATGTCTTGAGGATATACAAACGATAGGGCTGATTTTTGATTTTTGACCATAAAACTTAGTGACCAATCAAAATGAACTTGCCAGAAGAGAGGCTCCCGTAAGGTCATAGTTGCGTAGAAGTAGCAAGTCGGTGTGGTGGACAGGAAAGATGGCACTTGGGCGTTACTATAGCGACATCATTCTAATTAGAGTTATTTAGCATTCTGAGAAGCCTTAACACTCACACACTTATACCGCAGTTAATACTCACAAAACCCACCCGAGGAAGACAAAATATCAGCCAGTGTATGCTTCTGGTGTGGGGCAAGAATTCCAGACAAAGTCTCCAAGGCCCTCCATGTTCATCACTCTTTGGACACACTATCTCATGTTTCCACTCCACACTCTTCTGTGCCTTCTGCCTCCTGAAATTTCTGTCCGTAACACTTCCCTGCTAGTGGAGGGTAGAAGTGATGAGACCAGTTTCACATCAGGCATCTCTGGTTGAATCCAATTATTAGGCATTTACTGCTTTGCTGCACGACTTCTAAGAATCGAATTTGTGATCAGTAACATGGAAAAAAAATTCTAAGATCAAAATGGTAGGAATTTTAGAGATTTTTAATTTATGTGTATGAATGTTTGCTTGCACGTACAGTTAGTTGTGTACTATGAATATGCAGTAACTATAGAGGCCAGAAGAAGGCATCAGATCCCCTAGAACTGGAGTTACACCCGGTTACAAGGCAGCATGGTGCTCAACAGTAGGCAGCTTTAACTGCTTTTTATCTCTCCAGCCCCCAGCATAGGACTTTCATTATGACTGAGGGCATGCTGCATTACTTTACACTCAATTCTCACAAGAGATTTTTGTTTTCTCACCATCCCCCTGATTGGGACTTTTGAGTTTGCCTGTCCCTCCACTGGAGGTTATCTGTCAGTCACCTGAGATCACACAGCTGCTCACACAAATGCCTTGTCTGTGGTGACCCGTGCTTGAGTGAGTTAAATCACACCCCCCTCTATACCATGAGCAGCATCCTTCCTGCACAGGGAAGAGAGGAGAGGGTGCTCTCCTACCTTCAAGACACTTGCCTTCTCTTTGAAGAAAGAAAGCTAAAACCCTCAGCATTCAGGGAGGAAGGAGTACCCAGAAGAAGAGTCGCTTTGTGTGTGTGTGTGTGTGGGGGGGGATCGGGGATGGTCTCGAGTGTTTCAGGAAGACAGAATTGTTGGTGAGACTCTAAAGAAGAGTGTGGGGTTTTGTTGTTGCTTTTCTCTGCATATTCCTCGCTGTTCTGAAACTCACTCTGTAGTGAGTTGGCCTCAAAGGTGTACACCCCCCTCCCCCTATGAGGATGTATTTTTGGATTGTAGCAAAATTTATCTACAGTAAAATAGAAATAAATGGCGAAATGCCCATGTCCTCAGAACATGGTTAGACAGGGTTGGTAAATGTGGGTACTTGTGCATTCCCACCATCATGAAAACACACATCACTTCTTAAATGATTCATCGTACACCGTCCCAGTTCTTTCTCACCCCTATAGCTCTCGGTCTTATGATTTGTTCCTATGATGAGATTTTCTTGTTCTAAACATTACTATAAATGGCATTACACAGCCATGTTTTCTGAAATTTAACAAAAACGGATAGCGCTGTCTTCTTTTGAAGCTGGGTTGCTTTGTTGGGATGTTTCTGTGCTGCCCCTGTCAGTAGCTCATGTTCTCCCTATGAGCAGTTGTTTATGTGTGTTCTTTGCTTACCTGCTCATTGATTCACTCTTGGGTTTCTGCTAGTTTGTAGCTTTTATAAATTATGAATACTACGCACATGGATCAAATATTTTGGGAACCATGGGTTTTCTCTAATTTTAGGTAACTACCTAGATATGGAATTGCTGGTTTATACATAGGGTGTATATCGAACTTAGTAAGACACTGACAATGCTTGGTTGTACAAGTTTATATTCTTAGCAGCAAATGTGAGAACTCTGCCTGTTGTTATTTTGGCTGATATTTGGTGGCATAATTCTGTTTAAATAGCTTTTAAACTTCAGGACATTAGTTTTAAGTTGTATTTTCTTTATAACATGATAATTGTTTATATCCTTATCAGGTTTTGTTTATTTTTGTGAATCTTTATTAAAAAATTCTTTTTAATTAGGTATAAGTGCATGTCTGTGTGTGGGTGTGTGCATGTGAGTGCAGGTGTCAGAGGTGGTGAGCTGCCTCATGGGGGTGCTAAGAAGCCAACTCAGGTCCTCTGCAGCAGTGCTCTCAGCCACTGAGTCATCTTTCCAGCTCCCATTTTTCTCAGACAAGCTAGACTCAAACCTACCCCATCCGTCCTAGTGTGAGGATTAGAGGTACCACCACATTGGGCTTGCTTTTTAAATTTATTATTTTAAGAACCTAATTAATTTAAATACTGAAAAAGCTCCTGGTTTTCAACTATGACTAGGGATTTGTTGCTTCGACCCTTAATCTTTTAGTTGTTTAATGATACAAAATTCACATGTCATAAAATCATCAGTTTAAGCAGGTCTAATAATCTCAGCTACTCTGGAAACTGAGGCAGGAAGCCTCAGTTCAAGGCCCACATAAACTCTGGAAGGAGTTTCATTTCATTTAGTGAAACCCTTTCTCAAGGCAGAAAAATAAAACAGAAGTCCCAGGGTACAGTGCTTACTTAACACATGTAAGACTATAAGGTTGACCACAGATTTGTAGGAGAAAAAGAAAAAGAAAAAGAAAAAAACCCACACTGTTTAGGCTATTTAGGATTTAACCTACTTTCAATGCTGGCAGGTATTACCTCTATCTAGTTCCAAAACATTTTATTGCCACCCATGTCCCACCCCACCGAACAGCCACCATTTCTGTCCCCTCCCAGCTACTGGAAACCACTGCTCTGTCTTATGTCTCCATGATTTTTACCTGTTCTGGATATTTAACAAGAACTGACTCACACCCTGTGTAGCCCTTCGCCTCTGGCTTTTGTCAGCACAGCGTTTTGGCAACCGCCCACGCTGTGACGCGGCTTAGT
>JADRCH010000229.1:2214370-2252591 GCA_019843965.1 Rhynchomys soricoides | reverse complement strand
CAGACGCATACACACAGATGCACACACACATATGCACACACACACAGGTGCACACACACACACGCACACACAGACGCATACACACAGATGCACACACACACAGGTGCACACACACAGGTACACACACACACACGCACACACAGACGCATACACACAGATGCACACACACATATGCACACACACACAGGTGCACACACACACAGATGCACACACACACACACAAACAGACGCATACACACAGATGCACACACTCACACACACACACTTTAAATTTAAGTTCTTTATACAAGTGCAAATTTGGTATTCACCTTTGTAAGTCTGAGTTTTTATGCCTAACATAGTGATTTCCATTTCTCTCTTTCCGCAGATGTCGCAGTTACAACAGGGTTCCACTGTGTTTATGTGCTATATTTTCTTTATCCAATCACTTATTTATAGATGTTTAGATTGGTCTCATTTTTTGGCTATTCTGATTAGTGAAGTAATAAACACAGATGTTTAAATACCTCTTAAGAAAAGATGTATTTATTGTATACGTTTGAGTGTTTTGCCACCATGAATGTATGTGTCTTGGTGAGCAAAGGTCCTTGAAGAGACTGTCATGTCCCCTGAAACTGGGGTTTGTGGATGGTTGTGAACCACTGTGGGTATTATGAATAGAATTCCAGTTCTCTGCAAGAGCAACAGGTTCTCTAGACCACTGGCCATCCATCTAGCCCTCCCCTGCCCTCTTGTATTTAAGTGTGTAAGCACTATAGTTCATATAACTTGGTTATATGGTAGCTCTTGTCTTAGTCCAGATTTTAGAGGAAATGCTATGTCAGGTATAGACTTGCTGTATACAGTCGTTTTTATGATGAATTATGCTACTTCTATTCATGTTTCCTCAAATGTATTTATCATGAAGAAATATTGAACTTTGTTTAGTAACTTTTCTGCATTGATATCATTATTTGGTTTCTGTCTTAAATATATTCATATAAAAAATTATGCTTACAATTTGTCTATGTCTAACCAGTCTTGTACTGCTGGAATGAAATAAAATTGCCATTGTTATTGTTGTTGTTGTTATTATTATTATTAATTATTATTATTTCCTTTTCCTCCTCCTGAAACAGATCTCACTATGTAGTCCTGGCTGGCCTGCAACCTAGGCCAGATGTGCCTAACCTGGAACTTACAGAGGTTAGGCTGCTTTTGCTTCCTGAATGCTAGGATTAAAGACATGAACCATTAGTTCAGGGTTATATATATATATGACCTTCTCAATATAATCTTGAATTTTGTTTATATGAATTTTATGGAAAGCACTTGATTCTGTGTTAGTCAGGGAAATTGGTCCATAGCTTTCTTTTTTTGCTCTATTCTTATCTGGTTTTAGTATGGCCGATGCCAACTATACACAACGAGTTGAGTAATGCTGTTTTTCTTTGTACCTTGTGGAACAGTCTGACTAACAGTGGTATTTGCTTTAAAGGCTTAATAGAACTTGGCAGTGAGTCCATTGGTTTTTTTTCATACTTTATTTACATTTCAAATGTTTCCCCCTTTCCAGATCTCCCCTTTGGAACCTCCCCATTTCCTCCCCCCTCCCCCTGCCACTATGGGGTATTCTCCCACCCACCCACCCACCCACTCTCGTCTTCCTTCCTTGGCATTCTCCTCTACTGGGGAATCTAACACTCTCAGGCCCAAGATCCTCTCCTCCCCCTGATGGCTAACAAGACCCTCCTCTGAGTCCATTGTTTTAAACTTTGTTGGGAGGCTTTTTGCTATTGTACCATTCTTGCTGATTGTTATTAATCTTTTAAAAACTGTTTTTGTCTTCTCAATTTAATTTTGTATCATATTTGCCTAGAAGTTTGTTTTTTTCTAGATTTTGTAGTTGTTTATAAAATATATTTTCTTTTTTAAAAAGATTTTTATTTATTTCATTTATATGAGTACACTGTAGCTATCTTCAGACACACACCAGAAGTGTGCATCAGATCCCATTATAGATGGTTGTGAGCCACCATGTGGTTGCTGGGAATTGAACTCAGGACCTCTGGAAGAGCAGTCAGTGCTCTTAACCGCTGAGCCATCTCTCCAGCCCTATAAAATGTATTTTCAAAGTACTCTTTAATATGTCTCGTATTTTATTGGAAGCTGTAGTAACCGTCCCTTTTCCACATCTATTATTATTTATTAATTTGGGTCTATTCTTCTTTGACTAGTTGGGCTGCAGATTTTTCAATTTGATCATTTTACTCCTTGTTCCATTGATTGTCAGTATTGCTTTTTCAGACTTCATTTCATTAATTATTTTTGCCTGATCTTTGCCATTTCTTGACAGCTAACTGCTTTGGAGTTTGGATTCTTCTTCTTTGAGGACTTTGAGGTATATCATTAAGTTATTTATTTATGATCTTTCTGGTTTTTCAATGTAAACACTCTCTGCTATAAACTTTCCTCTTAGAATTACTTTGGCTGCATCTCAAATGTTTCTGGTCATTTTTATTTGCTAGTAGGATAATTTTAATTTCTTCATTGATTTGCTCCACTACCAGTTAATTCCAGAATGTATTGTTCAGTCTTCATGCATATCTTGTAGTTTTTGCAGTATTTTGCTATTGATTTCTAGTTTATTGATCTGACCAGATAAATTATTTTGATTCTTGCAGTTTCCTTTTGTCATTTATTTATTTCTTTATTCACTTTACATCCTGATTGCAGCCTCCACCTTCCTGGTCCTTCCCCACACAGCCCCTCCCCTCATCCCCCATTTCCTTTCTCCTCTGAGAAGTGGACTGCCCCCTCTGGGTATCTCTCCACTCTGGCACATCAAGTCACTACAGGACTAGGTGCATCCTTTTCCACTGGGGCCAGACAAGGCAGTCCAGTTAGGGGAATCGGATCCACACGTAGGCAAAAGATTTAGGGACAGACCCTGCTCCAATTGTTGGGTGACCCACATTAAGATTTGGTTTATGGGGACTAGAGAGATGGCTCAGTGGTTAAGAACACTGACTGCTTTTCTAGAGGTCCTGAGTTCAATTCCCAGCAACCACACAGTGGCTCACAAATGCCCTCTTTTGATGAGTCTGAAGACAGCTACAGTGTACTCATATGCAAACCAAACCAAACCAAACCAAACCAAACCAAACCAAACCAGAACAAAAAAAACCATCACCACTACCAACAAAACAAAACAAAACAAAACGAACAACAAACCATTTTAGAGGAGGTTCCATTAAATGCTGAGAAGATATGTTTCCTGTGGATGGCACATTCTGTCAATATTAGTATAGTTGATCTGTGGTAAAGCTTATCTATGGGATGTCTTTGTTGGTTTTTAATTTGGATGATCATGCAAATATTAAGTGTGTTATTAATGAAATCAGCAACTATTACTGTATCAGGACATATCTGACTGATTTAAAAAGATACCTTTGCTGAATATAGCCCTCTTTATGTATGCTTTCATGGCCTAAAGTATATCATTATGTGCTAAACTGCCTTTTTTAGCATTTGTGGTGGTTTGAATAAGAATCCCTACCCCATCCCTGCCCCATATAAGCTCATATATTTGTATTCTTGTTTCCCAGTTGTTGAACTGTTTGGAAAGATTAGGAGGTGTGACCTTGTTGGAATAAATGTGTCTTTTTTGAACAAGGTGTATTGCTGGAGGTGTATTTGAAGTTTCAAAGCTCTCTCTCTGTGCATGGTACCTATGGATAAGGATGTAAAGCTCTCAGCTACTGCTCCAATGCTATGCCTACCTGTTTCCCACCATGACAATAATAAACTAACCCTCTGGAACTGTAGGCAAGCCCCCAATTAAATGCTTCCTTTGATAGGAGTTTGTGTTTATTCATAATAATAGTAAAAAAAGGACACTGGCAAGAAATCTGATGTTACTCCAATATTTATGCCTTTATAACTGAGTTGCCATTTTTACATATAGATTTTAATACTGGTAAGTTTTTCCTTTGACATCTTGATTATCCTATATCATAAAGAGTTTCTACTCTGGTCATATCTAAACACCTCTTGTAGTTTAATGTCTATTTCTTTCTCTATATTTAGAGAAATTTCTGCTTTGACTTCGTTGACTAGATTATCTATGCCCTTAGTGTTTATTTTAGTTACTTCTTTTATCCCATGGTTTCTTAGGTTTGATTTCTTCATTGTATCCCAATCTTATTGGTCACAGTTCATTCATTCATTTATTCATTCATGTTTCCTTATTTATGGTTGTGGCGGATTGAATGAGAAATGTTCTCCATAGTCTTGGGCATTTGAATACTTGGCTCCCAGCTCGTGGTGCTCTTTGGGGAGGTTTAGGAGATGTGGCCATGCTGGAGGAAGTATATCACTTCCAGGCTTTGAGAGCTTAGGGCTCTTCTGCTTGATTCAGTCTATTAGTAATATTTTCCACTAGTTTTTATTTGATTAATTGAGTTTTTCTATTTCTAACATTACTGTTTTTTTCCTTAGAAATTTCAACTTCCTTGATAAATTTTTCTTCCCTGTTGTGGATTGTTTTTTATATTTTACAAACTTTCTTCTCCATGTTGTGAACTCTAATCCCCAGTCCTAGGTTGAACTCATTCACGTATTTGTACCTTTTTGAGGTCAGTAATTATGCTCATGAGGAAGACTTGCTGAATTAGTAAATCTTTATGTTTTTAGCAATAAAATTAAAGAATTGAATTAGGGTTCCAAAGAACTTTGGTTTTTTATATTTCCCATATTAGAAAATAAAACTGAGAAGTTAAAAAGAATGTTTACTTATTTTCAATAAAGTGTATTCATCAGATATTATTATGTTACAAAATTTGTGAGCTATAGTAGTATTTTATAAAATAAAAATAAATTAATAATAATAATATTAATATTTTTAAAAGATGTCTTGTCTGTTAGTAGGTGATAACTATAATTTCAGATCTGCTTTTGGATTTATTCTTTTGTTCTATGAAAGTATATGAAGAAAAGTAGGCATCCATAATATGATTCATCACAGGGGCCTTTGCTGTATGTTGGAGTTAGGCTATTGGTCTTCCCAGGACCAAGAATTATAATCTGAATAAAATTCTATTATATAAACACAGAGAGAGAGAGAGAGAGAGAGAGAGAGAGAGAGAGAGAGACCACATGCTGCTGGAAAAGAGAGAAATATTTTAATAGCACTTTTCTTATTGTGGATATTATATTAGTGTGCTATATTAGAACTTGAAAAAATGGTAGTTTCTTTAAAGTTAGCTGCTCTGTGGTACTTGAAGTCATGTTAATGTCCATTCACTACTTGTTACATTCGCTCCACTAGAGTGTGCCATTTACCTTTTCTCCTTTAAAGAATGGAAATTGCCACACAGTCAAGGATAGTCTCTAATTTGGATACTGCCTCTGTTTCCTGAATGCTGTGGTTATAGATATGCATTTTTGTCTTAGTTACTTGCTCTTGTTGTGATAAAACTCTGTCCAAAAGCAACGTGTAGGGGAAAGGGTTTATTTGGCTTACATTTCCATGTGGTAGTCCATTATGAATGGAAATCAGGGAAGGAGTTCAGGGCAGAAACTTGGATATAGGAACAGATGCAGAGACCATGGAGGAACACTGCTTATAGATTTGTTCCTCCTGGCTGGCCTGATTTGCTTTCTTGTACACCTCAAGATCACCTGCAAAGGGAACGTACCGCCCACACTGGGTTGGGCCCTCTAACATCAATCAAGACAATACCCTGCAGGCCTGCCTCTATGCCAGTCTGATAGAGACATTTTTTTTTTTATTTCAATTGATGTTCCTTCTTCTTAGATGATTGTAACTTGTGTCAAGTTGACAAAAAACTGAACAGTTACACTGCTAGGCTTGTCATACATGATCTTAGAGTCTTTGGAAAATACTGTTTTACTGAGTAATGTAAATACTGGCATTCATTCCTATCCTAAGTAGTCACTAATATCACTGAGTTTTTTTGGGGACAAGTATTTTATGTAGGTCACCCTGACCCTAAAGTTGAGATCGTCTTGCCTCAGCTTCCAAAGTGCTAGGATTATGAGCTTATGTCATCAAGTCTGACTAGTATCATTAATTTTTTTTCCAGAAATCTTTTAAGTGTTTGGAAGTTTTAAAGCTAGTGGTAGGGTCAAAACTTGAATTTCCAGTTGACATCTAAAAAGTACTTATTGGTAATAAATGCTGTCATTTATTTTCTGCATTGTGACAGACTCACATTTTGATTAAATATCTCATTCTCCAGGTCCGAATAACTGAAGTACGACTGTCAGCCATTCTTCTAAGTTAAATGTTTCATGACAAAAGTGACTAGTATGAATTACAGTTCAAAGAGCTGCTTATGTGACCTTCTGTAAGACTAGTGCCACTTTTGGACATGCAGCAAATTACTTTATCCATAGTTTTTATTGTGACACATAAAACATTAGGAAGATGTATCTTCAAGAGTTTATATTTAGGGACTAATTTTACTGTTTTAATCAAGGATTTTGAGGAAAATCCACTTTTCTTCATATCCTGACCCATCACTTAAACGAACAAACAAACAAAACCAAGCTGAGGGCATGTGAGCTGATCTGTGCTATAAAATTCTAGCAGGTTTCAGCCCCATCGATTCAGCATCACTAATGCAAATGACAATGTATAAGACAATCAGCATCTTAGGATTTTTTATAAAAATATTTTAAAATTATTTTTAAAAGCTTATATTACAGTGAAAGCATTTCCTCCCTTCAAACTCTCCCATGATCCTCTCCTTGCTTGCCTTCAAATCCATGCACTCTTTCATTAATTGTTGTTGTTGTTGCTGTGTGTTGGCGTGTGAGTGTTCCTAAACACAGCTGTAACCTGCTCTGTCATACAATGTTTCTTGTACTTATGTTTTCAGGTCTGATCATCTGGTATGAAATAACCGATTGGTGTGCTCTTTCCTGCGAAGACTATTTTCTCCCATTCTTTGCATTCCTTAGTTCTTTGTGTAGGGCTTAGGCCTTGTGAGATTTCCCCTGTCATTACATGTCTCTCGGTGCCATCCTTGTCCAGGTTATGTTTAGGCAGTCATGTTAGTGAAATTTTATGAGTTTTGTCCTCTGATATTTCAGGGAGACATAATCTCACAGCAAACTCCCTATTCTCTGGCTCTTGCATGTTTTCTGTCACGTCTTCTGCAATGATTCATGAATATATATTATATAAGTATAATATATATCTCCTTTCAGTCTGGCTGATGAGATGTCAGGGACATCCAGTGTACAGACCATTCTTTAAGAACCAACCATAAAAAGTACATAGTGTTATCAAGTGGTGACCTAGGGAGCAAAAAGGGTAAATGATCAAATTGGCCCAGACTTTGACCTTGCTCATGACTGATATCATCACTAGAATGCACCCGTCAAGGAAGTTGTCAAACTCAGTGTATTCATATCTTCATTTCATGTTGATCTTACAAATTCTACTGGGTGGGGGCATCAACCTCAATGTTGTGATAAGAATTGCCAGATATACCCCAAATCCACTGCCTATTTTTCTAAGTACCCTCCTTTGTTTAGATATGACCACCCAGCTATCAACTATGTCATTACGAAGCTGTATTATGTCATGTTCAAGCTTTCTTGCCACTTACCCAGTGTCCAAAAGCCAATAGGATAGTGCAGTGAACCTGGGAATGACCTCTTGTAGAAGATGTGGCAGCATTCTGACTGTGCCTGAACACTGTCGAGTAAGTGAGCAAGAGATACTTTCCTATTGTTTTGAACCTCATAGTTTAGGGCTATTTATTATAGCAATTAGCTTTTCCTAACACTGGCTTGAGTAATAACCTTTTAATTGGAATTCACAGCGATTCATCTTCCTCAATGAAATGTAAATTGAAGCTGCAGTAAAAAGGCTAACATCATTAAAGCTCTCTTTTCACAGAGATATGCTGGAAAAGGACAGCCTTTTCTAAATTTATGACAGATTCTCCTTTATCCTCTCAGCAAAAGATATGGTTCCAAGTCAATGGATCCTGCAAGGAGTAATGAGGAGCAAATATTTGTCCCTGAAATATGTAGGAGAGTGCATTGCATTATTACATACATATGTTCCACTCTGAGATGACTAGCGTCAGATACCCAGGGGTGGAGATGGAATTAAACAGGAAATTGGAAATGTATTCTATGCAAAATACAATGAGAAAAGTAATTGAAGATAAAGTATAAATAGGATGACCGAGAAGCTTGAGAAGTGCTTTCAAATAATGGATGCAGCTTTTCAAGGGGGAAGTAATTGAGTTGATTCCAAATTTAAAGCCTTTGAGGAATTGATTCTTTCCCTAATTACTGATCTTTCTCCTTGGTTTGTGAATGTGGTGCTCATCACCCCTAGTGTCAGTTAGAGATGCAATTACAAAAACAATGGATGTCATCTTGCACGGCATTATACTCTTTTTTTTTCTTCTTCTTATATTTGTATTCAATACAAGTCAGCATTCAAAGCAAACAACTGGGCCATTTTCACAAACAGTGTGCCTTATTTTATCTTGTGCACATGATTGACATTTACCATCAAGGCTGCTGCTTCCATTGATTCTTCAATGATCATTTCTCATCTCAACTATCAGCAGAGCTCAATTTTCAGCTAAAAAAGGCAATTTTTTACTTTTTAAAACCTATAACATCAGAATGAAATTACCACCAGGCTACTTTGAAAAAACATGGCTGGTCACACTTCTATATTAATCCAACATGTATTTGCTCACTATATATTGTGTGGTAGGTCCAGAGACACAAACTGTATGAGCAGCTTGTTTTAAGGGGTCTCACAATCTCTTGGGGGAAATTGTACATTGTAACAGTTAGCTAAACAAAATCACAGGGCAGTAAGAAACATCCCTCTCAAATCCCAATCACTTAATACTACACAAATTTATTTCAAGTTTATACTTCAAATCAGTGGAGAGTAAGGATCCTCTTCTTAGATAAGTAGGGATCATGCCTTGGGAAGTTTCATCTCCTCATGTGATCCCCATCATGTGATCAAGAAGTGTAGAAAGTAGAATCATGAAAGGAAAACTGGATTGTTCATAAATAGAATATGAAACCACACATGTAAGCAGACAAGTCCAGTGCAGAGGAGGAATAGGCATCAGCTCTAAGGAGACACAGCCGCAAGTGTTCTCTCCAAGATTTGTACAGGGCGCTGACAAATGCTGGCATGAGGGGAGCCTCCCTTTGGGGCACTTACTATTGAACCATAGCTCACAGAGTAGATTGCCTTGACAATCTTTCTCCTCCCAAATCACAGAATCCCTGGATGAATCCTTCCTATCTTGCTCTCATGGTGTTCTACTCATGCCTGCTCAGTGAGTTATTTAGAATTTATTTGTTCTGAAAGAGTCTTCACATGTCTGGTTTCTTGTTTGTTTCCTTCCCTCCCCTCCCCTCTCCTTCCCCTTCCCTCCCCTCCCCTCTCCTTCCCCTTTCCATTTCCTTCCCTCCCTCTATCCCTCCCTTCATTTCTTCCCTTTGTTGTTGTTTGTCTTTTTGTTTTGTTTTGTTTTTCAAGACCGGGTTTCTCTGTGTAGTCCTGGCTGTCCTGGAACTCGATTTGTAAATCAGGCTGACTTCCAACTCAGAGATCCTCCTGCCTCTACCTCCTGAGTGCTGGGGTTAAAGGCGTGCAACACCACTGCCAGACAACTATGCCTGTCTTCTCTATGGCTGTGCACAGGGCATATTTTTTAAAGAGTAGTGTGACTCAGCACACAGAAGCCACATAGATACTATACTTTGAGTTGAGACATTACAGAAGCTGAGTTAAAGTTCTCCCAGGCAGAAGGGAAGGTGGACACTATGGACTGAGGGCTATCATGCTCTGGGGCAGGCCATCTTGAGATAAGAAACTGGAAAGCCTGTCATCTACTTCTGGCCTTTAAGGAATTTTTACTCACACATAGCTTAATGTCTATTTTAGGGGAACGTGAGGAAGTGTGTTATGTTATACAACTGTGTGTTCTCTTGTTGCGGCTTTGATGAACTGAGATCACCAGCTGAGCCAGGCTTCTACACTGTGGAGAAATGTCCACAAGGGGCAACAGCCAGGCTGCTACTTCATTTTCACATGTGATTCCAGTCCCAGATTTAACCTTTCTCTAGAGGAGTAGACAATGCATTAACACCTCAAATCACTCCACTGTCTCCCAGGGCATAGTGGTATCTGTTGCTTCCTAGACCTGAGTGTAGTTCCCATTTGCTTCTGATAATCGCATAGCAGGAAGTAATTTCAAACAGGAGGCAGGGCTGAGAAGAGGAAAAACCTCTTATAGACAGGGATTTTTTTTCTTTGATTATTGTCTTTCACCCTGTCCTTCACAATCACGAGGCAACTGTATTTGGGTTCTAGAGGTATCAAGGGTCTCTCTCTGGCCTCAGAGATGCACCACAGGAGCCCACAGAATTATTAGGCAGCTGCTAAGAAAATTGCTGGGTTTAGCTGCAGCTTTTCTCCAGGGTGGGAGCTGCAGATCCTTAGCAAGATCTCTTAAATCAAGGCTTAGTATTTGTGGGAAGAAACCCACTGTTTGATCAGGGATTATTCAGTGACAACAGAATTGAACTGATCAAACCAAAGCAGATGGCAAGTTTGGTCTCTGCCCCTTAACCACCTGGCCTGACTAACCCACAGAGACAGCTGATGTCTCCAGCTCAAAGGAGCAGTCTGAACATGCTTTTGAATATTTCATAAGACATGAGGAAGTTTTTTTTAAATTTATTTATTTATTTTTTTTACAATTTAAGATGATTAAATTAAATGGTTCTTTGGCATACATATTTCATCCATTGCTGTGCGTCTCATTCTCACAGTGAAGAAGCTGACTGACAACAACTTTTCTCTCTGCCCAGCTGAAATAGAAACAGCTTAGATTTGCACTACTTATTCTCTGTTGTATGTTATTATTTAAATTGAATTAAAATGAGTTAATTTCGAAAGTTTACTTTCTCAGTTACACTAACATAATGTCTCAACAGCTGTTTTGGATGTTTGTGTCTTCTGGGCAGTATGTGTAGACTATTGTTTTCAAAGTAGGATGAGAAAAACCCATAGCATTTATAGGACAATCCCTTGCGGAGGAAGAAGAAAACATCTGGATTTGGGGTTATTCTATCTAGTTCTAGGGATCAGACTTTAAGATGGAGCTTAATAGTGAAGAGGTTTATCAGGGCATGGATCCTTACCAACTGAGGAAATGAAAATGGGTGAAACTGTAGAGGAGATTGGAGAGAAGGAAACTGGAGAGCTAGGCTTTGGGTAATCATAATTGCTAACAGTAAAAGGAATCCTTTACTCCCAAGTTGCTTGCGTGTTAAATGCACGTGATCCTGGGATGACCAGGGTTCTCCCCAGCAGCTGGGAGAATATCTTTCAGTACTAAAAGGTACTTGGTTCATCAGAATGTCTATGCCATGTTGTGTTCTTGTGTTTGTTTCTAGAATGTTCTGATGAATGAATTTATCATAGAAGTTTGTATAATGGAGTTAAGTTAAATATACTGTACCAATTAGAATCTACAAATCCAAAGCTTGGCAATTAACTGGTTGCTTAGTCAGGGTTTCTATTTCTGCACAAACATCATGACCAAGATGCAAGTTGGGGAGGAAAAGGTTTATTCAGTGTACTCTTCCACAGTGCTGGTCATCGCCAAAGGAAGCCAGGTCTGGAACTCAAGCAGGGCAGGAAGCAGGAGCTGATGCAGAGGCCATAGAGGGATGTTTCTTACTCTCTTGCTTCTCCTGGCTTGCTCAGCTTGCTCAGCCTGCTCTCTTATAGAGCCCAAGACTACCAGTCCACAGATGGTAACACTCACAAGGGCCCCTCCCCCTTGATCACTAATTGAGAAAACACCTTACCGCTGGATCTTATGGAGGCATTTTCTCAACTGAAACTTCTTTCTCTCTGATAACTCCAGCTTATGTCAAGTTGACACACAAAACTAGCCAGTACACTGGTGTAGACTCTGGATGGAAACCAGCTGGCTCAATTTAGCAGCAGGCTAATTTGTTCAAGATTTCTTTTAAAATCACATGCAAATGACTTTAGCTTTGGCCTGTTCAAGGTGGCTGTAGGTCTGACTTCTTACTGTTATCTTAGACTTAATTGATTTCACATATTTATCTGGCCTACTTGAGCTCTGATATGTTTGAGTTTGTACTCTCTTGTACAGGCTCAGATTAGTAGAGGAAGTTACAGCAAATGAAGTTTGGTGGATCTTTTTATGACTTTTATTCATTAGTGTGTGTGTGTGTGTGTGTGTGTGTGTGTGTGTACTCAATTTGCTGAAGTTCATTTTCTTCATTTCATTATGTGGGATCCCAAGCATCCAACTCAGGTTGTAAGGCTTGGTAGCAAACACTTTTACCTGATGAGACATCTTGCTGGTCCATTTTTTTAAAATTTAATTTAAATTTGTTTTGTGAAACTCAAGTTGACCAAAGATAATTCAGAATCTTCTGTTCCACTACATAGTGCAGATTATACTTAGAGAATAGGAAATGTCTAAAATGGAGGGGAGGCACAGAAGCAGATCCATGGGTTGGTTAGCTTTATTCCATCCTGGTTTATGTTGTCAGTTGTACATAGATGAATGAAGCTTGGCTGCTCTGATTGGCTAAGACTTTGCTACTTGTTACAATAGTAAGTCATAGCCTGTTTAGGTTACAGTTATGTAATTAGGTTAGGTTACAGTTTACGATGGATGGGATACACCTTCAGTTTAAACTTTAGATGCCTAGGGAAGCAGCTTTAGGTAAAGCCTCATTCGGTGTGACAATAGTGATGATCCAGGGCTAAGCACCAGAACAACATGAACAATAGTAATAAAGGGGGAGGCGCTCAGGGCCACGCAAGGAGAAAAGTAGGCCTGAAATCTTGTGCAGTGACACTGAGTTGCACCTCACTACGAAGGTTGTAGTCTACCATGTCAGGACAGCTTTCCTGAGCTCAGCACAAAAGAGAGGACTTTCCTTTCCTAGCAGGGTTTCTCCTTTCTCACCTGATCTTGGGAGCCCAACCCCAGTTTTCTACCTGAAGAATGTCATGTAATCCTTGATGAAATTACAGGCTCAAAATTTTTGGAATGCCTCTCCATGCAAATGAAGTATCTGAAGAACCTTAAACCTCAGCCAATGAAACTTCACTCTAAGAAGAACCTCTCCCCACTCTCCAGGGTTCATATTTACAGCCCTTGGTTCCCCCAGATTAAAGTGCATGCTCACAAGCTGTTTCACCGACAATGGTCTAAGAGCTGTTTTGTTAAAGAGCTATAACACTGGTCTTCATAGACCTCTCCACCTCATGCCCCAGCATTCACTGCTGGATAGGATCCAGCTGACTCACCCAGTTCTGGACTTCATCCTTTCCTGCTCAGTGTGTATCTGAGCCCAGATACCCCAAGGAAAGACTCGGACTGAGGAACTTGGCTCTGATCTACCCTCCCTTGCTTGCTGTGCAGCAGCGCCTGGACATCCCAAGAGAAGAGACAGAAACAAAACAAAACAAACAAAACAGAACCACATTATTGGGTATTGGTTTTAGAATGTAACTCATCCATAACATTTTCCTTGATGTATTAAAAGGCAAAAACTGAAAATAACACCATCATCACAACAATAGCAACAAAACATGCAAACTCATAAAAACTAGTGTATAAAGACCCAGGTCTATTTCTTAGGAAGAATCTAATATTTATTCGGCATTTATTTCATTCAATAGTTTTGAGTCAGGATCTGGTCTCACTATGTAGCATAGGTTGGCCTTGAACTCACTATTTAGCCTGATTTTCCCTTGAACTCAAAATATTCTTGCTTCTGTCTCCCATGTATGGGGATTATAGATGTGAGTCGTCGCACTAAGCTCCCCTTTAAAAGATTAAGAGCATTTTTATTTTCCGTCTCTAGATGGCTTGGGTCACTGTTCAGCTTTTGTGCATTGTCAGCCCAGGTTTGGGAAATTGAGAAGCCATTCACAGCCTCTCATCTGCTAGAGGATGCTGGCATTGAAGACCTTTTTCAGAGACTGGCATGGATTTGTGAAGCACTGGAGAGCTGGGCAGCAAGACAGCTCTGAGTGTGGAAGGCCTCATCTCCTCACTTCCAAAGTCAACAGAAGTACATACATGGAGCTCTTATTTTCATGGATCTTTCTTGGTTGCTGCTTCAGCTAATTTTAGAAAACTAGATTTATTTCAATCTTCAGATATAGTCCTCCTCTTCTCTGTAGCCTCTTCGGCTATCCTGAACATCACTTTAGACTCTTAACCTAATTACAGAAATGTCACTGCAGTTAGCATCAGTTAGCACAATACTTTTAATCATTAGCAATTAGTAAATGTTTGACCTTTGGCTGGGGAGGGGGAGGGAGAAAAACAGTAAAAGGGAAATACCAAGGTGGAACAATTTTCAGTCTCCGTGATGATGATGAAGTACCATCACCTCCTGGTCACAGAGTTCATACTCAACTGTCTCCTTCCTAACAAGGAGGACATGAAGGAAGTAGTTATGAGCAACAGCCTAGGGGAAGCTCTGTGGAACAGCACAGGCCACAATATTGTTTGTTCTCTTCAATATGGCATGGGGTTGGCAACAAGATTCAGATGTAGAAGTCTGAAATTTGCTCTCTGTCTGTGTCAAGGACCTGGGAAACATTCAGAACCCTTGTCTTAGCTACTTCTTGTTACTGTGAAGAAATAGTTGGTGGAAGTGACATAAGTTTTTTGTTTGTTTGTTTTTGTTGTTGTTTACATTAGAGTTTAGAGGGTTACAGCCCACCATAGTTGGGAAGGTGTGTCAGTGGGAGAGATGAATCCATGATGGCTGTTCACATGGTGGCAGGCAGGAAGCAGGCGAGAGATGTGAACTTCAGTCTCCCATCCTTGTACCAGTGACCAACTTCTCCCAGCCAGGCCAGACCCTATCTTCTAAAGTCACCAGAGCCTTCAAAATGGTGCCATAAGATGGGGACTGAGCATTCAAAACACAAGATCATGGGGACATCTTTTAGATGCCTCCCTGACAATTCTTTTCATCACTACTGCATGGTGCCAAAAAGAAGAATTTTGTGGCTACTATTCTTTCATAGCTTCCCACTTAACCCAGGATTCTCGCGATTTCCCTATTCCATAGCTGTAGACAGACTTTCTAATTTAACTATTTCGCAAGCCCAATGAACCACCCCTCTTTAGTTTCAGGTAAGTGCTTCCTGCATCCTTTGTTCTGCCTTCAGGAAGTTAAAATTAGAAGATACCTATGGTTATAATTCAAATTATTATCTGGGCAGGATAGGGCTAGGTGGCAAACAGAGTTGCTCTTTCTTCCCTGTGCACTCTGTGAACCGAGCCTCTTTTGTTCACATGCATTCTCTGTTATAAGTTCAAGTACTTAGCAAGCTGGCAGATGTGACCAGAGCTCTGCTGATCTTGACAAGCAGAGACAGATCCTTATACATCTTTTCAAATAGGGCAGTCAATATAGTCCTTGTATGTTATGGGGTGGGGGAAGAGAAAGGAATCTGGGATTTTTTAATGTATAGAGTTTAGTAAGAATATCTTCACCCTAAGGCTTTCAGCAAATTGATTTCTTGACAGAGAATAGAGAGAAGATAAAATTTCAAAAGCTTCTTAAAAATGAGATCAATGCATGGGAAGATGCTTCCTCCTATTTTATGAAATCCATTCATCTGTCTAACCAATATTCACAGAGCACTTGTCAGGAAAAATCATACATTTATCATGCTGTTACCATCAGAATGCTGAAAAGCAGCCTGCTCACAGCCCAGCTACTGAAGACCGAATGTCATCTTTTCAGGGCTGTTGCCCTTGTTCTTGACCCACCTCTTTTGCCTTAACTTGTCCCTTTCCTGTGTTTCCTCCAGTGCTTGTTTCTGCTGCCTTGCTCATCCTGTGAGTTCCCCTCCAGTGTCCTGTGGCTCACCTAAAGAGCGCTCTGATGCTTGCTTGCTGTGCCTTGTCAGTTCAAATAAGTCTCAGCTGCTCTGGCCCACCCTGCAGGGAAGTCTTGACAGCTCTCCTTGTCAGTGTGCTGGCCACTGAAAGCCAGCAGCAGTGAGTGGTAACCAGTCAATTAGCAGTGACAACTACCAGGTTGGGAGTTTTTTGTTTAATGCGAAGTTAATTTCACAGTAATTGAATTTAGGCTTGGCTTACAGCGACTGGGGCAAAAGGTTCTGTGTGGAGCCCTGGCAATCTTTGGCAAGAAACTGTACAGGGCTATTGTTCTAAGAGTAACCTGGTCTCTCCCAGAAGCTCTGAGTACATTTGGAGGCCTGCAGCTTTCTGCAGGGGGGCTTCGAGGTACCGCCAGACACACAGAATGGCCACTCCTTTCCTGTCAGAAGGGGTGAGTGTTCGGCCTGGTGATATCTGCTGTGCAAAAGGGAAATCGACCTTTTGAATGATTTCTTCACGATGGTCATGTCAGTGAGAACACTACACTTTTATTTTCTGCACATTCTACTCACGAAGTGGGTCGTGTAATTATTTAGGTAAAGAAGGTGAAGGTCAGATATGGTGAATAATCGTATCAATAAGATGCAGTAAGAAATAGGCCAAGAATGGGAGATGTTTTAGATAAGGTTGTATGGATTGCTGAGAAGCATTCTGTTGGGTGATGTGTGTACATTTCATCTAGGATGCAGTGAAACTCTGTAGTTTGTTTGTTGGTTTTTAGTTTAGGTGATATAACAAAAGAGAAAAAGTGAAATATTGATGCCACCCCGTGCTGTTATCACAAGTCCTGGCTGACATTCTATGCCCGCTGGTATTTGTTTTATGGAACTGCTAGCCCCAATACTATATATGCAGTTGTCACACTTAATCACTTGTTGCTTTTATAAATATGTTGTGGTCTTTATCGCTTCTAATTTTTGTGTGACAATGACTTTATTAAATACTAGAATATCTATTCCAGCTTGGTTTTGGCTTCCCCATCTTTTAATAAACTTGCTTTGATTTTTTTTTTTTTTTTAATTTTCATCAAGGTAATGTAGCAATGAGATGAGGGTTTTGGTGACAGCAGATATTTGGATCTTGTTTATTGATTGAGGCAGATAGTCTGTGCCTTTTTCTGTTAAGTTGAGGCCATTTATATCGAAGGTTATTAAGTCAGGTGTAGTAATTGCTAAAATTTTTTTGGTTGCTTTTTAGTTGGTTGGATTATGGTTTAGTCTTTTCTTCCTCCCTCATATGTATAGAAGATTTACTGATTTACAGTGTCAGGCATGATGGATCTCTTACTGCTTATTGTTCAACTACTCCTTTTATGAAACTTGTGTTTTCTCATGTGCTCCCATAAATGAAACCCTTTCCTTTCCTCTTCTGTGTTTAGTATCCCTCTGAGTACTTGCTGTCATGGTGGCTCAGTGGTAATGGGGTATCATGGATGTCCTTCTCTTGAAACGTTCTTATTCTTCCAACAAGTTTTAGGATAACTCTGCTGGGTATAGCAATCTTGATTGACAGTTATTTACTTCAGGAACTGAAATATTTTATTCCGAGCTTTCCTGGATTTAAGGGTGCTTACCAGAACTCAATGCTGTTCTCATGTACTAGACTTTGTAGGTGAGTTGGGGTTTTTCTTTCTAGTTTTGCTTCCATTGCTTAGTATTTTTGATTTCTTGGCTATCTCATGTCACAAAGAAGTTATTCTCTGGCCATATCCATTTGGTGTTCTAAATGCATCATGCATTTGAATGTCATATTTCTCTAGGCTTCTGAAATTCTCTGCTCTATTTTCATTAAATAGAGGGTGTGTTTACTTTTTTATTTCAGCTCCATCTACTTGGGATTCTTGTGTGCTTGATCTTTTCTTCATATCTTAGAGCTCTTGGAGATTGTCTTCAATCTTGTTTTTCCTTTAAGGATGTTTGGGTGTGTGATTTACTTGGCTTTGGCTTCAGTCCTTGATGCTCTGTCTACTGCTTGATCTGTGCCATAGACATTCAGTCCTTCAAGTCTTGATCTGTGCCATAGGCTTTCAGTCCTTCAAGTCTTGATCTGTGCCATAGGTGATGCTTTCTGCTGTGACTTTATTGGACTCACTGAGCATTTCATCCCCAACATTTACATTTACATATCTTAACTTTCAGTTTTCTTGCCAAATCTCTCTTCTTTGTTGCTGACTTTTCCATCCATACTGGTGCTTTTCCCTCCATTTTACTGACTTTCTCCTCTGTGTTTGCCGATTTCCTTTCCAGGTCTTGTATTCATCTCGTCCCCTTGTTCAGGTGCTTATTTTTAAAATTCTTTTTGATCATAAACTTGATATGTCCAACTGAGTTTTCATCTTTTCTGTATCTTTTTCATGTTTAAATAAAAGTTTGTCATGCGGGGTTGTGTAGCACCATTCTTCTTCCAGTATGTAAGGAACCTTGTGCACGGTCTCCTCTGACTTTAGCTTTTTCTAGTGCATTTACAGTCATCCATCTGCACTCTCCTTCCTTCCATTAGCCCTTTTGTTCTTGAATGGCTGTGTTCCCACTTTCATGTCATCGCTGCATACGCGACTTTATGCATTTATTAAGTCTAGGACCCACAAATCAGAGAAAGCAAACGTGCAATATTGGTATCTCTGAGCCTGAATTTGCTTAATATGACCACCTCAACTTGTATTCATTTGTGAATAAATTCTAGCTCCAGTCTTCATTGTGTCTTCTGAATGTATATATAAACCTCATCTTTTTTAAAAAATCCATTCTTTTGCTCTTAAATATTCAGGTTGTTTCTTTAACTTAGCTATTGTAAATGCTGCAATATAGACTGATGTGTAGGTATCTCTGTGATATGTGGGCTTAGAGTCCTTTTGGTAAACACACAGGAGTGGTATAGCTGGGTCATAAGTTGATACACCCACACGCACACGCACACGCACACGCACACGCACACGCACACGCACACTCCCAGAATTCCATATCTGGATCTGCAGTCAGCAGGAAGAGAGAGTGAGCCACTGGATCTGAATTGAGCTTCTGGAACCACAAAGCCCTCTCTCTCACCCCGTACTTTCTCCAACAAGGCCACACCTACTCCAACAAGGTCACACCTACTCCAACAAGGCCACACCTACTCCAACAAGGTCATACCTCTAGGAGTCTATGGAAGCCATTTTCATTCAAACCACCACTTGTAGTTAGAAATTATTTTCTTTCATTCTGTAGGCTGCCTCTTAATTCCATTAAATATTTCTTTTGCTGTATAGAAGCTTTTAATTTCATGAAATCCTATTTGCTAGTTGTTGGTATTATTTCTTGAGCAACTGGAGTTCTGTTCAAAGAGTGCATGCCTCTGACCACTACTTAGAGAATTTTCCCTTCTTTTTTTGTTATCAGTTTTAGTGTTTTTGGTATTATGTTAAGGTTTCTGACACATCTACATCCAGTGCCTGTGAAAGAAATCTAGTTTTATTCTCCTATATGTGGATGCTCAGTTTGGCTAACATTACTTGTTGAGAGTCTATCATTTCTCCTATATACGTTTGTGGCATCTTTGTCAACAGTCATGTCTCTATACCCGGGTGGGCTAACTTTGGGTCCTCTCTTCTGTCCCACTAGTCTATAAGTCTGTTGTCCTGCCATTACTGTGCTGAACTTGTCTATAGTATAGTGCATGGTAAAACCTTCAGCATTGTTCTTTTGCTCAGGGTTGTTTTAGCTTCTGGAGTCTTCTGTGCTCACACATCTATTGTTCTTTCTATTTCTGTGAGAAACAAAATTGGACTTTTGATGGAGATTGCATTGAGTCTTCAGGTTGTTTTGGTAGTACAGCTGTTCTCACAATGTTAGCTCTTCCAGTCTATGAACATGGGAGACGCTCTTGCCTTCGAGCATTTCAGTTGTAGGCTCAAGTGCTTGAATGTTTTCATCATGGAAGCCATTTACATCCTTGGCCAAGCTTATCGGGCATTTTCTTTTCTGTTTTTGAGGTAACTATGAATGTGTCATTTTTAGGCTTTTGCTCAGCGTTTTTTGTTACTGGTATATTATAAGCCTACATTCTATTGTAAGTATGCTAATATTTAAAAATACTATTTTGTGAAAATGTTCATTAGACATAAGCATTTTTCATAGTGTATGGAATATATGAATATTCCATAATGAATTATGAATTCTATATGAATATATAGAATTATGTCATCTGCAAATAAGGATAGTAACTTCTTCCTTTCCTATTTGTATCTCTTTTATTTATCTCTCTTGTCTACTGTGCTGGCAAGACTCTAAGAACTGTTGGATCAGACTAGAGAATGTTCCACTCCTGATTTTAGTTTTGCTCTATTTAGTATAATGTTTGTGTGTTTGCTGTGTTTAGCCTTTACTATGTTGAAATATATTCATGTTACTTTTAGTTTCTTCAGGAATTTTAGCATGAAGGAACATTGGATTTTTGTCAAAAGTTTTTCTGTACTATTGAGATAACTGTGATTTCTGTCCTTGAATCTGCTTACATAATGTGCTATGTTTATTTATTTATTTTGTTGGTTATTTTATTTATTTACATTTGAAATGTCACCCTTCCCGGTTTCCCCTCCACAAATTCCCCATTCCATCCCCTCTCCCCTTTGCCTCTATGAGGGTGCTCCCCCACCCACCCACCCATTCACACCTCCCTGCTCTAGCATCCCCTATGGGGCATCAAGCCTCCACAGGACCAAGGACTTCCCCTCCCATTGATGTCAGAAAAGGTCATCCTCTGCTACATATGTATCTGGAGGCATGGGTCCCTCCATGTGTATTCTTTGGTTGGTGGTTTAGTCCCTGGGAGCTCGGGGGGGGGGGGTCCGGTTAGTTGATATTGTTGTTTTTCCTATGGGATTGCCATCCTCTTCAGTTCCTTTAGTCCTTCCCCTAGCTGTTCCATTTTGGTCCCTGTGCTCAGTCTGATGGTTGCCTGTGAGTATCTGCATCTGTATGGGTTAGGTGCTGGCAGAGCCTCTCAGGGGACAGCTATACCAGTCTCCTATCAGCAAGGGCTTCTTGGCATCAGCAATAGTATTGAGGTTTAGTGTCTGCTGATGGGATGGATCCCTGGGTGGGGCAGTCTCTGGATGGCCTTTTCTTCAGTTTCTGCACCATATTTTTTTGTCCTTACATTTGTTATATTTATTGATTTGTATGTGTTGAACCATCTCTGCAACTTGGGGAGGAAGCTGACTTGATAACATTGAATGATGTTATGATATGTTCTTAAACTCAGTTTGCAGGATTTTTATTGACAATTTTTGCATCTATGTCCACTAGGAAGATTAGTCGGTTTTATTTTTTTTCTGTTGTATGCTTATTTGGCTTCAGCATCAGTTTAATTGTAGAAATTTGATAGTGTTTATCCCTTTTTTTAATCTTATGGAATGCCCTGAAAATCACTGGCTTCTTCTACTGCTATTGATACATATTTAAAATTAAATACTGCTATTGATACATACTTAAAATTAAAGCATTTTGAAACTTTAGCTGTGCTATTTCCTTCGCCAAAGTTTCTCAGTGTTCTGAGTGCTGACATTGAGTTATGTGTGGTGAGTTGACATTGTACAGAAATCAGCAGCCATGTATTTCTCTAGAAATGTTAAAATTATTTCTCCACATGTATAAGAATCCTGCAATGTATTAAAATATATAGGATCTTACTAGTGTGAACTTGATTATAGAAACCAATAAAATATGCTCTCAACAATAAAAGCATTTGATAAGTGTTCAGCAGTGAATTCATGTGAACCTAATCTAGGAGTTTTGTTAATAGTCAGTTGCTGCTTGTTACAGATCTTTTTGCTTATGTTTGCTTAGTTCTTAGGTCATATGAATATAGAAATGACTTCATTTTTATTTTTGTTAGAATATAAGTTTTGATGTATGACCCAATAATTGTTTAAATATCATTGGTGTCTATTATAACTTCATCTCTGATTTTGTCCATTTCCTTTCTTTCCTAGTTTGGATAGAGGTTTTCAACTTGTTTATCTTTTCAAAGAGGCAATTCTTCATTTTATTTTTAAGTTTTTTTTAAAGTATAAATACTCATTTCATAAATTTCTGCCCTGATCAAGATTATTTCTTTCCGTCTGTGTTTGAGTTTAGCTTATTTTTTCAGGATTCTAAGGTTCATTACTAAAATTTCAGTTTGAGAGCTCTCTGGTTTATTTATTTTAGGTGTGTGTGTGTGTGTGTGTGTGTACATGTATTTTGCCTGCATATATGTACACCACATGTATTCCTGGTGCCTGTGGAGGCCAGAAAAGGTAATTGGGTCTGCTAGAAGTGGAGTTACAGATGGCTGTGCACCATCATATGGGTACTAAGAACAGAAGATGGCCATCCTTGAGAGCAATAAGTGCTCTCATTTGTTGAACCCTTTCTCTTGCTCCTTTCTCTGATTTTTTCAATTAGGCACTTCTAGTCATAAACTTCTCTCTTAAGACTGCTTTTATTCTATCCTATAGGCTTGGTTAAGCTATATCTTCATTTTTCTATTTAAAAAATTAAAATTAAATTATTCATGTATATTTCAGCATAAGTGTGTCTTTATATCCAGTGGCATTGGTTTTATGTAATTAGATACTCCTGTGCTTGGCAAATATGTGTTCATCTCTCCTGAGTAACTTTAGTTGAAGTAAATTTTGATTGATCGTAGGATGACAATCCTTGCTGGCTTTCTTGTTTAATTTGCTTTGGATATCTTTTTTCATCCTTCGTTTTTGACTTTGGTAATAAAGTACATTTCTTAGAGGTAAATAAAATAGATGGATCTTGTTTTACAATTCAATCTGTTAGTCTCTTTCTTGATTGGGGAATTTAGTCCGCTAATATTCAAAGTCACGAATGGAAAGTGTGTATCAGTTCCTGTGGTTTTGTGGTTTTGCTGCCTTCCTATTACCTTCCTTAACTAGTCTTCTGGTATGGCTTATTAACTCCTGAAGTCTCCTGGAAATGTTCAATTTTCTCTTCAGTCTGAGGATTCCTTCAATTCTCTTCTGTAGTGAAGGCTTACTGCTCGCACATTCCAACAGCATTGTTTTTTGTTTTTGTTTTTTTTGTTTTTTTGTTTTTTATATAATGGGAAAGTTATTTGTAAAACAAATTTCCATTTTTTATTTACTCTGTCTCTTGTTGTCTCTGTCTCTCTGTCTTTGTCTCTGTGTCTCTCTCTGTCTCTCTGTCTCTCTGTCTCTCTGTCTCTCTGTCTCTCTCTGTCTTTGTGTGTGTGTGTGTGTGTGTGTGTGTGTGTGTGTGTTACGTGGTAATGGGAGCATTCACATGCCATGGTGTGCATGAAAGTCAACAAAGTCAACAAACACCTTTGTAGAATCTATTCTTTCCTTTTTCCTGCTAAGCTATTTTCCAAGTACCTATTGAATATATTCAGTATGCCTTTATACTAATGTTCTACTTGTTCTCGCCCTATGATTCGTAAGGCTTGTATTTGAATATTGTTCCAAAGAACTCACACAGTGTTTTCATATTTTCTGGTTATCTTAATTGATGTCTGAATACTCAAATTCACTTATCTTGACTTTCTTCCTAGATGCTTTCTCTTTTACTTGATGCATTTTATTGGTGAAGTTTTCTCCTGAGTTACTTTTCATTTGACTTATGAATTTTTCATGTCTAAAGTTTCTAAATTGTGACTTTTTTCACTATTTATCTTGATTGAATTTACTTTATATGTATTGACTTTCTTATTTCTTATTGAGCTGTTTATTTATTTTTTCTTTGGATTAATTTAGAATTTTTATTTAAATGTTATTTCATTAAACATTCTTATAATCATTCTTTTCAATTCTGTATCTTGGCAGGATTTCATTTAAACTCCTCTCGCTGGGAGCCATGACTGGGGAACTGGTGTTTTGGTTGGAGGCTCTGTACTTACTTCATGTGTAATGTTTCCCAGTACTAAACATTATATACAAGGGGTTGTTTTATAGGTTGGATGTTTTGTATCAGCTGTATTATTATTTGAAATAGTTCCAGATTCAAAAGGGAATTGAAACTCCCCTTTGTAGGGGAGTTGAAGCAGTTTAGATGTTAATACATCAGTCTCTGTGTTCAAGAAATGGAATGTCAGCTGCAGAAGCAACCACAATCACCACTTGGCTCCCTACACTAGTGTATTAATAGCCAGTTATAAACAGTGGTCTATTTAATTTCAGTAATGAATGAAGGACCAATATGTCAGCACAGTATTGTGAATATTAGGTTACTAGTCACTAAGATTAACAGTGCAGGGAATGTAGACTGGGTAAGGTTACAGATTAGGATTAGCACAATTGAGAAAAAAAATATCTGGTAGGATTTGGGAAGCTGTTAGGAGCCACAGAACTTAGAGATTATCAAAGTTCAGAAGGTTATAGTTAAGAAGTAAAATGAGAGGCATTTGGGGAAGAGAAAAAGGAAGAGAGATCAGAAGGAGAGAGCAATGTGTAAGTGTGTGTGGGCAGAAGGGTAAAGTACACTGTAGTAGATGGGGCAGAGGTGTTTACACAGTAATTGTACAATATAACCAACCGAGCAATATATGAACCAAAGCAATATTGCTGCAGGGTAGTTCTACAAAAGCGAAGATTAAAAAAAGAAAAAAACCATTAAAAATTAAAAAATAATAAAAACAAACAATAACAACTAAAAGTTTAATAACAACACATTAGTTTTAAAAAAATCACAGCAGTCAGTATTTCTTCCCTGGTGGGATGGATTTTGAGTTCTTTTTTTTTCCTAGTCATATTTCATACAGCAAACTGTTCTGTTGGGGGAGGTGCAGTTTGCAATTCTAGTTTAGAGCTATTGAGCTAGGGGAGTGTGTATCGTTCCAATGGGGTTTCACCCAGTGACCTTTGGGATTGAGTTTCTGGAATAGTTCAACTGAGATGAATATGGTTCTTAGCTCCCTCCTTGATTCTTTCTTGTTAGGCAGTGTGTGTGTGTGTGTGTGTGTGTGTGTGTGTGTGTGTGTGTGTGTGTTGGAGAGGGTGGTAAGGCATCATAGGAACCCCTGACATGCTTTGTTTCTGACATCAGCAACAGCCTTGAGGAGCTAATCTTACCATAGCTACTTTGCTTTGTGTCCATATAGCTATTTAGGACCTTTAATCAGACACTAAAGTCTACTGCAGTTCTTCCCTTGACTATATGATGTCAATGTGCAGGTGTATAGTACAGGATTCTTTACTGAGGGTTCCTGCTGATATCAGTGACCACCCCAGGATGGAGCTTGCTCCAACCTTAGTGTCACACCTCAGTTCTTTTTTTTTTTTCTGCCCTCGAGGTGTACAGGATTCTGGCCCTGTCAAGATCTATTGTAGTTGTTGGCCCAGGGTGTTTTGTGCTTAGAATGTGAGGAAGGAAGAGAATAAACCTGACCTAAGCAAACCCCTTTATTCTGTTTTAAAGTCATCTGCCACCAGTGTCATTCCTGTTATGTATCCTAATGCGGTTGGAGGCAGGTGCTCTGCATGCTCCTGGAGGGCAGAGATCGATAGTTGGAGCTGGCTGTCTAGCCAGTCTAGCTGAGTTGGTGAACTCTATGTTCATTAAGAGACAATACCTAGGCTTGCACCCTCTGGAGCGGCCAGTGATTTAGCAGGAAAATATCTCCCAAGTATATTGAGAATGGGGCAACACTGAGTTCTATACAGGTAGTCCAGTCATGGTACTTTGATGACTCTGTCATCCTGTTGGAGCGATATGACTGGGGTGTTCACTGATCCCCTGAAGCTTCATAGTCTCTGGCCTCTACAGTAAGTTTCACATCAGATACTGGTTCCAGAGGCTGATACACCCTGTGACTCACCCAGGCCACCAAAGCCAGAGTTAACCTGCTTTTAGGAGGCTGTTCCCAGATGCTGAAGATGGGGGCTGTCTGTCCCTATACTCTTCACTGTCTGGGCCAGGCCCCTAGTCATCCTGCTCTCTACAGCTGTCTCCTAGGCTGTCTGTCGTTCTAGAGCTCTGCTCTGTTGAATTCTGAAATGGTATGTGGAATTCTGGCTCCTGACTTTGTGAATGTTACCTACTGTTAGGCCTCTAGGGCAGACAGCAGAGCTTTAAAGTGGTGGTCACAGAACTGTGCCTAGCCACAGCTCCAGGAGCTGGGGGAGTTGTTGACCCAGCTCTACCGAAGGAGTCATTGGCTCTGCAAGACCTATGACTAGACTGAGGCTTCTGGGAACTGTGAGCTTGTCATGTGGTTTGGGTTGACAGTTGTTTGAGCAGAGCTGCCTGGTTTACCTTTGGAGACAGGTTCTGTTTCCTTCCCTAGCTCCTCCTCCTCTGGAGCGTGAGCTGTCTGACTTTCCTTTCTTCATTTTCAGTGCACCCCTTGGCTGGCTCTATGCTTCATTTTGTGGGTTTATAAAGCACTTTCCTTTTCTTTGGAGTGAGATCTATTTTGTTTTTCTTTTTGAAAGATTTATTTCATTGTCTTTAATTTTATGGATCTGGGTGTGGGTGTGTGTACATTAGAGCAGATTTTCTGCAGAGGCCAGAAAAGATATCAATTCTCTGGGGCTGGAGTTACAAGAGGTTGTGAGCACATGCATGTTGCGAACTGAACTCAGGTCCTCTGCAAGGGCAATGTGTGCCTATAGTCACTGAGCACTCTCTCTAGTCCTATTTTCTCATCTTGATATTTCTTCTTTCTTCACTGCATCTCATTGAGGCAATGGCTAGTCTGCTAGCTTCCCAGGAAGTCCCACTAGTTCTGTTTCTCTGGAAGAAGGGAGGGATAATACAATTCACTGGTTTTATCTTTTGGACAGAAAGGAGTGCTAAGATTTTTCATTTCAACAGGTAATAGGCTCATGTATAAGACATTTTAATCATAATTTTGATTTGAAAATTGTATGTGTGTATATATTTCCCCCAATTTTCTCAACCCTATCCAACTCCCCCAACATGTCCCCCTTCTAACTTCAAGTTTTCACTTTTTTTGGATAACTTATGAAGTTTAATCAGTGCTACCCACATGTTCACAATAGTGGGCTTATCCGTGAGTGCATGGTAGGCCTACTTCAAAATAACAACAGTTCTTCCTCCCCAGCAATTATCCACTGCCGTAAGATCCCCCATAACGGTAGGGCCTGGCAAGGACCTTCCCCTTCTTTGCTGGAATGCTGATTGGATTAATCTTGTACTGGTTTTGTGCAGGCAACCACAGTTGTGGTGAGTTCCTGAGTGGAGTAGCCTTGTTATGTTCAGGTGACAGCCTTTGACTGCGCTGCTCCCCTACTCCAGTCCTTCTATTCCTGCATCTTCTCCTCTAGGATATTCCCTGAGCTTTGGTGGAGAGTCGGGTGATAATGATGCACTATTAGGGGCTGAGTACTCATGGCCTCTTCCTCTCAGCAGAGTCTCAGCAGTGGTATGGTCTGTAGGAAGAACAGGAGGCCTCACTGTGAATAAATGTGAATAAAGCGGTGGCCTCTTCTGAATAAATGTTGGAGGCCCACACAGGCACAGAGGCGACTTCCACATGAGGATCTAATTGAAGACTGCCTGAGAGTCCAAAGATTGGTGAAGCAGACAATGCCAGCCAACTGGGAATTGCCGCTTGGAAGAGACTCTTGCTTGTGACCAATGAGACAAGGGTGGAGGGTATAAAGGACACTTCCCTAGGATTAATAAGCAAGCTTGTGGTGGTGTTCTTAAGAGCTTGCTGTGGCATTCTATCTGCTCTGGAGCCTGAGCCATTGATTTTGAGTCCCCCTCATCCCCAAACCCCAAGGGTTGGGCATTGGACAGTTCAGGACACAAGCAGCGACTGTCCACTACTAAAAGAAGCTTCTCCAACCAAGTTTGAGAGCATCTTGGTTCCAAGGGTATAAACACATGTATTTGGACTAGAAAAATAACCGTTGTAGGTTATACCCTAGAGCTTATGAGCCACCTCAGCAATGGGTTTTTGACCACAATTATAATACTAGGTCTGAAAAATCCCTCCTATTTCTCCCTATTGGTGGATTGTCTCCTTCCTGGAGTGAATCTTAAATCCAGCCAGACCCATACCATTCATACCATTATTGCATCCGATGGCATTCCTAGCCACTCCAGTGTCACTGTAGTTCACATGTAGTTCATCATAACTGGGCAAGACTTTTGCTAACTTTCTACTCCAGCAGCCTGCACAGCACCTTCTGGTACTATAAAGCTAGGCATCTGGGGGAGGCTATGTCTTTAGCATTAACTTGATTTCTACATGTCATATGACCAAAATGTGTGATGTCTTTAGAGTCTTGCCATCAAATTCCGATGGGCAACCAAGAACATTGGAAAAGGTGTGTATTGTTTGTGGTTTCTGACACTGTAGACCTACAGCTCAAGGGAAGGCATACCTTGACTTGTACTAGGATTTGTAATTGGTAAACTGGCTTCTGGGAGGAGCATTATTACTCTCTGTAGGGGAATCCCAATGAAACTGTTTGATACTAACAGCTCAGCCTGAAGCTTATAAAGTCATAGTTTCCATATGTCTTCCCCCAGTACTCTGCATGTTAGTTACCTGTCCCTCATCCTTTCCTCTGACCTACCATGACATATTTTTAATTATTTTTAAAAAATTTTTAAATTTTAAACATATCAAATATTTGCTATATTTCAGGCTTGATAGCTCTAGTATTAGAAGTCTTTTGGCAATTGCTCCTTCCCCTTCTCCTCTGAGGAGATGGGGGCACCCCTGGCTAGCCCCTCACCCGTGGCACTTCAAGTCTCTGTGAGGCTAGGTGCCTCCTCTTCCACTGAGGCCAGACAAGGCAGTCCAGCTAGAAGAACATATCTCATATACAGGCAACAACCTTTGGGATAGCCCCTGTTCCAGTTGTCCAGGACCCACATGAAGACCAAGCTGCACATCTGCTACCTATGCGCAGGGAGGCCTGGGTCCAGCTCGTGTTTGTTCTTTGGTTGGTGGTTCAGACTCTGAGAGCCCCAAGGGTTCAGGTTAGTTGACTCTGTTGGTCATCCTGTGGCATTCCTATCCCCTTTGGGGCCTCCTATTCTTCCCTAGGAGTCCCAAGCTCCATCCACTGTTTGGCTGCCCCTGCTCTCTTTCAATCACACTCAGCCATTTTGTATCACTGCCAAGTGAAAGTTTGCTTGCATCTCTTCCCACCGGCTGTTGGGAATGTAGGGGTGAAAGTTTTCTAGAGAGCAGATGAAGAACAATGCATGCTTTAAAATGTGTAGTCAGCCATGCTGAAATTAATACATATTTAATTAATCTAAAGAGTGTGCTTGATATTTTATTTAGCAGTTTAAAGTACTTTTAGGTATGTAATTTTCAGATTTTTAGGAAACAGACCACACAAGGTTTGTTTATATTGCTTTAATCCTTTTCAGACTGGATAAGCATATAAAACACGTATATGTTTGCACTTGCAGAATGTCAGGTGCATTTCTGTGTGTGCATGTATGTGTGGTGTTTTTACAATAAGCACAGAGGTATGCAGTCTTCTTGAAAATTTCTATTGTTGGAAACATGAAAATTGCTGTCTTGAAGCTCTCTGAATTGGTTCTTTCTCTCCCTCTCTCTCTCTCTCTCTCTCTCTCTCTCTCTCTCTCTCTCTCTCTTTCTCTCTGAGTTACCACTCAGATTAGTAGAGAAAGTTTTATCACTTCAGAAGGCTCCCATGTGCCCTTTCCTGTTTATGAGCCCCCCTGTGCCACAAGGTAGCACTTGAATTTAACATGACAGGATTAGCAACAAGCAGCTAATTTCCACATCCTTTTCTCTGACCTGCTAAGTTCATTTTGTTCACTTTTATTGGAGGTACTGAACAATTTGTATTTATTTTATCCTTTTATTTTGTGTCTTATATTGACAATGCCTTAAAAAATTTTCTAAACCCATTTTCCTTTCTGTTAATCAAGCTTAGGTTGAGGTTTCAGTTACAATGAGAATTCAATTATTTTGATGAAAAGATTCTCATACATATTTGACTTAACAATGACCTAAAATGAATCAGGATTTTTATTTTTCCCTTCAAACTCTCAGGGCTTTAGAATGCTTTAATTCCAACATTTGCCTGCATTCTTTGGCATTATTTATAGCTAGTTTAGTTTCATTCTATTGAAAAAGAAACTCTAGATCAGCTAATGCTAATTTCTTTCCTGTAGGTAGTGCCGCTTCTGATATCTTCCCTGATGTCTCTGCTGGCTGTTGTGTCTCATGCCCTCTCTGCCTATTTTGTTACCATTTTGTTTTTGCTCATATACACTTTTTATATTTCTCAAGGATAAACACAAACAGGAAACTGTCTTATATTTTTGTATCAAAGTATGTTTGTTTTACTCTGACCAATGATGATTTTGCACTTCTGACTGAACAGTTACTTTCTTTCAGGGTTAGTCAGGCTGGAGGAGTATGTATATATGTATGTATGAATGTATGTATGCATGTATTTAAAATTCTAATCTGATAGATGGAGAAACCTTTTAAGAATCATAGCATTTCACAGGTGGATGTTCCTAGCTCTGTCTAAAATGCAGCTAAATCTAATAGATACTATCCTGGGGTAACCTTAAAAGAAGCCCTGACAGTATGAGTGTTTATGTCATGTTCTATAGCTTTCTAGACTACTATAAAGTACTCTACTACTCTGCCTTCCCGTTCTGACTTTGTGTATAGCTCTGTGATTTATGTGTAAGAGATGATGCATAAAAGGTATCAGTGCTAAGTTCTTCATGGCAGCTATCTGGAGGTTTCCTGGTATGCCATCATTAGCCTCTCTATCCCATCTTGTCTTATCTCATGTTTCCTTCCCCTGATCAGCCTCCGAATGCATTTGAATCCATTATTCTGAGCACACCAAGTATAAACCTGCCTAAATTATGCTCACAGGCATTTGTGTGTTATGTGATTTGTTCATGCATTTTGTGTGTTTTGAGCACCTATGGAAGGTTCTGTATATCGTTTCAGATAAAGCATTGGAAAAAAGGTACCAAGTACCTAATTTCGTATAGTTTATATCATAGTTATGGGGACATAAAACCTAATGTATCTATTTAACATGCATTGTGTCTCAGTCAATAATGACTATTAAAGAATTCAACCAGAGAAATGGGATACAGATGTTGATAGTGGTGGTGTAGTTGGTATTTTAAATGACTGTCAAGGTTGTCTTACAGATGGAGAAACACTGGACAGAGACTAAGTGGGAGAGAATCATGTTTTGCAAGGACTTGGCAGGGGAAACGTTGAGGCTGAGGGAACAGCAGTGCAAAGACCCTGTGGCAGCAGAAGGGATGCCAATAGATTTGTCACTAGAGTAAGAGAGGAAAAGCAGAGCAGGGAGAATCCAAGTCAGGCTGGAAGAAGTTAATGCCAGGTGAAATCCTTCTGCTTTCATAGAGGAGGACATACTCATGGCTTATTTGATAATTCAGGGTAAGAATAAGATTTATCTGAACCATCACTCATGTTTGCAAAGTACAAACTTGAAAGATGAAGTTGCTAATGTCCTTATTTTGTCTGAACTACTTGATGTTTCAAAATATGTCAAAAAGGAATTTGAGAGAATTGTTCTTGCAGGATCTTGGGAAGAACAACTTGAATACACTTAATACAGAGCACTCATATTTGATAAGGTGTTGATATATTGATAAGTACATAACATTTCTTTTGCTCAACATTAAGAGGCTATTTCCTCGATATCTTGACAACCAATATTCAGTTAATTATTTGGATAATGTACATCACTGTAGCAGTTACTACATATGGTATCCCATTGTTGTCTGTTGTATCATGAGAGCCCACTTGGTTGGAATTTACAGTTGATCTCTTTTCTACATTTGGCTCTTACTGAAATGAGGCTGTGACAAACTAGGAATCTTACATGTAATAATATATTGTCAGTGCTATTATTGATGCATTGGTAGTGATTATTCATTTCTCACATAATTGTTATGAGTAGGCACACACACATGCATACCTGCTGGCTAGCATGGTTGAGGGGGAGAAGAGGTTGCTTAGTCAATCTTTATAATAAGAAAATTATTGTACCAAGTATCTAAAAGAAACAATATACCAGGTTGGTAAAAATCAACTAAAGATAATGTTGCCCATTTCTTACATTTGCCTGTGTGAACAATTGAGAGTGGTTCATTCTTATTTGGGAAAATTTCAAAGTCCTGCCTAGGTCTGTGATTTTTTTAAAAGCCCTTTCTAGAAAATAACAAAGCAGGTCAATTCTGTTCCTTTAAAGTCATCACTACATTGTTTGCAGAGATGTGCAATAAATTTAATTGATTTCCAGAAGAAAAGGTCTTTAACCAGATAGAGGTAAAATGACAGTGAGAAGGTAGCTATGAGGCAGTGTCAAAGGGTTGAGGTTTAGCTTTGTATCATTTGGTACAATTAAATAGCCTGCAGTGTAATCACAATCTAAATGTGGACTTGATTCCAGGTAACCTAAACAGTTGCTTATTCAACAAGACATGATTTGTGAAGGAAGGAGAGTATAAGACAATATAGAATTACAGAAAATGAAGCTGACACCATGAATGGGGGCTGTGAAGAATCCTTTATGGCTAGCAGTTCTTAGAGAAATTGAGGGAAGATTTAAGCAGGACTTGACAGAGGGATTTTAATAGAGGAGGAAGGAAGCTCCAGGTGGGAGGAACAGTACAAAGGGCACCACGTGGGAATGGCCATCATATATTCAGGCAACAGGAAGGAATCAACATGGTTGGAGTGGAGAGGGTTAAAGGGAGATGGGGATTTCAGAGCAAGCCTGGCTGGTGTACCATGTGAAGAGAGACTTGAATCAGAAATTTACATTTTTTGGTGAAGAAGAAGATATATGAATGGTCTCAGTGAAGATGGTAGACTGAGTACCTCCAAAAATGCTTTCTTCCATCAAACCAATGGGGAAAATAGCATCGTTAACCACCAGAAGGAAGTTAATCAGAAGCATGCAGCAACCTGGAGTTGAAAGCAGTGTTCTTTCTGGAGTGTGATCCTGTCCCACTTGCATTCTCTTCTTTTCAGCTTTGTGATACTATCTCAAGCAGTAGTCCACTATCACAACGAAAACCTGTGACCTGACTATCCTTTGGAAAAACACATGTGGCCGGAGGTCCTCCAAAGTGTAACAGCTAGAGAGAGGTTATCACTTGACTTGTCTTAGGATTCTCTGGAACACCTCCCTTGACAAGCTGTGTCTGTTTAACTGAGATGGCTGGGGTGGTGAAATAATTAATCCAAATGCTGTAGGAAAAGGGAGGGGATGGGATGTCCCTAGGCACTTTGCAAATCTCTGACATCATCTTGGGATTTATAAAGTCATTGGAAGTCTAGGCTGTATGTATGCTAAAATGCTCTGCACATGGTCAGTAGAGATTCGACAGGGTTCTGTGCTTTAACCCTTGTCTGATATTGAGGTTCTGGGGATGCATAAATTGAGTTGTCATTTATTCAGTTGAACATAGTAAACAAGTCCCAAAGATCAGTCTGCCACTTGAAATCAGGACAGCTTTTGTCTCCCTGTATTTAGAAACTATGTGCCCACCACCTAGGTATAAATAAGTTCAATAAACAGAAAGACCAGTCTCTAAAACTTAACTAAGGATAGACATAATAGAATCAGTTCACAGAAACCATCAAATATAATTTTCAAAACTAGCAAAAATGGATACCAGAAAGAGCAATGATTTAGAGACCAAAAATTTCCATATTATAGAACTAAAATGAAGTCATGGCTAGATCCCCAACTTTCCTAAAAACAAACAAACAAACAAACAAATATTGGACATAAACTGTCCTTGAAGAAGCTCAGACTTTGGGATTATTAATCAACCACTTTTAGTAATTTAAAATTTGTTCAAAGAACTAAAATAAACTAAATTAAAGAAGTGAGAATGATGCCTCACCAAGTAGAGTACCAGGAAAGAGAAACATTTATGTATTGTTTGATATTTCTTTTTATTTTTTGAAAGAAGGGTAGATTTATTTTGGCTTATGATTTGAGTGTACAGTCTAACATGGCAGGGAAGGAATTGAAGTAGGTAACTCCATGGCAGTGTGTGTATGCATCTAGGACTCCTTAATTCTTCATATCCCAGTGAAACAGGAAGTAGAGTTAAGACAGGAAGCAGGAACCAACTATGAATCAGAGGGACTAACCTAATAACCCATTTCTTCCTTAGGGACCCCATCTTCCAAAGGTTTCACAATCACCAAAAACAGTTCCAGCAAGTTCAGAAACAAGTGTTCAAACACACGAGTCTGCAGAGGAAGTTTCACACTCAATAACACTTGTCCCTGTTCCCCATAGGCTTACAGACATCTTGTAATGCAAAATGTACATTCAGTCCAACTTCAAAAGTTCCAACACTACTAAAAGGTCCAAAGTCTCTTTTATGACTCGAGGTAATCTCTTAATTGTGGGCTCCTATAACATGAACAAATAAACAAGTTACATACTTCCAGCATATACTGGCATAAAATAAACATTATCATTTCAAAAGGGAGGAATGGAGACCCCAGCCCCTCTCCTCCAAAAAACCAGACCAAAGAAACAAGCAGGGCAAGCATTAAGCTGTGTAGCTTCAAATCTGACACCTGAGACTCTTGGTGGAATTGTCTTCAACAAACTTGGATAATCCTTTCATCTCTGTAGCCTGTTCCATGTGTAGCCTTTCTCCTGGGCTGATTCTACTTGGTGTATGAAGCTCTCTAAGCAAACACACCATATTTCATGTATCTCTGATATCCTGGAGTCTCCACTGCAAATTTATCTTCACCTTCACAACTGCATGTGCAGCATTTCCACACATGCATCCCATGCATGGAATCCAATGTTGTTAAACATTGCCTATCTCGAATGGCTCATTACTCTTGCGCTTGCATGCCTGTAGAGCCAGTGCTTGATGGATGGCCCCAAGTTCTACTTACCAGCTTGAGCTATCGCTTTGCTCCTTTGGACCATAGGTACAATATCTTCTCTGCTCCTTCACAATTGAAGTTGGGAAGGCTCTTCTCTAGACAATATTCTGGAAGCTCTCTGTTCCAGAACTGTATTTTTAAGTAAAAATTTATCAAATGAGTTCACATTATTATGCTCTGGAGTTTTTAAAAGATGTAGTCTTTTCCTTAGTGCATTTTTTTTTTCTATTTTCTCAGTAGAAGTTGCCAAGTGTGAAATTGGTTCTTACTTGTACTAATCACATTAACAATTATCGCTGTTCTATCAGCACATACCTTGCCCACCTCTCTGGAACATAACCATATTTGTCCTTTCCTGGCTAAAATATACATTTTTCACATATTTCCACTTTGCTTTTCTTTTGCATTCTTACTCTAAGTCTCAATAAAAGCAGATGGTAACAACCACGCTACAGACTTATTGCCATACTGTTAGGAAATTTCCTCCACCAAACGACTTAGTTCATTACTAATTGAATTAAGCCTTACTCAAAGTTTCAGGACAGGGGACGAATGCAGACAGTTGTTTTACCAGAATGTAACATGAATGGTTCTAAGTCTAATGGAGCATTTGTTGCTTTCTTAAGCTCCCCACATGGGACTTCTACTGTCCATGTTTTCATCAGCTATCTGGTCTTTTGGACACCCATTAGAATGGCCCATTAAGATCTATCCACAGCAAAAAGACTTTTGTTGTGTGAAGCTCTAAAATCAATCAATTATGAAGGCTTATAAACCACATGGTTAATTTTATTATGGTAACAACCCCACTCTTGGTACCTACCAATTTTCTTCATTCTTTATTTTTTTTAGTTCCTTATTTTTAAATTGCTGACTTAATATATAAACTTAAAGATTTATTTTGAATCTTTAAGTTTATATCCCATCATGGCTGAGAAGGTATGGCAGCTCTATGGTAATGGGAACATCCAACTGAGACACCTCACTCCTCACATTTGGGAAAAAAAGACTGCTGTTTTTAAGGTTCTTGGAATACCCTTAATCTAAAGCTACACACACACACACACACACACACACCCCACAGAAATTCTAGGGTTCAAAAGTAACTATTGGGATTTTAATGTAGACTTGAGGAGGCAGAAAAAATAATCAGAAAGTTGGAGATGTGTTAACCGAGACTACTTAGTAAAAAGCATAGAAAAAAATTGATGAGAAAAGCTTGAGAGACCTTTTGGAGACCATTAACTTTACCAAAGTATGTACAATAATAGACCCAGAATAAGAAAAAAGATCAGAAAATATTTAAAAGAAATAACGACTTGAGATTTCCCAAATTTGACAAAAAACATTAATCTAAAAAATTCAGTAAGCTTGGTGACATTCATGTGGGATGAACTGAAAAAGGTCTCCATCTAGAAATGGTATAATCAACCTGCTAGACAAGGAGACAGTCTTAAGATCAGCAAAGAAGCAGCAGCTCATCAGGCACATCTGTGATTCTGGTGTGTGTGTGTTGTGCGTGTGTGTGTGTGTGTGTGTGTGTGTGTGTGTGTATGAAAACCAACCACATTACAGATGGTTGTGAGCCACCATGTGCTTGCTGGGACTTGAACTCAGGACCTCTGGAAGAGTCATTAAATGCTCTTAACTACTGACTGGTTAGGGATTACAAGCCATGGGGGGCTCTGAAGCAGTAGGAAGACATTTTAAGAGCCTCGAAAAAGACTTTAAGACAAGAATTTCATGTCTACTAAAAGAATCACTTTAAAGTTGAAGATAAATTAAAATATCCTTTTATACAAAAATTGAAAACAATTGTCTCTGATGAACCTTTTGTGAAAGAAACATTGCAGAGTCAGGATGGTGAGATGACTCCGCAGGGAAAGTGCTTGTCCCACAAGTTTTATGTTCCACAGGTTTGTTAATCGGAGCTCAATGTCTTACACCCAAATAAAGGAAGGAGAGAAGAGATTTCACAACGCTGTACTCTGACATCTGTGTGCCATAACATCCTCATCAAGTACATAAACAATTTAATACAATTTAAAAAATATGTCACAGTCCTTCAGGCTGGCAGTAAATGAATTAGACAAGAACTTGAATCCTAATGAGAAAACAGACAGCATTAGTTAAAGCAATTGTATAAGCAAATTGAAAAGATGGTATAAATACAGTTTTGTAACTTTCTCCTACATGATTTAAAAAGGAAGCTTCATAGAGCAATAATTGAGTGATAGAAGAAAAGGTCAAAGAGTAATAATGATATATATCTGTTCTAATAGGCTTAGCATAGATAAAGGTCCAATTTGTATGAAAATATTCTGGACAGGAGTAGACAGAGATGGTCAGAATTGAAGTTTCTTTTTGTAGTATTAAAACTAATGTGATATTAATCCAAACTAGATTACTGTAAATGAAAATGCTAATTGTCTTCTTCTGAGAAGACTAAGAAAAGAATATATTTATTTTATTTTATTATTTCTACTCATAATCCACTAGAGATACTAGCTAGATAGTAGTGAAAGAAACAAATACAAAGGAAGAATACTGGAAATAAAAATTAGGCTTATATATGCAGATCATACGATCTTATTTGTAATAAATTCCAAGAAATCATCAAAAAGCCCATAAAAACCGAAAAGGTCAGCAAGTTTGTAGGATTTACAACAATGCATTAAACATCTTTCCCATTAGTATTAAATAACCAAAAAATCCAAATAAACCAAGTGAATTTACAATAGCATCAAAAAAGATAAGCAATTAGGAATACATTGGACAATGGAATTGAAGCAGTGGTGTCCTGAAAGTTGCAGAGCGGGCTGAAGACTCTTAGTAAAATCTAAATGAATGAAACAATGTACACAGATGATTGCTGACATAACTGCTCCCATGTAGGTCTGCAGAATGAACAGAACCCCTTTCAAAATCTCAGCTGCCTTTTTCCACAATTGACAAGTTGATTTTGATATTCACTTGGAAATCCCAGATGTCTACATAGCCAAGACAATCTTGAAAATGACCGCAGGACTCATCCTACTTAGTTTCAAGATTTAACATAACATCCTCTGAAGAAAGCCATAATGAAATCCAATCCTTTGCATGCTAATGAAAATTAATACAATGTCACATCGATCAAATATGCTGCTAAAATAAGGACAGTGTGTCAATGAATAAAAAGAAGCATCTAGTAACAAATTTTATTTTAACTTTTTGTTTTACTGATAAAAAATTTGTGTGTGTGTACCTGTGTGTGTGTGCGCCTGTGTGAGTGTGTGTACCTGTGTGTGTGTACCTGTGTGAGTGTGTGTACCTGTGTG